>CM069134.1:132267792-132792916 GCA_035221665.1 Okamejei kenojei | reverse complement strand
ATCGTTAAAAAGTAGACCAAAACATTATCTGTAGTCAATGCATACAGTCTAAACGCTACATTTGTTAAGTTTGCACTCTTTGAGCGGAGTCCAGTGACATTACATAATAATTCAATGTTCAATCTTTCAAATGTCAACCCTTCAATTGGTAAGTCCCATTGTTAGTAGCGTAGTACAATGACTCACATCCCAAATCTCTGTGTATCTTGGTTTGGGTGGATTAATATTAAAGATTCCTTTCATGGAATCTAGATATTAATGGATGCGACCATATTGATCTCTGATCAGTTTTTCAAAATAAGTCCTAAATAGGATGACAAGGCACTGCGGGCAGTGTTCATTGGCACTGTTACTTAATGTGCTCAAAAGGCAAATTGGCAAGGAATTCCAAAACATTTGCAATATTTACAGTATCAACCGAAATATTTGACTGTGTGCAAAAGTCTTCCCATTTGCTTAAATTATGTGTCTTATATTGCTTTGTGTGCTATTGCGCCATGAGGCAACCATAACTTCCATAGTTTTGTCCGACTAATCCAGCTCCTGTAGTGGTTGGTCCAATACCTGCAGATTTATAAATTCATATATGCATCACATTGGGTAAAATTTCTTTAGGTTAACCGGAATAGTCAGATATCACTACAGTGATGGAATCCGGACATAATATGTGTTCTTTATATCATTATTCAGCATTACTGGGAATCCTAGGTTGACGTTGGCCAATTTAGATCTACCAACTCAATCCAGGAAGAGAATTCTTGTTCTATCTTATTCAAGGCATCTTGAAATCAAAGCAAAATGGTGGAAAAGCATAATAAGAACATCTTTCCCCAAGTTGTATATGAAAAGATCTATTGCTACTGCATATTGGATCGTGTTCCGCCAAGGACAATAAGTAGGAAATATGATTAAGATAGATGCAAACAAATCATATTTTCTGGCAACCTCATATTCGGTTCTCTATTTCATAAATATTGCCTGGCTTAAGCATCCTTTCCGTATTATCTTTAAAAAAACCTGGACCTTTCATCTGCTACCACATTGTCCTTATCCTGGGTATTGTAGCTTGCGAAAATCCATATTTGGCGACCATATCACTCCATTGCCAATATCTCATTGAAACAATTTTTTTTCACATGATACTGATCTAACTCCCAACCCATGGTGATTAATTATGCAACAGCCGTTTGTATTTTGTCTAACCTGTTTTAACACATGTAGACCTTGTTTAGGCACAACAATATGCTTTTAGTCCATAAAAAGCTACCCGAATAACTCCCTAATAGTTAATACCATAAGCTTGAAGAATCGCTTCTTCTTGAGCGCTTTTCAATTACTCCACTACTGGAGGACGAAGATGTAGCCCCCACATCCTGAATGAGCTACTAGAATACGTTTGTAAAACCATTTCAGGCTGTTCAATCATGATATTCTTAGCTGCTTGTGGGCATTTTTTCAAACCCACCATTGTAAATTCAACACGGTTCTTTTGTTAATTGATAGGCCTTGTCAAAGTGGAACTGCCCTTCTCTATATAGAGCCTTATTTTGTGTCCCTTTGAAGATTTTGATATGTAACGGACCCAAATTCCACTGCCGAAAGGAAATTGCTTGCTACCAGTTTACCAATGGTTTTTTGCCCACTTATCGGATGGAGGGATTAAGGTTGTGAATGATGGTAATTTACAAGTCTCAAGATGTCATTGGCCTTCTCTGTTGGCCAAAGTTATACTAAATAGTCACTGAGTTAATTACAAACCCAAAAGTTAATTGTTTGTGCTGGGCTGCAGTGGACTTAATTGGATGAAATCAAGAAACTCTAGCTTGTTTCAACAAAGCTTTAGTAACTGAATACTGAGTGCATCTCAGCTGATCTTAGTATCATTATTGATCAGATAGTTATAATATATCATCCAGATAAGCCATAAACAATGTGTTTCTGTGCTCTTATTGGGCTAAAACTGGTTTTCAACAGTTTTTGTAAAGAGTCTAGGAAGTGAACTCAAGTCCAATTTGGTACAAGCTTCTAAACTGCCATTAATTGTCCAGTCCAAGTAAATTTTAAATACCTTCCTGAAGAATTGATGATGGTACAGAATAATACGGCATCCTTCAAATCAATCTTTGCATATTAAACACCCTGCTGAGATAAGATATTTTGCAGTACTGGTATGTCTCATCTTAAATGTTTGTATTCTACATAAACTTATTTAGTCTGTTAAGTGTCCAGAAATAATTCTGCATCCACCATCTTTTTTTATCTCTTCGACTGATATTAGAGACAAATTGATGCTGATGTTCATAAGTATTTTCATTAACCTTTTCCAGATAATTGTCAATTTCCACATTAATCTCCATTCTTTCCTCTGAAGAAAACATTAAAGCCTAAGCAGGGTCTTTCTGTACTGGAGGATTAACCCCTTCTTAAAAATAATAATGGCTCCCGAAACGCTTGTTTATGCATACTCGATCAGAAGTAATGTTAAGCAGGAGGGCAGTATAACATTTTTGCCAATCTCCCTCAACTGTTAGAGTCATCACAGTTTATTTAAGGATATAAGTCTTTAAATACCTCTCCGTAATGGAGTCGTGGTGGTTCTCCCCCTTCTTCCCGAATACAGGGAATGGGGAAGCACTCGCTGACAGCATGATAGTATTTTCGTGACAAACTTCTGTTCTATAACGAAAATCGAAACCCTTCGGCTGTCGAAAAAAAAACCCTTCTTTGTCAAGACAAAGGCTTAACATTGCTAAAATATTTAGCTTCTTCATCAACTCATTCAGAGTTTCGGCAGATTTTTTTTCTCCAAACAAATACCCAGGAGCTTGAACACCATTTCTTGACACTGGCTTGCAAACCTAGGGTGATGAAATATGGGCCGGAATCGCCATTTTTCCTCATACAATTAATTTCATAGAATGAATTACACAATAAGACCAAAGTATCACCTTTTGAATCTTTTCCATTTCCAGATTCTCCATTTGCCTGCCATAGGCCGTAATGGCAGCAGAAATTAATTTGAGAACCTTTTGAAACTTCACTTCTTGGGCTACTCATACTTGGAGTCATAGACGTCCATATCATCACGGATTCACCGTAGGCACTTCCAATGAGGCACAATTTCTTGGAGCTTTATATAATTCTGATGTTTCATTCATCACAGAAATTGTGAAGTTGGTGTTGAGATACCATATAATTTATGTTTGCAGCTAGGTTTTCTTCCATAGCCTCACCACTTCCTTCAGGTATAGCAAAATCTTGTGCATCCCAGGCACATTAGGCCTTTCCATCTTTTTACTTTGTGGTGTGCTTTCAAAAGCCATATAGCCACCAGCAGGGTCTGCCCTTCTGCAGCCCTAAATCAATTGGGATATCATCCCATGAGACTTCTTCCAGCCCAAATCTGGGTCCGGGAGTATCATATTCCCAACTTGGCCCACAGCCATATTCATCATATTCAAACCCCTCAGGGATTTTTTTTGGGATTCATCTGGGTACTGTGACCATTGTCTCATCATTGTTTGGAGTAACTTTCTCCATATGCTCCATTTTTAGCCACGTAGTTTTATTGTCTGGAGTCTTTCAGTATCAGAGTCATCAGAAACCACGGGCCTCTCAGATTTCTTTTTGCATTTTTAGGAACATTTTCCTCCGTGGTTATTATTTCTGGAGAATCTGGAAACTCACTATCGGGTAATCGGTGGCCAACGGTATCGGAACCGGGTCCGCACTAACTTCGCGTCCCGTATTTTTACTTTCACCCGGGAAGATCTTTTTACCCGCGAAAACTTCTTTCCGATTTCTCCATATTTTTCTTTAATAATCAGTGCTCAATCAGCACGTTAACGTGGCTCTAAATTTTACTTTTGGTTTCGTTTGCTGGAGCCACCCAGCGTAAACCTAAAAAACGCCCCGGTCTTACAAAATTCTTAAAGGGGTTGAAACTTACAAAATCTTAAGGGGTTGGACAGGCTAGATGCAGGAAGATTGTTCCCGATGTTGGGGAAGTCCAGGACAAGGGGTCACAGCTTAAGGATAAGGGGGAAAATCCTTTAAGACCGAGATGAGAAAGACTTTCTTCACACAGAGAGTGGTGAGTCTCTGGAACTCTTCTGCCACAGAGGGTAGTTGAGGCCATGTTCATTGGCTATATTTAATCGAGTGAGTTGGATGTGGCCCTTGTGGCTAAGGGGATCAGAGGTATGGAGAGAAGGCAGGTACGGGATACTGAGTTGGATGATCAGCCATGATCATATTGAATGGCGGTGCAGGCTCGAAGGGCTGAATGGCCTACTCCTGCACCTAATTTTTCTATGTTTTCTATGTTTCTATGTCTAACTGCACTTACTGCGGGCCGTTCCGACCGCTGCGAGGAGCTGCTCCTTTCTGCAGCTCCTCCTTCCGCCGTCAGCGTTGACGTCATGCCGTTGCCAGCGTGAGGCGGGTTCTTCACGTAGTCACTCACGTGACTCCGGAAGTAAAATTGCTAGGTTTATTCTTTGAACCCTTTTTTTTAAACAATGGAACAACATGCGCAGTACGCCAATCCTCCGGCACTATTCCCGTTTCTAATGACATTTGAAATATTTCTGTCATAGCTCCTGCATATTTCTACACTAACTTCCCTCAATGTCCTAGGGAATATCCTGTCAGGACCTGGAGACTATCCACTTTTATATTTTTTCAAATGTGTCAGTACTTTCTCCTCTTTGAATCTCATAGTTTTCCATAGCTACTCTACTTTTTTCCCTTACCTCACAGAGTTCAATATCCTTCTCCTTGGTGAATACCGAAGAAAAGAAATTGTTCAATATCTCCCCCATCTCTTTTGGCTCTGCAGCTAGCTGTCCATTCTGGCTCTCTAATGGTCCAATTTTATCCTTCCTTATCCTTTTGCTATTAATATAGCTGTAGAAACCCTTTGGATTTACTTTCACCTTTCTTGCCAAAGCAACCTCATATCTTCTTTTAGACTTCCTAATTTCTTTCTTAAGATTCTTTTTACATTCTTTATACTCCTCTAGCACCTCATTTACTCCGTGCCTCCTATAATTATAGTAGATATCTCTCTTTTTTTGAAACAAGTGTCCAATTTCCCTTGAAAACCATGGCTCTTTCCAATTTTTACTATTTCCTTTCAACCTAACAGGGACATAAAGATTCTGTACTCTTACAATTTCCCCTTTAAATGTCCTCCATTTCTCTTCTACATTCTTCCCATAAAACAAAGTGTCCCAATTCACTCCTTTTAAATCCTTACGCATTCCCTCAAAGTTAGCCTTTCTCCAATCAAAAATCTCCACCCTAGGTCCAGTTTTGACTCTCTCCTTAATTATATTGAAACTAATGGTATTGTGATGGTACTGGACCCGAAGTGCTCACCAACGCATACCTCCATCAGCTGACCTGCTCATTTCCTAACAGGAGGTCCAGCACTGCCCTCTCTGGTCGATACCTCTATGTACTGCTGCAAAAAAAACTATCCTGGCACACATTTTACAAACTCCAAACCATCCAGCCCATTTACAGAATGTGTTTCCCAGTCTATTTTTGGAAAATTGAAATCTCCCACAAATCACTACCTTGTGCTTTACTACTAATATCTGCTATCTCCTTACATATTTGCTCTTCCAATTCACGCTCCCCATTTGGCGGTCTATAATACACCCCTAAAAAGTGTTGCTTACACCGTTCCCACTTCTCAGTTCCACCCAACTAGCCTCCCTAGACGAGCCCTCTAATCTATCCTGCCAAAGCACTGCTGTAATATCCTCTCTGACAAGCAATGCCACACCTCCCCCTCTGGTCCCTCCAATTCTATCACACCTGAAGCAACAAAATCCAATCACAGCCGTCCTGCAACCATGTTTCACTGATTGCCACAACATCATATTTCCAGGTGTCAATCCAGGCTCTAAGTTCATCCACCTTTCTTACAATGCTCCTAGCATTAAAATATACACATTTTAGAAACCCACCATCCCTTATTCTCTGTCTATTATCTTTTTCCTCTTTCTCGCCTACATTTTGGGTCCGAGTGCTTCCCTTCTCTGCCTCTTGCCCCACACCCTGTCCCTAGCCCCCTCTACCTGAGTCCCTTCCCCCGGCCTTTCTAGTTTAAAGTCTCCCCAGTAGCCTTTGCAAATCTCCCTGCCAGGATATTGATCACTCTCGGGTTGAAGTGCAACCCGTCCTTTTTGTACAGATCATGCCTTCCCCAAAAGAGGTCCCAGTGATCAAGAAACTTGAATCCCTGCCCACTGCACCAGTCCCTCAGCCACGCATTTATCCTCCACCTCATTCCATTCCTACTCTCACTGTCACGCGGCACAGGCAGTAATCCTGAAATCGTTACCCTTTTGGTCCTTCTCCTTAACTTTCCCCCCAACTCCCTAAATTCTCCCATCAGGACCTTGTTTCTTTTTCTGCCTATGTCATTTGTACCTATATGTACCACAACATCAGGCTCCTCTCCCTCCCTTTTCAGAATCTTTTGGACACGTTCCGACACATTCCTTTAGTAAGGGTATTCATTAAAGGTTATAGATCGAAGGCAGGATAATGGGGTTGAGAGGGAAAATAGATTAGCGTGATTGAATGGCAGAGCAGACTCGATGGGCTGAATGGCCTACTTCTGCTCCTATGGCCTGTGGTTTTTTGGACCGTGGTGAGGGGGAATTGGATTAGAACTAGCAGCATCTTTAGCCACACTGCGGTTGCAGCTCCTAGACTGTGGAACAGCATCCCTCTTCCCATCAGAACTGCCCCCTCCATCGACTTCTTTAAGTCGAGACTTAAAACTCATCTTTACTCTCAAGCCTTTCTTGACGTCCTCTGAGGGAGGGCTATATGTATGTATTTATGTATTTAATTAATCTACGAACCACTGTTGTATAACATTAGTACCTCCACCAATGTAAAGCACTATGGCCAACGCGAGTTGTTTTTTAAATGTGCTGTAGAAATAGAAGTGACTTGACTTGACACTGTTCCAGTCTCGATACGATACGATAGAACTTTATTGATCCCAGGAGGGAAATTGATTTTGCTAACAGTCATAAAACACAAAAAGATACATGAAACATGAAATTAAAGTGATGAGTGGAAAGTCCAGGATTGGGGATGCGTAAAGATTGGGGGGGGGGGGGGGGGGGGGAGGGGGGGGGGTGGTAGTCAGTGGTGAGTCCTGTGGAATTCTCTGCCTCAGAGGACGGTGGAGGCGGGTTCTCTGGATGCTTTCAAGAGAGAGCTAGATAGGGCTCTTAAAAATAGCAGAGTCATGGAATCTGGGGAGAAGGCAGGAACGGGGTACTGATTGGGGATGATCAGCCATGATCACATTGAATGGCGATGCTGTCCTGAAGGTCAGAATGGCCTACTCCTGCACCTATTGTCTGTTGTCTATTGTCAATCTTTCCAGCTTGACAGCATTTCCTATAACACGGTGACTAATGATCTGATCAGCATTGTTTTGGTTTAAGGGTGGAGCGAGAGCGAGTGACCACACACGTGGCTGCTTCTTCGCCCATCTCTTTGCTCTCATGGTCCCACTGTAAGATCCCTCCTGAAATCCGGGCCAGAAGGTATCAACGCCGCCAAGAATAGATTCACATCAAAATTAATTGGCCGTGAATTCTTCTGCAACATGCAATGTGCTAAATACATGCAAATTCTTTCTTTCATGCGCTGCCTTTTAACCGATGCCAAGTCTTGTTGCATCCACCTTCACAACATCTGCCCCCTGTCCTCGCTGTAAACCTCCTCCGTGTTATTCTGTCACTTCAGACACATAACCTAGTCTGAAGTCACCACTTCCGGCATCTCCTTTTTTGACCTGCCACTTCTTGCTCACATTACTCCTTCTTTTCATTTTCCAATTTTTTGTTTAAAATCCAAGCTCATTGAGACGTTTTCCACTGAGGGATTGCAGGAGAATCACATGAGATCTGCAGAGATGAATTGTCTTTGTGTCGTTGGAGAACATGCTGGATCTCTGTGTGTGAAATAATAAAATGTTGCATGTAATATTGCGAACAAAGAGCGTGGAGGATGAAAGGGGAATGGAGCTGAATTATCTAACATAGGCAGCTGTCAATGGAGACAAATAGATCTTATTGCAAAACACAAAATGCTGGAGTAACTCAGCGGTTCAGGCAGCATCTCTGGAAAAAGATGATGGGTGATATTTCGGGTCAGACTTCTTCTTCAGTCTTTACACCCTTGACCAAACGTAGAAATACCAGGATCTGTTTGTTTGTCATCAAAATAAAACATATTTCTCTGGGAAATCTGGCAAATTGACTGGCAATCAATTCTAAAAGGGTTGACGGTGGATATGCAATGGAAGACATTTAAAGACTGCATGGATGAACTACAAAAATTGTTCATCCCAAGTTTGGCAAAAGAATAAATCAGGGAAGGTAGTGCATCTGTGGATAACAAGGGAAATCAGGGATAGTATCAAAGCAAAGGGTGATGCATACAAAGTAGCCAGAAAAAGCAGCATACCAGGGGACTGGGAGAAATTCAGAGACCAGCAGAGGAGGACAAAGGGCTTAATTAGGACAGGAAAAATAGATTATGAAAGAAAACTGGCAGGGAACATAAAAACTGACTGCAAAAGTGTTTATAGATATGTGAAGAGAAAGAGATTAGTTAAAACAAATGTGGGTCCCTTGCAGTCAGAAACAGGTGGATTGATCATGGGGAACAAGGATATGGCGGACCAATTGAATAACTACTTTGGTTCCGTCTTCACTAAGGAAGACATAAATAATCTGCCAGAAATAGCAGGGGACCGCGGGTCAAAGGAGGAATTGAGTGAAATCTAGGTTAGTCGGGAAGTGGTGTTGGGTAAATTGAATGGATTAAAGGCCGATAAATCCCCAGGGCCAGATAGGCTGCATCCCAGAGTACTTAATGAAGTAGACCCAGAAATAGTGGATGCATTAGTGATAATCTTTCAAAACTCTTTAGATTCTGGAGTAGTTCCTGAGGATTGGCGGGTAGCAAACGTAACCCCTCTTTTTAAGAAGGGAGGGAGAGAGAAAATGGGGAATTACAGACCAGTTAGTCTAACATCGGTAGTGGGGAAACTGCTAGAGTCAGTTATTAAAGATGGGATAGCAGCACATTTGGAAAGTGGTGAAATCATTGGACAAAGTCAGCATGGATTTACGAAAGGTAAATCATGTATGACGAATCTTGTGGAATTTTTCGAGGATGTAACTAGTAGCGTGGATAGGGGAGAACAGTGGATGTGGTGTATCTGGATTTCCAGAAGGCTTTCGACAAGGTCCCACATAAGAGATTAGTATACAAACTTAAAGCATACGGCATTGGGGGTTCAGTATTGATGTGGATAGAGAACTGGCTGGCAAAACAGGAAGCAAAGAGTAGGAGTAAACGGGTCCTTTTCACAATGGCAGGCAGTGACTAGTGGGGTACCGCAAGGCTCAGTGCTGGGACCCCAGCTATTTACAATATATATTAATGATCTGGATGAGGGAATTGAAGGCAAATATCTCCAAGTTTGCCGATGACACTAAGCTGGGGAGCAGTGTTCGCTGTGAGGAGGATGCTAGGAGACTGCAAGGTGACTTGGATAGGCTGGGTGAGTGGGCAAATGTTTGCAGATGCAGTATAATGTGGATAAATGTGAGGTTATCCACTTTGGTGGCAATAACAGGAAAGCAGACTATTATCTAAATGGTGGCCGATTAGGAAAAGGGGAGATGCAGCGAGACCTGGGTGTCATGGTACACCAGTCATTGAAAGTAGGCATGCAGGTGCAGCAGGCAGTGAAGAAAGCGAATGGTATGTTAGCTTTCATAGCAAAAGGATTTGAGTATAGGAGCAGGGAGGTTCTACTTCAGTTGTATAGGGTTTTGGTGAGACCACACCTGGAGTATTGCGTACAATTCTGGTCTCCAAATCTGAGGAAGGCGTTATTGCCACAGAGGGAGTGCAGAGAAGGTTCACCAGACTGATTCCTGGGATGTCAGGACTGTCTTATGAAGAAAGACTGGATAGACTCGGTTTATACTCTCTAGAATTTAGGAGATTGAGAGGGGATCTTAAGGGGTTGGACAGGCTAGATGCAGGAAGATTGTTCCCGATGTTGGGGAGGTCCAGGACAAGGGGTCACAGCTTAAGGATAAGGGGGAAATCCTTTAAGACCGAGATGAGAAAGACTTTTTTCACACAGAGAGTGGTGAGTCTCTGGAATTCTCTGCCACAGAAGGTAGTTGAGGCCAGTTCATTGGCTATATTTAAGAGGGAGTTAGACGTGGCCCTTGTGGCTAAGGGGATCAGAGGGTATGGAGAGAAGGCAGGTACGGGATACTGAGTTGGATGATCAACGATGATCATATTGAATGGCGGTGCAGGCTCGAAGGGCCGAATGGCCTACTCCTGTATCTAATTTCTATGTTTCTATGTTTCTCATGAGTGGCTCTCCAAAGTGGTTTGGAATGTGATCCTTCGACATTGTCCATTCCCTCCGTGGATGCAGCGGGTCAGACAGCATCTCTGGAGAAAAGGAATACGTGACCTTTTGGGTCGAGACTCTTCATCTTCTGAAGAAGGGACTCGACCCGAAACATCACATAGAAACATAGAAACATAGAAGATAGGTGCAGGAGGAGGTCATTCAGCCCTTCGAGCCAGCACCGCCATTCATTGTGATCATGGCTGATCGTCCCCTATCAATAACCCGTGCCTGCCTTCTCCCCATATCCCTTGACTCCACTAGCCCCTAGAGCTCTATCCAACTCTCTCTTAAATCCATCCAGTGATTTGGCCTCCACTGCCCTCTGTGGCAGGGAATTCCATAAATTCACAACTCTCTGGGTAAAGAAGTTTTTTCTCACCTCAGTCTTAAATGACCTCCTCTATATTTCTAAGACTGTGGGCCCCTGGTTCTGGGACTCACCCAACATTGGGAACATTTTTCCTGCATCTCGCTTGTCCAGTCCTTTTATAATTTTTACGTTTCTATAAGGTCCCCCTCATCCGTCTAAACTCCAGTGAATACAAGCCTAGTCTTTTCAATCTTTCCTCATATGACAGTACCGCCATCCCAGGGATCAATCTCGTGAACCGACTCTGCACTGCCTCAATCACAAGGATGTCCTTCCTCAAATTAGGAGACCAAAACTGTACACAAATACTCCAGATGTGGTCTCACCAGAGCCCTATACAACTGCAGAAGAACCTCTTTACTCCTATACTGAAATCCTCTTGTTATGAAGGCCAACATTCCATTAGCTTTCTTCACTGCCTGCTGTATTTGCATGCCAAACTTTCAGTGACTGGTGTACAAGGACACCCAGGTCTCGCTGTACCTCCCCCTTACCTAACCTATCCCCCATTGAGATAATAATCTGCCCCTTGTTTTTGCCGCCAAAGTGGATAACCTCACATTTATCTATATTATACTGCATCTGCCACACATCTGCCCACTCACTCAACCTGTCCAGGTCCCCCTGCAACCTTCTAACATCCTCTTCACAGTTCACACTGCCACCCAGCTTTGTGTCATCCGCAAACTTGCTAGTGTTGCTCCTAATTCCCTCTTCCAAATCATTAATATATATGGTAAACAGTTGCGGCCCTAACACCGAGCCTTGCGGCACTCCACTCGCCACTGCCTGCCATTCTGAAAAGGACCCGTTCACTCCTACTCTTTGCTTTCGGTCTGCCAACCAATTTTCTATCCATGTCAACACCCTACCCCAATACCATGTGCTCTAATTTTAGTCACCAGTCTCCCGTGCGGGACCTTATCAAAGGCTTTCTAAAAGTCTAGATATACTACATCCACTGGCACCCCTTCATCCATTTTACTTGTCACATCCTCAAAAAATTCCAAAAGATTAGTCAAGCATGATTTCCCTTTCATAAATCCATGTTGACTTGGACTAATCCTTTTACTGCTATCCAAATGCTCCATTATTACCTCTTTAATAATTGACTCCAGCATCTTTCCCACCACCGAAGTCAGGCTAACTGGTCTGTAATTCCCTGTTTTTTCTCTCGCTCCTTTCTTGAAAAGTGGGATAACATTAGCTATCCTCCAATCCACAGGAACTGATCCTGAATCTATTGAACATTGGAAAATTATCACCAATGCGTCCACTATTTCTAGAGCCACCTCCCTGAGGACCCTGGGATGCAGACCATCAGGCCCAGGGGATTTATCATCCTTCAGTCCCATTAGCTTACCCAATACTATTTCTCGCCTAATGAAAATTTATTTCAGTTCCTCTACCCCCTTAGATCCACTGTCCTCCAGTACAACTGGGAGATTGTTTGAGTCCTCCTTAGTGAAGACAGATCCGAAGTACCTATTCAACTCTTCTGCCATTTCCTTGTTGCCCATAATAATTTCACCCGTGTCTGCCTTCAAGGGAACCCACATTTGACTTTGCTACTCTTTTTCCCTTAACATATCTAAAGAAGCTTTTACTGTCCTACTTTATATTTCTGGCCGGCTTCCCCTCGTACTTCATCTTTTCAGCTTGTATTGCCCGTTTTGTTCCCTTCTGTTGTCCTATGAAAGTTTCCCAATCCTCCGGCTTCCGGCTACGCTTTGCTGTGTTATAGTTTTATTCCATCCCTAACATCACTTGTCAGCCATGGTTGCCTCCTACACCCCTTAGAATCTTTCTTCTTTTTTGGAATGAAATGATCCTGCGTCTTCCGGATTATGCCCAGAAATTCCTGCCATTGCTGATCCACCGTCATTCCTGCTAGGATCCCTTTCCAGTCTACTTTGGCCAGCTCCCTTCTCATGCCTTCATAGCCCCCTTTGTTCAACTGCATCACTGCCACTTCCGATTTAACCTTCTCGTTCTCAAATTGCAGATTAAAACTAATCATATTATGATCACTATCTCCAAGCGGTTCCTGTACCACAAGTTCTCTTATCAAATCTGGTTCATTGGACAACACTAAATCCAGAATTGCCTTTTCTGTGGTCGGCTCCATTACAAGCTGCTCTAAGAATCCATCTCCAAGGCTTCTACAAACTCTCTTTCTTGGGATCCTGAACCAACCTGATTTTCCCAGTCTACCTGCATATTGAAATCCCCCATCACCACAGTGGCATTACCTTTGTTACATGCCAGTTTTAACTCCTGTTACAATTTACACCCTACATCCGGGCTACTATTTGGGGGTCTGTAAATAACACCAATTAGTGTCTTCTTGCCTTTACAATTCCTCAACTCAATCCACAGTGACTCTACCTTGTCAGTCCGTATGTCTTCCCTCACAAGGGACTGAATTCCATCCCTCACCAGCAGAGCTACCCCCTCCCTCCTCTGCCCACTTGCCTGTCCTTTCTATAGGATGTATAACCCTGAATATTAAGTTCCCAGGCCCGAACCTCCTGCAGCCACGTCTCAGTAATCCCCACAATGTCATATCTACCAACCTCTAACTGAGTCTCAAGCTCATCTACTTTACTTCTTATACTTCGCGCATTCATATACAATACTTTTAATTCCTTACGCATCTCACCTTTCACATCGATCCCTATTACACTTGGCCATACTCTCCTATCCCTTTGTGAGCTTCCTTTCCCGTTAATTCTGGGGTCATTAACCATCCCTTTTCTCTCTTTCCCTTTAACTCCATCCTCGACTATCCCATTTGACACCCCATCCCCCTTATTCAGTTAAAAACCACCCGTGTAGCAGTGGCAAACCTGCCTGCCAGAATGCTGGTCCCCCACCTGTTAAGATGCAATATGTCCCTTTTGTACAGTTCCCCCTTACTCCAAAACAGATCCCAGTGATCTAAGAATCTAAATCCCTGCCCCTGCACAAGTTCCTCAGCCACACATTCAGGTCCCGTATCTCCCCGTTCCTGCTCTCGCCAGCACGAGGAACAACTGGAAGCAAACCGGAGGTAACAACCCTGGAGGTCCTGCTTTTCAGCATTTTTCCGAGCTCTCTAAAGTCACGCTGCAGAATATTCATCCCCTTCTTTCCGACATCGTTTGTGCTGACATGCACTACCACTTCCGGCTGTTCACCTTCGCCCTTGAGGCACCAGGAAGGCAGCACACCATCCTCGAATCCCGTCTGTTGCCGCAGAAACCCCTGTCCGTACGTCTCACAATGGAGTCTCTAACTACAATGGCGTTGCCTGACGTTAGCCTCTTTGGTTTTGGCTCAACAGCCCATTTTGCTTCGCAAGCCAGTCCGCCGCTCAGTGTTTTAACGACTTCTGTCCCGACACCTTCTAAGTGGGTGAACCTGTTCACAAGAGGTACAACACCCGGGGGCCTTTGCATTCCAAGTTTCCCTCCCTTTCTCACCGTCACCCACTTTCTCTCTTCCAGTACCTTAGGTGTAACAATCTCACTGTAGGACTTGTCGAGGAACGACAGTTTCTCGGACGAACCTGAGGTCATCCACTTGCTTCTCCAGTTCCCCAACACGGTCCTTCAGGAGCTGTACCTGGATGCACTTCTCACATTTGTAGCAGCCAGAGGCACCAGCGGTGTCCTTGACCTCCCACATACTGCAAGCATCACACTGAATCAGCTTTCCTGACATCTCCTTCTTTCATCTCTCCCTCTCCTGCGTTTTGCGTGGCCTCCTCTCCTCCGCCTCCTCGCCAAAGGCTCTCGACCCATGCGTTTTCTCCGCAGATGCTGCCTGACCCGCTGAGTTACTCCAGCACTCTGTGTCTACGTTCCGTCTGTGTGGAGGCCACTTCGGCTTGTGTGGCCACCCGTCCTCTCCACCAACTTGAATCGAGAGTCTACAAGCCAGGGTGTCTCTGGTCTACTCTGTCGCCCACTCTCAACCTTGTCAGGACGCCTCCTCGTGTCAGATATCAATCCGCACCCTCTCCCTGTTCACATGATCTCATAGAACGTCCTCCCTGTTTCTTTAGGGCTAGGGCACACAGTAGCAGACTGAGATTCCATCTTCTCCATCCACCCTCACTGATCTCTCCCTTATGGACATTCTCCATGCCCCATTGAAGAAGGGTCCCAACCTGAACCATCCATATGTCCATTCCCTCCACAGATGGACACGGAGTGCTGGAGTAACTCAGCGGGTCAGGCAGCATCTGTGGAGAACATGGATAGGTGACGTTTCGGGTGGAGACCCTTCTTCAGACGCACTGATGCTGCCCGACCCTCTGAGTTCCTCCAGCACTTTGTGCTTTGCTCAAGGATCCAGCACGTTCAGTTCCTTGCTTTTCTTCGTTCTCTTAGATTTCAGAGTGACTGGTTTCTGCTCATTTTTATTGAAAGCTCTATTAATAATAACCCTTGGGTGTCAGAGGTTATGGAGAGAGGGCAAGAGAATGGGGTTAGGAGGGAAGATAGATCCAATGGAGGAGTGCACTTGATGGGCTGAATGGCCTAATTCTGCTCCTATCACCTATGACCTTATGACCTATTAATCTCTCAGTCACTGTCGCCCCATTCCCTTCCCATTTAACTGACCATTGGCCTATTTTCCAATAGGTTGTTCTGTCTCACTGCCCCATGTTCAGTGCTCTCTCTCGCTCTCCTCAAACGCTTGTCTCTCGCACACATTCTCTCTCTCTCTCTCTCTCTCTCTCTCTCTCTCTCTCTCTCTCTCTCTCTCTCTCTCTCTCTCTCTCTCTCTTCCATCGATAGTTTCCAACCCTGACGTTCATATTGTCTTTCTCCCTCCACCCAGTTCTTCTGATCCAATGACTCGCTCTCGAGGGGTCGTTAATAAGACGCTCACGTCCCGGCAGGGAGAGGAAAAAGGAGGATATTTCAAATTCCTCCACCATTCCCCTTAATCGGCGCAATGTTGAACGATTCGAGTTGAAGGTTAAAAGGAAAAACAAGTGTGAGGCACTTTCGAGCAGTGCGGGCCAGTCATGGAGTGTAGCGATGGGAGCATCTAGATTGGGCCAACCAAATTGGTAACAGTGCTGAGGAGGAGGATTGCCTGCAGTGTATACGGGATGGGTTTTTAAACCAATAATAAGAATTTAAGAAACTTATTCTTAAACTGTGGCCCCTGGTTCTGGACTCCACCAACATCGGGAACATGTTTCCTGCCTCTAGCGTGTCCAAACCCTTAACAATCTTATATGTTTCAATCAGATCCCCTCTCAGCCTTCTAAACTCCAGAGTGTACAAGCCCAGCCGCTCCATTCTCTCAGCATATGACAGTCCCGCCATCCCGGGAATTAACCTTGTGAACCAACGCTGCACTCCCTCAATAGCAAGAATGTCCTTCCTCAAATTAGGGGACCAAAACTGCACACAATACTCCAGGTGTGGTCTCACTTGGGCTCTGTATAACTGCAGAAGGACCTCTTTGCTCCTAAACTCAACTCCTCTTGTTATAAAGGCCAACATGCCATTCGCTTTCTTCATTGCCTGCTGTACCTGCATGCTTTCTGACATACAGTGACAGTTAGGAATGATACATAAAACATTAAACATTAATAATAAATATTGAGAGGAACAGACTAGAGGATAGACTACCCTAGACTGGGTATTGTGTTATGAGGAAGGATTAGTTAGTGATCTTGTTGTGCAAAGTCCCTTGGGCAACAGTGACCACAATATGGTGGAATTCTGCATTCGGAAGGAGAGTGACACGGTTAATTCAGAGACTAGGGTCCTGAACTTGAATAAAGGAGACTTTGAAGGTATGAGACGGGAATTGGCTAGGATAGATGGGCAGATTATGCTTAAAGGGTTGACGGTGGAGATGCAATGGCGAAGATTTAAAGACTGCATGGATGAACTGCAGAAATTGTTCATCCCTGTCTGGTGAAAAAATAAAACGGGGAAGGCGGCTCAACCGTGGCTGACGAGGGAAGTCAATGATCCAAGGAAGAGGCAGATAGGTTGGCCAGAAGAAGCGGCAAATCAGAGGACTGGGAGAAATTTAGAACTCAACAGAGGAGGACAAAGGGGTTGATTAAGACGGGGAAAGAGGAGCATGAAAGAAAGCTTGCGGGAAATATAAAAACTGACTGTAAAAGTTTCTTTAGGTATGTAAAAGGAAAAAATTAGTGAAGATGAATGTAGGTCCCTTACAGTCAGAGACAGGTGAATTTATAATGGGGAAACAAGGACATGGCAGAACAGTTAAACAAGTACTTTGGTTCAGACTTCACTAAGGAAGACACAAGCAATCTCCTGGAAATATTAGGGGACCGAGGATCCAGTGGGAGGGAGGAACTGAAGGGAATCCACATTAGTCAGAAAATGGTGTTAGGCAAACTGTTGGGACTGAAGGCAGATAAATCCTCAGGGCCTGATGGTCTGTATCCCAGAGTACTCAAGGAGGTGGTCCTAGAAAGTGTGGATGCATTGGTGATAATTTTCCAATGTTCTCTCGACTCTGGATCAGTTCCTGGGGGACTGGGGGGTAGCCAATGTAACTCCGCTTTTTAACAAAGGAGGGAGAGAGAAAACGGGGAATTATAGACCAGTTAGCCTTACATCAGTAGTGGAGAAGATGCTGGAGTCGATTATTAAAGATGTTATAGCAGTGCATTTGGAAAGCAGGGACAGGATCGGTCAAAGTCAGCATGGAGTAATGGAGGAGAAATCATGCTTAACTAATCTTTTGGAATTTTTTGAGGATGTAGCAAGTAGAATGGATAAGGGAGAGCTAGTGGATGTGGTATATCTAGACTTTCAAAAAGTCTTTGACAAGGTCCCACACAAGAGATTAGTGTGCAAAATTAAAGCACATGGTATTGGGGGTAGGGTATTGACATGGAGAGAGAACTGGTTGGCAGACAGGAAGCAAAGAGTAGGAATTAACGGTCCTTTTCAGAATGGCAGGCAGGGACTAGTGGGGTGCCACAAGGATAGGTGCTGGTACCCCAGTTGTTTACACTATATATTAACGATTTAGATGAGGGAATTAACAGTAACATATTTCAATTTGTGGGTGGCTCAAAACTAGGTGGCAGTGTGAGCTGCGAGGAGGATGACTTGGATAGGTTGGGTGACTTGGATAGGTTGGGTGAATAATGGTGTGTGTGTATAAGTGCGTGTAATTGTGTGTGTGCAATTGTGTGAGTGTGTGATTGAATAAGGGTGTGTGTGTATAAGTGCATGTAATTATGTGAGTCTGTAATTGTGAGTGAATAAGGATGTGTGAGTGTGTGTATAAGTGAGTGTGTAATTGTGTGAGTGTGAATAAATGTGTGTGTAATTGTGTGTGTGTGAGTGAATAAGGGCATAAGTGTGTGTAATTGTGTGAGTGTGTGTGTGAATAAGTTGTGTGTATAAGTGTGTATAATTGTGTGAGTGTGTGTGTGTGAATAAGTGTGCGTGTAATTGTGTGAGTGTGTGTATAAGTGAGTGTGAAAAAATGTGTGTGTAATTGTGCGTGTGGGTGAATAAGGGTGTGTGAGTGTGCATAAGTGTGTGTGATTGTGTGAGTGTAAGTGTGTGTACAAATGAGTGTGAACGCCCCCGCCATGCCTCGGTAACGCGTCACCGGGCTGTGTGTGGTTCATGTCCCGGTTGATCATCCAGGTTGTGAACGGATTAGGTCTCCGCTGGCCCGGCTCTCTGTATCTGTCTCTCTGTGTGAGTGTGAGTGTGAGTGTGTGTGAGTGTGAGTGTGTGTGTCCGCGGGCAGCGGGTCAGGCGAGGGGGGCTCGGCTGCCGCGGCGGGGACTGCGTCGCTCCGTCTGCAACAGTCAGACTGGGAGAAATCCACCCACCCACCCACCAACCATCATCTCCTCATCTTCACCCGGCAACGCGGTCCCACCCGGCGCCTCCCCGCCCCCCCTCCTCTCCTCTCCTCTCTCCTCCCCTCCCCTCCCCTCCCCAGTCAAACCCCATTCCGAGTGATGAGGATTGAGGAGGCGCTCGGGCGGCGGAGAGCGGCTGGGAGCCGGGCTGACTGCGGACAGAGAGACACCGGCATGGCGAGGAGCGAAGACCCCGGGCTGGCTCTGCTCGCTTGCGCCTTCTCCATCCAGTTCCTGGCAGCCGCCGTGACCGGTGAGTAACTCGGGGACTGGGGAACAGAGAGCGGTGCTGGGCGCTAGCGATGACCCCCTCTCTCTCTCTCTCTCTCTCTCTCTCTCTCTCGCTCACACACACACTCACACTCACACTCACACTCTCTGTCTCTGTCTCTCACACACACTCATACACACACACACTCTGTCTGTCTCTCTCTCTCTCACACACACACACACACTCATACACACACTCTGACACACACACTCACTCTCGCACACACTCTCTCCTCTCACATTCTCACACACACACACTCTCTCCTCTCACATTCTCACACACACACACACACACACTCTCCCCCCTCTCTCCCTCTCACACACACACTCGACCTCAGCCACAACTGTCCCCGCCCGGGAGCTTTTGTCCCTCCGTCTGATTTCACTGCGCACAACCTCACACATGCCGACAGCCGGTGGTTAAAAGCCGCTTGCAGCCCACGGGGCTGGAGATTAGGACGCAATGATTTACCGAGGCGAGCGGTCCACGCGGGACCATCCACTTCCCACAGAGGCTTCTCGGATAATGAATGGGCTTCAGATCATTCGACCCATCACTGGATCTCGTCTGACATTCCTTCAATGCGTCCCATCTCTCCAGCCCTGTGAAGGGATACTGGATGGAAACGTTTGTGCTTGAATGTGGGAGCAAGGAACTGCAGATGCTGGTTTATACCAAAGATAGACACAAAGTGCTGGAGAAACTCAGCGGGTCAGGCAGCATCTCTGGAGAAAAAGGGATGGGTGACGTTTCGGGTCGGGACCCTTTAGAATATTGCTTGAATATTGGGAATATGTGGAGATCTGGCTGCCAGTTGGTACACACTATGCAGGTTGATATTAACCCATACATAGACCGGGTAACATCGATTGAATGATAAAGGCTTCTGTAGTATGATATAGATTATATGTGGCGATTGTGTATAGATTGGGTATTCCTCTTTAGATAAGCTTGGTTGACGTATGGTATATGGTTTAAGAATCTGCCTTACCAAATATACCCATTATATTACCATGCACGAATCTGTATTGAGTGTATTATATGGAATACACGGAGACTGGAGAAGATACGACGTTAATATAGCCTTCAATAATTGGACAGGAGCTGATGATGGAAACTTTATATAGGGCGTGGATGCGGGAGAGGTAGTGAAGAATTGAATTCAGTCTGAGTAGCATGTATATTGTGAAATATACATTGTATAGATGAGATATGTATATGGTACACGTGTTGAGCTTAATGCTGGACATTGATCGGATGGAATCGATTGCTGATTTCGATGGTATTTTGAATGGGCAAAACAGGATGATGCAGATTTGGGAGAGGGGGAATAAGACCGCTTCATGCGGATTGTAGATTTGGAATGGGCTGATACAAAACCAAGTTTATCCCGTGTTCCAAACGCAGTCAACGTTAGCGGGGAAGGCAGCCTCGTGTCTTTTTGTTCTTTGCTTCGCTGCTGTGTCAGAATGCTCCGGTTAAAATGTCTGCTGTGGGCTGGGCAGTGTGTAGCTGTGTTCCACCACAGGTAGCGGGCATTGACAATGTTCTCACTGCTTGGCATGTCTTCTCGATTGAAGGAGGGGAGCTTGAAGTGAGAAGTCCGCAGCCCCTGGCTGAGACATCTTTTCAGACAACAGACACCGTTTTATTCACAACGGTGCGGACGGCACTTGTTCAGCCCACCCTGGCATCAGTGCAACGTGCCTTGTGCCTGTACAACGCTCTGTGATATCACACCCAACACCGCACATAGACTCTGTCTGGGAAGGAACTGCCAATGTTGCTTTACACCAAAGACAGACGCAAAAAGCTGGAGTAACTCAGCGGGACAGGCGGCATCTCTGGAGAGAAGGAATGGGCGACGTTTCGAGTCGAGACCCTTCATCAGCCTTTAGCCCAGCGTTTTGTGTCTATTTACAGTGTACATACTATATGGAATCGGTTTTAATCGCCCTATTCCAGATCCGTACCATCGATATGTACCCTTTCATACCTCCAGAATAGGCTGGAGTAGGCCGTTCGGCCCTTCGAGCCAGCACCGCCATTCAATATGATCATGGCTGATCATTCCAAATCAGTACCCCGTTTCCCCCTCCCATGACCCTCAGTCTGAAGAAGGGTCTCGACCCGGAAAGTCACCTATTCATTTTCTCCCGAGATGCTGCCTGACCCGCTGGGTTACTCCAGCATTCTGTGTCTATCTTCGGTGTAAACCAGCATCTGCAGTTCCTTCCTTCACATCGGAAGTGTAGGAATGACCAAAACACACATTTGGCTCCACCCAGCACACGAGATATAAGAGACGTTCAATATACACATCCTAGATTACACCGGTAATAGAAACATAGAAAAATAGGTGCAGGAGTAGGCCAATCGGCCCTTCGAGCCAGCACCGCCATTCAATATGATCATGGCTGATCATCCAAAATATGTACCCTGTTCCTGCTTTCTCCCCATCTCCCTTGATTCCGTTAGCCCTAAGAGCTAACTCTCTCTCTAAGACATCCAATGAATTGTCCTCCACTGCCTTCTGTGGCTGAAAATTCCACAGATTCACAACTCTCTGGGTGAATTTTTTTCCTCATCTCAGTTCTAAATGGTCTACCCCTTATTCTTAAACTATGGCCCCTGATTCTGGAATCCCCCAACATCAGGAACATTTTACCTGCAAGTAGCCTATCCAATCCTTTCAGAATTATACGTTTCTATAAGGTCCCCTCTCATCCTTCTAGACTTCAGTGACTACAAGCCCAGTCAATGGACAATAGACAATAGGTGCAGGAGTAGGCCATTCAGCCCTTCGAGCCAGCACCGCCATTCACTGTGATCATGGCTGATCATCCCCAATCAGTACCCCGTTCCTGCCTTCTCGCCATCTCCCTTGACTCCGCTATCTTTAAGAGCTCTATCTAGCTCTCTCTTGAAAGCATCTAGAGAATTCGGCTCTAGGGCCCTCTGAGACAGAGAATTCCACAGATTCACAACTCTCTGGGTGAAAACGTTTTTCCTCATTTCCGTTCTAAATGGCCGACCCCTTACCCTTAAACTGTGGCCCCAGTCGACCCATTCTTTCATCATATTGTATGTCATGTTGTTACTTGTGGGCGGAGCACCAAGGCAAATTCCTTGTATGTGAATACTTGGCCAATAAACTTACTTACTCAAATCCTTTAGGTATGTTAGCATTCATAGTGAAAGGATTTGAGTATAAGAGCAGGGAGGTTCTACTGCAGTTGTACAGGGTCTTGGTGAGACCACACCTGGAGTATTGCGTACAGTTTTGGTTTCCAAATCTGAGGAAAGACAGTCTTGCCATAGAGGGAGTACAGAGAAGGTTCACCAGACTGATTCCTGGGATGTCAGGACTTTCATATGAAGAAAGACTGGATAGACTCGGCTTGTACTCGCTAGAATTTAGAAGATTGAGGGGGGATGTTAAAGAAACTTACAAAATTCTTAAGGGGTTGGACAGGCTAGATGCAGGATGATTGTTCCCGATGTTGGGGAGGTCCAGAACAAGGGGTCACAGTCTAAGGATAAGGGGGAATTCCTTTAAGACCGAGATGAGGAAAGCATTTTTCACACATAGAGTGGTGAGTCTCTGGAATTCTCTGCCACAGAAGGTAGTTGAGGCCAGTTCATTTGATATATTTGGGGGAGTTAGATGTGGCCCTTGTGGCTAAAGGGATCAGGGGGTATGGAGAGAAGGCAGGTACAGGATACTGAGTTGGATGATCAGCCATGATCATATTGAATGGCGGTGCAGGCTTGAAGGGCCGAATGGCCTGCTCCTGCACCTATTTTCTATGTTTCTATGTTACTTACTTACTTACTTATGTCAGTCCCACCATCCTGGGAATTAATCTGGTGAACCTACGCTGCACTCCCTCAATAGCAATAATGTCCATCCTCAAATTAGGAGACCAAGTATTCTTTGTAAGCAGATATTTCCTGATTGAATGCTGTAGATCAGGGGTGGCAGGTGCAGAAGAGATTTACCAGAACATTAAGCAAAGCATAAGGTACGGAGTAACACAGCGGGTCAAGCAACACCTCTGGAAGACTATAAGAGGGTATTAGTTGTAAGGAGAGGTTAGACAGACTTGGATTGTTTTCTCTGGAACGTCAGAGGTTGAGGGTGGAGACCTGATAGAAGCATATAAAATAATGAGAGGCAGAGATAGGGTAGAACCCAGAACCCTTTTTCCAGTGTGTATATGTCAGAGACCTGTGGACATAGCATTAAGGTGAGTGGGGCAATATTTAAAGCAGATGTGTAGGATCCTCTTTTTTACAAAGAGAATGGTGGGTGCCTGGAATGCACTGCCAGGGGTGGCGGTGGAGGCAGATACGATAGTGGCATTTGAGGCTTTTGGATAGGCAGATGGATATGTAGGAAATGGAGGGATACGGATCATCTGCGGTCAGAAGAGATTTTTTTAACTTGCCATCATATTTGGCACGGACATTGTGTGCCAAATGGCCTGGTTTCATCCAATGATCTATCCGAGGTGCACAACTATTTGGAGGGTCAAAGCGCAAAGCGCCGGAGGAAGCTAGTGGGTCAGGCAGCATCTGCGGAGGGAGTGGACAATGTTGAAGTGTCTCTTTCCAGATCACTGTGATGAGTCATTCATGAGAAATATGTTTTATCGGTGATAAACAAACATATCTGGGTATTTCTACATTTGGTCAAGGGTGTAAAGTCTGAAGAAGGGTTCAAACCCGAAACGTCACCCATGCCTTTTCCTCCAGCGATGCTGCCTGACCTGTTAAGTTACTCCAGCACTTTGTGTCCATCCACAGTTCACGACGGTCCACCCACTGCCTCCTTGCTGAACTCTTATTGCCACTCTGCTGCCTCCTTGTACCATGTTGGTCAGTGGCTTTGGCAGTGTGAACGCAGGGATGAAGCTTCATTCTCAGGGTAGGGAGTTAGTCATTTAGGATAGAGATGGACATAGTCATCTTCACTCAGAGGGTGGTGAATCATTGGAATTCTGTATCCTAGAGAGCTGTGTAGGCTCCTTTACTCTCTGTACGAGTATATTAATAGATTTTTAGATTTTAACTCTTAGAAACATAGAAACTAGGTGCAGGAGTAGGCCATTCGACTCTTCGAGCCAGCACCACCATTCAATGTGATCATGGCTGATCATCCAAAATCAGTACCCCATTCCTGCTTGTAGAGTTGTACAAGATAATGATAGGAATTGATGGGGAAAATGCACCCAGACTGGGGGAATCAAGAACCAGAGGACATAGGTTTAAGGTGATGGTGTTGGGGGGGGGATTTAATAAGAATCTGAGCGGCAGCCTTTTTACACAAAGTTGCTGGGTGTATGGAACAAGCTGCAGGAGGAGTTAGTTGAGGTAGATACTATCGCAAGGTTTGAGAAATATTTAGATAGGTAGATGGACACAAACTGCTGGAGTAACTCAACGGGTTAGGCAGCATCTCTGGAGAAAAAGGATGGGTGACGTTTTGGGTTGAAACCCTTCTTCAGACTGCCACAGGTCTTTAGACAGGTACATGGATAGGATAGGGTTTGAGGATATGGGCCAAGCGCAGGCAGGTGGGATGAGTGTAGATGGGACATGTTGGTCGGCATGGGCAAGATGGGCCGAAGGGCCTGTTTCAACACTATATGACTCTCTGACTAAGTGATATAGGATTAGTGGAGGGAAGCATGAAGGCGGAAGATTAGCCGTGATCTTATTGAATAGCAGAGTAGGCACGAGAGACCACTTGACCCACTCTGCTTCAGCTGTTCTCTGGCTTGGACAGAGTGGATGTGGAGAGGTTGGGACAGTCTGGGACTAAAGGTCACAGCCTCAGAATTAAAGGACGCACTTTTAGAATGGAGATGAGGAGGAATTTCTTTAGTCAGTGGGTGGTGAATCTGTGGAATTCTTTGCCACAGAAGGCTGTAGAGGCCAAGAGTGGATATTTTTAAGGCAGAGATAGATAGATTCTTGATCAGTACGGGTGTCAGAGGTTATGCGGAGAAGGCAGGAGAATGGGGTTAAGAGGGAGAGATGGATTAGCCATGATTGAATGGCAGTAGACTTGATGGGCCAAACGGCCTAATTCTTTCCTATCACAAACTTATGACCTCACTGCCCCACGGCAGCATCCTATTGCTTCCTTTGTCGCCTCTTTGCATCTCTCTTTGCTGCTCCACTTCCATTTCCACTCAGCATCTCCTCGATGCCTCCTTGTTGCTTCCGCTCATGGCCTCCTCACTGAATGCCTTCTCGCCTCCTTGCTAACTCTCCCCCTTTCTTGCCTCACTGCGCCCTTGCTGTCTCCTCACTGCTTGCCTCGCTGTTCCACTGGTTGTCTCACTGTAATCTTCACTGCCCCCCCTTTGTCCTTTACACCGCTCCCCTTTGCCTCACCCCTCCCTCTTGCTGTCTCCCCACTGCTAGACTGGCTGCTTCCTCACTGCTCCTCCGCAGGTGGCTCATTCACTGCAGGAAACCAGGGCTGGGACCTGCTATTTGAGGAGCTGGTGTTGTTGAGTTTCTGCTCACTGTTGACTCCCAGGATATTAATCGACAATAGACAAAAGTCAATAGAAAATAGACAATAGGTGCAGGAATAGGCCATTCGGCCCTTGAAGCCAGCACCACCATTCAATGTGATCATGGCTGATCATCCCCAATTAGTACCCCGTTCCTGCCTTCTCCCCATATCCCCTGACTCCGCTATCTTTAAGAGCCCTATCTAGCTCTCTCTTGAAAGTATCCAGAGAATTGGCCTCCACTGCCCTCTGAAGCAGGGAATTCCACAGACTCACAACTCTGTGAGAAAAAGTGTTTCCTCGTCTCTGTTCTAAATGGCTTACCACTTATTCTTAAACTGTGGCCCCTGGTTCTGAACTCCCCGAACATCGGGAACATGTTTCATATTAATTCCGTACAGATAGCATCCGTAGTCGGCATCAAACTCGGTTCTCTGGTGTGTAAGGCAGCAACTCTACCGCTGCGCCAACTGCGGGAGCCCTGGTTGAAATTTACGGGTCGTCCTTAAATACAGGAGAGGTGCCGGAAGACTGGAGGGTGGCAAATGTTGTGCCTCTTTTCAAGAAGGCATGTAGGGAAAATGCTGGGATCTATAGGCCGGTGCGCTTAACATCTGTAATTGGAAAGTTACTAGAGAGTATTCTGAGGGATAGGATATACAGGCATTTAGATGGGCAAGGGCTGATTAGGGATAGTCAGCATGGTTTTGTACGTGGGAGGTCGTGTCTTACAAAACTGATTGATTTTTTTGAAGACGTGACCAAAAAGGTAGATGAGGGCAGAGCTGTAGATGTTGTGTATATGGACTTCAGTAAGGCATTCAACAAAGTTCAGCATGGTAGGCTGCTCTGGAAGGTTAGATCGCATGGGATCCAAGGAGAGATAGCTGAATGGATAGCAAATTGGCTCCATGGAAAGAAGCAGAGGGTTATGGTGGAAGGTTGCTTCTCGGACTGGAGGCCTCTGACTAGTGGTGTGCCTCAGGGTTCGGTGCTGGGCCCGTTACTGTTTGTCATCTACATCAATGATTTGGATGAGAACATACAGGGCAAGATTAGCAAGTTTGCTGATGATACAAAAGTGAGTGGTTCTGCAGACAGTGAAGATGGTTGTGAATGATTGCAGCAGGATCTGGATCGATTGGCCAGGTGGGCGGAGGAATGGTTGATGGAATTTAATACAGAAAAGTGTGAGGTGTTGCATTTTGGGACGTCTAACAAGGGCAGGACCTACACAGTGAATGGTGGGCCTCTGGGTAGTGTTGTAGAGCAGAGGGATCTAGGAGTACAGGTGCATGGTTCCTTGAAGGTCGAGTCGCAGGTGGATAAGGTGGTCAAAAAGGCTTTAGGCACTTTGGCCTTCATCAGTCAGAGTATTGAGTATAGAAGTTGGGAGGTCATGTTGCAGTTGTATAAGACGTTGGTGAGACCGCATTTAGAATATTGTGTTCAGTTCTGGGCACCATGTTATAGGAAAGATATTGTCCAGGACCAGAGGGTGTGAGCTATAGAGAGAGGTTGAGTAGGCTGGGTCTCTATTCCATGGAGCATTGGAGGTTGAGGGGTGAGATTATAGAAGTGTACAAAATCATGAACGGAATAGATCGGGTAGATGCACAGAACCTCTTGCCCAGAGTATGGGAATCGAGGACCAGAGGACATAGGTTTAAGGTGAAGGGGAAAAGATTTAATAGGGATCTGAGGGGTAACTTTTTCACACAAAGGATGGTGGGTGTGTGGAGCAAGCTGCCAGAGGAGGTAGTTGAGGCTGGGACTATCCTATCGTTTAAGAAACAGTTGGACAGGTACATGGATAGAACGGGGAATTACAGACCGGTTAGCCTGACTTCGGTGGTGGGAAAGATGCTGGAGTCAATTATTAAAGAGGTAATAATGGAGCATTTGGATAGCAGTAAAAGGATTAGTCCAAGTCAACATGGATTTATGAAAGGGAAATCATACTTGACTAATCTTCTGGAATTTTTTGAGGATGTGACAAGTAAAATGTATGAAGGGGTGCCAGTGGATGTAGTGTATCTAGACTTTCAGAAAGCCTTTGATAAGGTCCCGCACGGGAGACTGGTGACTAAAATTAGAGCACATGGTATTGGGGGTAGGGTGTTGACATGGATAGAAAATTGGTTGGCAGACCGGAAGCAAAATGTAGGAGTGAACGGATCCTTTTCAGAATGGCAGGCAGTGGCGAGTGGAGTGCCGCAAGGCTCGGTGTTGGGGCCGCAATTGTTTACCATATATATTAATGATTTGGAAGAAGGAATTAGGAGCAACATTAGCAAGTTTGCGGATGACACAAAGCTGGGTGGCAGTGTGAACTGTGAAGAGGATGTTAGGAGGTTGCAGGGGGACCTGGACAGGTTGAGTGAGTTGGCAGATGCGTGGCAGATGCAGTATAATATAGATAAATGTGAGGTTATCCACTTTGGCGGCAAAAACAAGTGGGCAGATTATTATCTCAATGGGGTTAGGTTAGGTAAGGGGGAGGTACAGCGAGACCTGGGTGTCCTTGTACACCAGTCACTGAAAGTTGGCGTGCAGGTACAGCAGGCAGTGAAGAAAGCTAATGGAATGTTGGCCTTCATAACAAGAGGATTTCAGTATAGGAGTAAAGAGGTTCTTCTGCAGTTGTATAGGGCTCTGGTGAGACCACATCTGGAGTATTGTGTACAGTTTTGGTCTCCTAATTTGAGGAAGGACATCCTTGTGATTGAGGCAGTGCAGCGTAGGTTCACGAGATTGATCCCTGGGTCTCCAAATCTGAGGAAGGACATTATTGCCATAGAGGGAGTGCAGAGAAGGTTCACCAGACTGATTCCTGGGATGTCAGGACTGTCTTATGAAGAAAGACTGGATAGACTCGGTTTATACTCTCTGGAATTTAGGAGATTAAGAGGGGATCTTATAGAAACTTACAAAATTCTTAAGGGGTTGGACAGGCTAGATGCAGGAAGATTGTTCCCGATGTTGGGGAAGTCCAGGACAAGGGGTCACAGCTTAAGGATAAGGGGGAAATCCTTTAAGACCGAGATGAGAAAGACTTTTTTCACACAGAGAGTGGTGAGTCTCTGGAACTCTCTGCCACAGAGGGTAGTTGAGGCCAGTTCATTGGCTATATTTAAGAGTGAGTTGGATGTGGCCCTTGTGGCTAAGGGGATCAGAGGGTATGGAGAGAAGGCAGGTACGGGATACTGAGTTGGATGATCAGCCATGATCATATTGAATGGCGGTGCAGGCTCGAAGGGCTGAATGGCCTACTCCTGCACCTAATTTCTATGTTTCTATGTTTCTATGTTTCTATGTTTGATCCCTGGGATGGCAGGACTGTCATATGAGGAAAGATTGAAAAGACCAGGCTTGGAGTTTAGAAGGATGAGGGGGAATCTTATGGAAACATATAAAATTATATAAGGACTGGACAAGCTAGATGCTGGAAAAATGTTCCCAATGTTGGGAGAGTCCAGAACCAGGGGCCACAGTCTTAGAATTAATGGGCGCTCATTTAAGATTGAGCTGAGAAAAAACTTTTTACCCAGAGAGTTGTGAATTTATGGAATTCCCTGCCACAGAGGGCAGTGGAGGCCAAGTCACTGGATGGATTTAAGAGAGAGTTGGATAGAGCTCTAGGGGCTAGTGGAGTCAAGGGATATGGGGAGAAGGCAGGCACGGGTTATTGATAGCGGACGATCAGCCATGATCATATTGAATGGCGGTGCTGGCTCGAAGGGCCGAATGGCCTCCTCCTGCACCTATTTCCTATGTTTCTATGTTTCTAATTACAGCCTGACTGCAAAAGATTGCAGCCTCGTCCACTACCCACCCCTTGCGTGCTGCTCAACATCAATCTGGCCACTTCTCCATCAAAAAAAAAATAGAGGAAGTGAAGAGGCTGTTCAGAAGACAGAAAAGCCGTAAATCTCCAGGACCGGACAATGTTTCCCCCTCTACTCTCAAGCTCTGTGCCGAGCAACTGGCACCGGTCAACACAGACATTTTCAACCAGTCCCTGCAAACCTGTACTGTCCCTGCCTGCTTCAAAGTCTCCACTATTGTCCCTGTACCAAAAAGGCAAGGATTACTTGTCTTAATGATACAGGCCCGTTGCACTGACTCTGTAGTCATGAAGACACTCAAAAGGCTTGTGCTGGCCAAGCTGCGCAGTTTGCATATCGGTCCAATAGATCTGTGGATGACGCAGTCAACCTAGGCCTGCACATTATCCTCCAGCACCTGGACCGCCAGGGGACCTGTAGATTGGCTATTTCATACTAGCTAATTATAGTGTTTGTCAGTAGTGACTCCACCTATTATGTGTATATATTATCAAGCGCTTGCTTAGACTAGTCAGTAGTAGTAGCTGCTCGGAGATGTAATGTCTGCAGATCCTTGATGTAACTAGATTTAATAAATGTGTTGTATCTTGATGTGTGTTTGAGTTGACTCATTACATGGTGTCAGAGAGTGAATCTTTCCCGCCGCTCATGTTTATCGGGTTTTATTTTCCTTTGATTATTTTGTGTATTTATTATTTCCATCATGGCAAATTCATGTTGCCGTCCAAATCCTCTGATCTTTGATTCTGACATTAGCGTCTTTTTGAGCATGACTACACTGATTATGCTCGCATAGTTCATTGCAATGACCCGCCCGATGTGTGTGCCTCTGTACTGCTTAATTTGGGGGACCTGAAGCATTGAATCGTGCCGACAACTACACTTTTGCGCCGGCTGTTTTGGATGATAACGGTCAGGTCAGAGTGCCTGTTAAGACAATCGACGACCCTGCGGCATTGATCAGAAAGTTCACAGAGCTGTGTGACCTGCCCTCAAACTACATTATTGAAAGGACCAGGTTCTATGCTAGTTTGCAGCAGGTCGACGAACCAGTTGAATGTTTTATCAGTAACTTGAAGCCCATGGCTGCACGCTGTTGATTTCGTGATTTACGGATGAGCTCACCCGAGATAAACTTGTTGGAGGAATGCTTGATAGCAAGCTGCAAGGTGAGCTTCTTCGTAATACTGACTTAACCCTTGAACAAGCAGAGCATGCTTGTTGGATTTCTGAGATAACGTCTCCCAACACTAACTCTGTGCCCCTCGGTCACCATTTGCAGCATTGTGTTAATCTTACAGACTTCTCCTCTCGCAACCCCTGCACTGGGTCTGCTGTTCGTTGTCAAAATTGCAACTATTTCCATGCAATGGGTCGTCAATTCTGTGCTGCCTATGGGAAAGCCTGTAATTTCTGCAAGTAATTAAACCACTTTGCCCGGTGCTGCTGTTCCTGTGTGACTCCTGTAGCTTCAAGGACGAGCCTGCACCTGCTTGAACATGAGCTTACTGATAATGATTTCCAAGAGCCTGACTTGCCATCCCCCGCACCGCTCTCAGAGAATACAGATACCAGTTCTGCCATTCACTCTCTCCTCCCTTCGTCTAATGAACAACTTGACTCTGAGGTAACCATGTTTGTGAATAACAGGCCTTTGATCGCTAAGGTAGGTACTGGTGCCAAATGCAACGTCATCTCATTAAGGGAGTTTAAAAAAATTCGTAATGCTGAACATATTGATGAGGCCTCCGTAACACTTTGGGCTTATGGGGGAGAAGTTCTACATCCACTTCGACAAGCTGATTTAAAGTGCACCATAGACGAACAGACCTGTACCATACAGTTTTATATTGTTAAGGGAGATTCTGAGACTTTGCTCGGTATCAATGCATGCCACGATCTAGGCCTGGTTTACTTTGGCTGCGCTGTCCATAATCACTGTCTCGTTGATGAGCCCACGCAACAGCTACTCAGAATGCAAATAACTGTTTAACGGTGAGCTTGTCAAGTTGTCTATCAAATACCACGTTGCTGTTGATCCCAAAGTCACTCCTGTGGTCCGAGCGCCACATCGTGTTCCGTATGCCATGCGTGACCGAATTCACAATGAACCCAAGCGCATGGTCTCCGTGGGTGTTATTGCTGAAGTTACTGACCCGTCGGACTGTGTTTCCACCATGGTGGTTGCAACAAAGAAAAACAAGGAGGAGATCCGTATCTGCATCAACCCCAGAGATCTTAACCCCGGTCATTTCCCCATTTTCTCCAGTGAAAGGAGGTGAGGCGGACTCGTACCACACACGGGCTGGATGGGTTTGTAGGCCACCCGTTAGATATGGCAATTTTGTGTAATTTTTCAAACGTATTACTAACATTCTGCCTATCTTGCTTAGCCACCGATGCTTCTTTTGTTTCTACAAGGAAGGATGTAGATTGGCTATTTCATACTAGCCAATTACAGTGTTTGTTAGTGACTCCGCCTATTATGTCCTTTATATTATCAAGAGCTTGCTTACGATAGTCAGTAGTAGTAGGAGCTCGGAGATGTAATGTCTGCAGATCCTTGCTGTAAGTAGATTTAATAAGCATGTGTTGTATCTTGATGTGTGTTCGAGTTGACTCATTACAGGACCTATGCGAAGATTTTGTTCGTTGATTTTAGCTCTGCATTCAACACCATTGTGTCAGAGCTACTACACTCCAAACTCTCCCAGTTGACTGTGCCTGAACCCCTCTGTCATTGGATCACCAGCTTCCTGACAGACAGGAAACAGCATGTGAGGCTGGGAAAGCACATCTCAGACCCGCAAACCCTCAGCATAGGAGCACCGCAAGGCTGCGTACTCCCTCCTCTCCTCTACTCTCTCTACACCAACGACTGCACCTCCACAGACACCTCTGTCAAGCTTCTCAAGTTTGCAGACGACACAACCCTGATTGGACTGATCTAGGATGGAGAGGAATCTGCCTACAGACAGGAAGTGACACAGCTGGCGTCCTGGTGCCATTGTGACAACCTAGAGCTCAATGATCTTAAGACAGTGGAATTGATTGTAGACCTTAGGAGAGCTCCCCCTCCCCTCACTCCTCTCACCATTAACAACACCACAGTCACATCTGTGGAGTCTTTTAAGTTCCTGGGAACCATCATCTCCAAGGACCTTAAATACGGGGCCACCATCGACTCCACAGTCAAAAAGGCACCACAGAGGATGTACTTCCTGCGGCAGCTGAGGAAGCACAATCTGCCACAGGCAGTGATGGTCCAATTCTACACGGCCATCGTAGAGTCTGTTCTCACCTCCTCCATCATGGTCTGGTTTGGCTCAGCCACCAAGCACGACATTCGGAGGCTGCAGTGAATTGTCCGATCAGCAGAGAAGGTTATTGGCAGCAACCTTCCCTCCATTGATGAACTGTACACTGCAAGGGCCAGGAAGCGAGTGGGCAAGATCATCTGACCCTCTCTCACCCTGGCCACAAACTCTTTGCATCACTTCCCTCTGGAAGGCGACTCTGGACAGTCAAAGCCGCCACAGCCAGACATAAAAACAACTTTTTTCCACGAGTAGTAGCTCTACTCAATAACCAAAAATCTGTAGCCTCCTTTTGCTCTGGTATTTTTTTTAATTCACATGTTTCATCAATAACGTTTTATTTTTAACGTTTAATGTTTTATGTATCATTCCTAACTGCCACTGTATGTCATGTTGTCACTTGCAGGCGAAGCACCAAGGCCAATTCCTTGTATGTGAATACTTAGCCAATAAACGTATTAATTCATTCTTTCATTCTATGCCATGAACTTCTATTCCTAACATTGCTAAAGAAGGATATAAATGTTAAAGCTGTTCCGTTTGCCACAGAAGCTTATTGACCTGCTGAGCATGTCAGGATCTTTCTGCATTTAATTATATAGAAAAGACATTCATTAATTATAGATGCCACATGAACTGAACAGTTTAATGTTAAACTTCTCTTGCTCTCTGCAGGTGCTGTCTGACCTGCTGAGTGTCTCCAATGTATTTTTGGTTACTGTACAGTTTTCTAGCATCCACATGCTTTGTTATTGTTACGGACCATTTCAGATAGATAGAGATGTCACATGCACAATGGCCATGATCAACAAGTGCATAGTGTTTTCCATCCTCTGTACATCTGCATTTCATATATAATTATATTCTGGAGTATTGTGTGGCATTTTCAATTCTGTCTATACATTATTTTGCATGGGCACGTGTACTTGGAGTTATGCATTGTGGAAACAGACCCTGCAGCCCAACTTGACAACACCGACCAACATACCCCATCTACACTAGTCCCACCTTCCCGTGCTTGGCCCATAACGCTCTAAACCTTGTGCCTGTCCAAATGTCTCTTAAACGTTATGATACGCAGTACCTGCCTCAACTACCTCTTCTGGCAACTCGTTTCATAAACCCACCATCTTTTGTGTAATAAAGTTACCCCTCAGGTTCCTATTAAATCTTTCCCCCTCATCTTCAAATGAATGTATGTACATAACACAGTATGTCAAATGTTTTCAGAGGTTTACCAGAATGCTGCCTCTATTCGGGGCTATTAGTATAAGGAATAATTTGAGAAACTTGGACTGCTTTTTCCAGAATGCCGGAGGTTGAGTGGAGGACCTGCTGGAAGTATATAAAATTATGAGGCATAGATAGGGGAGACAGTCAGAACCTTTTCCCAGGGTGAAAGTATAAAGACAAGAGTACATTGCTTTAAGGTGAGAGGGGCAAAGTTTAAAGGAGATGCGTGGGGCAAATATTTTTACAGAGGGTGTTGGGTGCCTGTAACTTGCTGCCTGGGATGGTGGTGGAGACAGATATGATAGTGGCATTTAAGAGGCTTTTAGGCACATGGATATTGAGGGAATGGAAGGATATGGATTATGTGCAGTCAGAGTGATTAGATTAACTTGGCATCATGTTTGAGCGGACATTGTGGGCCAAAGTGTTTGTGCCTCCTATGTTCTGAGTTCCACTTATCTGTTATCGCCCCCGCCTCATTCTTATTTCTCTCTGTTCCAGGATCAGATGTCTCTATGTCACCTTCCCCTGCCGAGGAGACTACGTCTGCCGTGCTAATCGCTCAGAGCTCCCCAGTCCTCACCGGTTCCCCGGCTCCAGAGGCCCAGACAGTAGTGCAGCATGTTCCCCATCTTAAGGATCTCCTGAATGCTTCCACTGTCCCCAGCACCTCCGCCTGGCCAACTCCAGGAGCGCCGCAGACTCCGATGGGTGAATTGCAGGCGAGGTCAGTGGAAGGGCAGGCTCACGGAGAGGAACAGGATTCTGGCGCTCGGATCGGTGCGGTGGACTGGGAGTTGGGAACGAACGGCAGTCGGTCTGCGTCGGAGACGCTGGGCACCTCCCCTCCCCCGGCCGATGACTTGGTCGAGGAGCCCGTGGACTGCCCAGGCTGCCGGGAGGCCGAGGGCATCTCGGAAGAGGAGCCGCTCACCCTGGCCAACCCTTCGAACAGCTTGGACCTGATTAAAGGTGTTGAGGGAAGTGGAGAGACCTTCGGCCTCATGAGAGGGCCCACCATGCTGAAAGGGAAACAGGATGCCAAGCTGGTCAGTTTTGAAGAGGCCACCAACCTCCCAGCCCACGGCGCTGAAGGAAGCACTGACTATGCACAGGTAGACCTGGAGATGCATCTGTGGTCTGAGCTGAGCACCATCCCTGCCCACCGCCCCCTTACAACAAGTGAGCCTTCTGATCTGCCCACAGATTATGATGCCACAGTTGATGCTTCTGATACGTTTCCCCGGCTTGAAGATCCAGGTGTGTCCATCACGTCATTCAACATGGACTCCACAAAAGAGTTTTTGCCGGGACTTCCTGCCCTGACTCCTTCACCCGATGGCAGCGTTTCTGCCGTTCAACTGGCTACGTTACATTATTGGGATGAAATGGCCAGTGAGTTGGAAAGTGAGAAGGAACTTCGACTGACCACAGTCTCTCCCAAGGTACAAACCATGCTAGTGAGGGAAGAAGACGTCACCAGGCAAACTGCGTCCAACCTGGACTTCATTTCAGAATCCTACCTCACCGTCTTCACTGACACCTCTGACTCGGAGACCAGACAAGACATTAGTCTGTCTCCACTTTTCTTTGGAGAAGGCAGGAAGGATTGCCAACTGGGATATCTGAAGCAGAATAAGTCCTGCAAGTCCATCTGCGACATGGCCCCAAATTACTGCTACAATGGTGGGCAATGCTACGTCATGGAAAATATTGGAGCTATCTGCAGGTGAGTGCCAACTTGTTTCTGCGGTAAGTTTTGTAATGTAAATCCGATCGAAACCCAAAGCAAGACTCATAGTGTATGGCATGGATGATCACAAGATTATAAGATCATAGGAGATAGGAGCAGAATTAGGCCATTTGGCCCATCAAGTCTATTCCGCCATTCAATCATGGATGATCTATCTCTCCCTCTTAACCCCATTCCCCTGCCTTCTCCCCATAATACCTGACGCACAACTAATCAAGAATCTACCTATCTCTGCCTTTAAAATAGCCACTGACTTTGCCTCCACAGCCTTCTGTGGCAACGAATTCCACAGATTCACCACCCTAAATAAATTCCTTCTCATCTCCTTCCAAAAAGAACCTCCTAGACTCCCACTAGTGGAAACATCCTCTCCACATCCACTTTCACTATCTGTACGTTTCAATGAGGTTCCCCCCTCATTCTTCTAAACTCCAGCGAGTACAGGCCCAGTGCTATCAAACGCTCATCGTATGTTATCCTACTCATTCCTGGGATCAATCTTGTAAACCTCCTCAGGACCCTCTGCAGAGCCAGCCCAAAATTGCTCGCAATATTCCAAATGCAACCTGATCAACGACTTATAGAGCCTCAGTGTTACATCCCTGATCTTGTATACAAGCCCTCTCAAAATAAATGCTAGTATTGCGTTTGCTTTCTTTACTACCTATTCGACTTGCAGATTAACGTTTTGGGACTCCTGCACCCGCGCTCCCAAGTCCCTTTGCACCTCTGAATTCTGGATTTCTCCCCATTTAGAAAATAATCTATGCCTTTATTCCTATTACCAAAATGCATGACTCCACATTTATACCATCTGCCACTTCTCCGCCCATTCTCCCAACCTATCCAAGTCCTTCTGCAGGGTTCCTGCTTTCGCTACACCTATTTTCATATCATCTGCAAACTTGGCCATGAAGCCTTCGATCCATTCTTCCAAATCATTAATATACAATGTGAAGAGTTGCGGCCCCAGCACCGAGCCACGTGGAACTCCGCTAGTCCCTGGCAGCCACCCAGAAAAAGCTCCCTTTATTGCCACTCTTTGCCTTCTGCCATCCAGCCAACATGATATCCATGCTAGTATCTGCCCTTTGATTACATGGGCTCCCATCTTCCGTAGCAGCCTCCTGTGTGGCACCTTATCAAAGGCTTTCTGAGATTCGAGGTAAACAACATCTACTGACTCTCCTTTGTCAGTCCTGCTATTTACTTCTCCAAAGAATTCCAGAAAATTTGTTAGACAAGACCTTGCCTGCACAAAGCCATTCTGACCGGCCTATTTTGCCATGAACTTCTAAGTACTCCGTAACCTCGTCCTTGATAATGGACTCTAAAATCTTACCAACCACCGGTCAGACTAACCGGCCGATAGTCCCCACTATTCTGCTTTGCTCCCTTCTTGTACAGTGGAGTAATATTGGCAATTTTCCAATCATCTTGGACCTCTACTGTCCATAGTGGTTCTTGGGGGCGCAGGGCAGTTGGTATGGCTGCCCAGCCTGCAGCTGTCTGTCTTTTAACTTCTTTTTTTTATTTTTAGTGTGTAAAAACGGTTTTGTTTGGCGTCTATTCTTTTTTATGTGGGGGGAGGGGGGAAACGTCTTTTCCTGGTCCCTACCTGGTCGGAGAGGCAGCTTTTCTCTGGGCTGCATCTTCGACCCGTCCTCACGGCCTACCAGCGGGCCTGGAGCGGCGTTTCATTCGGCTTCGGCGGCGGCTTGGGACACCTGGAACGGCCGCTGGAGCGCCATCGCAGAGAGGAGCGGGCGATGCCTTGCCTGGGTCGCCGCGCTGGCGCTCCGGTGAGCTGAAGACCGCCGACAAAAAGCATCGCGGGACTGAGGAGCGGCCAGCTGCGGGCGGTGGCGCCGAACTTTACATCGGGAGCTTCCATCCCAGTGGTGGAGCTCCATCCAGCGTGGCCTTGTTGGCTTCGGAAGCCGCGGACTCCAGTAAGAGGCGGCCGTTCCAGGTGTCCTAAGCCGCTGAGAGGGTGCTCCCGACGCCGGAGCACCATCACCCGGAGAGAATGGCCTGGAACATCGGGCCCCGTAGCAGCGACTGCGGAGGCCTCAATAGGCCCAACTATGGGTGAACTGGGGATGGGACTGGACTTTGCTGCTTTGGAATATCACTGCCTCCGCAATCTCTAAAGCCACCTCTTTCAGAACCCTATCCACCTTCAGCCCTTTCAGCTTCCCAAGCAACTTCTCCCTGGTAATAGCCGCTCTACTAACCTCAACCCTCTGACTCTCTTGAACTTCAGGCACATTGCCGGTGTCTTCCATGTGAAGACTGATGCAAAAATATTATTCAACTCCTCTGCCATTTATTTATTTCCCATTATCCATTATTTATTCTCCTGCATTATTGCCCAGCTGTCCACTCTTCCCTCTTTCTTACTTTTTATATAACTGAAGAAACTCTTGCTATCCTCTTTTATATTATTAGCTAGCTTACCTTCGTATTTCATCTTTTCTCCCCATATTGCCTTTTTAATTACCATCTGTAGTTCTTTAAAAGCTTCCCTATCCTCTGGCTTCCCACTAATCTTTGTATTGTTATATGCCTTGTCTTTTAGTTTTATACTTTTCTTGTCAGCCATGGTCGCAGATGTAGAAGTTCATGCTCCTAAGTTCTTGGAGCAGAATTAGGCCATTCGGCCCATCAAGACTACTCCGCCATTCAATCATGGCTGGCCTATCTTTCCCTCTCAACCACATTCTTCTACCTTTGCCCCGTAAGTCTGACACCCCTTACTAATCAAGGATCTGTCAATCGCCGCCTTAAAAATATCCATTCAAGTGGCCTCCACAACCTTCTGTGGCAAAGAATTCCACAGAACAGCAAGCTCTCTTTCTTGTGAACTCCCGACACCTTCAGCAGCTTTGAGGTTAGTGCCTGAGATGACATTTCTGACCTTGAAGTACGACAGTTTAGTTTATTGTCATGTGTACAGAGATACAGTGAAAAGCTTTTGTTGTGTGCTACCCAGTCAGCAGAAAGACAATACATGATTACAATCGAGCCATTTGCAGTGTATAGATTTAAGTGCGTGGAGCGATTACAATATGTGATCTGCTTCTGTGGCCGGCACGCATATGGTTGCCGGGGTTGACCGCCATCTTGGCAGCGAAGAAAAAAACAAATGAACAAACAAACCAGGACCTATCAAGGCCGGTGAGAAATGACCTCAGGGAGGGTGATGCCTGGTAGGTCCATTGTTGGTCAGGGAAGGTGTGATCTCAAGAGGGAAACAATGTGGAGAACTGCAAAACAGGTAAAATGACTAGGATGGAGAACAGGGACAAGAGGGGAGGGGAATGGGGGGAGTAGTGTAATTAGAAGCTATTTTAAATTAGAGAATTCAATGTTCATACTGTTCATAGAATCATAGAAAATAGGTGCAGTAGGCCATTCGGCCCTTCGAGCCTGCACCGCCATTCAATGTGATCTTTGCTGATCATCCAATTCAGTATCTTGTACCTGCCTTCTCTCCATATCCCCTGATCCCTTTAGCCACAAGGGCCACATCTAACTCCCTCTTAAATATAGCCAATGAACTGGCCTCAACTACCTTCTGTGGCAGAGAATTCCACAGACTCGCCACTCTCTGTGTGAAAAATGATTTTCTCATCTCGGACCTAAAGGACTTCCCCCTTATCCTTAAACTGTGACCCCTTGTTCTGGCGTTTCCCAGCATCGGGAACAATCTTCCTGCATCTAGCCAGTCCAACCCCTTAAGAATTTTGTAAGTCTCTATAAGATCCCCCCTCAATCTCCTAAATTCCAGCGAGTACAAGCCGAGTCTATCCAGTCTTTCTTCATATCTGTTGGGTTGTAAACTACCCAAGCAAAATATGAGATGCTGTTCCTCCAATTTGCGTCCGGCCTCACTCCGGCGATAGAGGAGACCAAAGGACACAAAGGTTAGGATGGGAATGGTACGGGTTGTTTAAATGGTTGGTAACCGGGACATCTCAGAGGTCTTGGCGGACTGAGTTCAACATTGTTGTCACTTTCTCTCTAATGTTCATATTTCCCAAATGGAGAAACGGGTGTCAAGGATTATGGGGAGAAGGCAGGAAAATAAGATGAGGAGACAGAAATCAGTCATGATTGAATGGCGGAGTAGACTTGATGGGCCGAATGGCCTAATTCTACTCCTATAACTTGTGTGAACGTGTGAATTTCTAACCCGGAAATGCCCCAACTCCAGTTCATTGACTGATGCACCCCTTTCATTATTATTTGCTTGTGTTACACCAGCTCCCATGGCATTGTCAAACCCATTTGGGAATTAAGGGGGAAGAACCACTGTTTCAACTTTTTTAGGAATTGCTGTTCCCACCACCCTGTCAAGATGAATAGATAAAACTATGGGCATCTATTTGAAGATGTTACTTTAATGCCACTTGTACCTAGTGAGAGCCAGTGAGATCGATGTTCGATGTGGATTAGGTGGGACAAGGACCCTGTTTCCACGCTGTACCTCTACCAGCTCGACCAGCAGCACCGCTGTGCACTCCTGTTTAAATAACATGCTAGTGTTAATTAAGTATTTGTGTTAATACTTAATTATAAAAAGTGTTAGTGTTCATTAGGAGCGGCCAGCATTTTTATGCAGTATCAGTTCTGAATCATTCACCTTATTTAAGTCAATTAACTATCACAGACCAATGACCCACAGTAGAATTTGCAAATTCTGATACAATCGGAGAAAGCAAGTTAATCTAGTTTAGTTTATAGATACAGTGTGGTAACAAGCCCTTCAGCCCACTGAGTCCACACAGACCAACGATCCCCACACATTACAGACAATAGACAATAGGAGGTTTGCACGTAAGGTCACTGGGTCATAGGGCTTGACGCACGGAGCCGCTCAATCCATCTGGAGGACATCCGTAACTTCCGGTATATGTTATTAATACAAGAAACGCGTACTTTCCTACCTGTAAAAAACCGCCAAAATGTTGGATTTTTGCGCTGTAAAAAATTGTGGAAGTCGGGGTAAGCGTGAGAGACATGTACCCAACTTCAGAATTCCACAAGTGAAGCAAACTGAAGGTAAAGAGAAGCGAGAGCTGAAGGGACAACAACAGCTTAAGTGCTTGGCGAACATTGGCCGTGCAGATATCGGAATTGAAAATATTGGGATTATCGTGTTCGCTCACTGCATTTCAGCAACAGTCAGGCATTATTTGTGTTTTTTCTTGATTCCTTTGGTATCTAAAAAGTCTCAGAAGTGATAAATCTGGCTGTAAATTTTGCTTCAGAGGCGTTTTCCCTTTGTATGTAAAAACCCACGAGAACCATGGGCGATTTAAAAATTTTACAGCCAGATTTATCACTTCTGAAAGTTTTTAGATGCCAAAGGCATCAAAGAAAAAATACAAATAATGCCTTACTGTTGATGAAATGCAGTGAGCAAACGGCCAATGTTCGCCAACCACTCGGACTGTTGTTGTCCCTTCAGCTCTCGCTTCTATCTACCGTCATTTCTCCTCACTTTTGGAATTCTGATGTAGGCTAAATGTCTCTCACGCTTATCCCGATTTCCATAATTATTTACAGCGCAAAAATGGACAATTTCGGCGGTTGGGTTTTAATGGGCCCGCTACGCTGGAAACAATGGTAAGTGCTTACCTGAAGTTCATCGCGTGTACTCCACTTGGAGTAGCGTAGCAACAGTACGGGTCATGGGTCGTGACCCGACTGCCGTGAAACCTCCCTATAGGTGCAGAAGTAGGCCATTTGGCCCTGAGAGCCAGCACTGCCATTCACTGTGATCATGGCTGATCATAACACTATCCTATACACACTAGGGACAATTTACATTTATATCAAACCAATTAACCTACAAACCTGAACGTCTTTGGAGCGTGGGAGGAAACCGCAGCAGCCGGAGAAATCCCATGGGGAGAACGTACAAACTCCATACAGACAGCACCCGTGGTCAGGATCGAACCCGGGTCTCTGGCGCTGTAAGGCAGCAACTATCACCACGCCACCATGCAGGAAAGAGAAAGATTGAGCACTACATTTAATATAATACCAACTGTAGACTTTAGACTTTAGAGATACAGCACGGAAACAGGTCCATCGGCTCTCTGAGTCCTCGCAGGAGGTTTCCCATGGTCGACCAGTGGCTTGTTGAAGTCATGGATCCGGACAATTGTACTGTATGGGATGGTATCTGACTGGGGCATGGTTAAAATGTGGGTTTTGCTATTGTCTCCACTTGTGTTTGTGTGTGGAAACATGCCCAGGATAGTGCATAGAAGCATGAGCAACTTACCCAACAGTAGACCTCATAAGGAAATATCAGGTGAGACATTGAAGGGGGGGACACAGTGGCGCAGCGGTAGAGTCGCTGCCTCGCAGCGCCAGGTTTGATACTGATTTTGGGTGCTGTCTGTGCGGAGTTTGTAAGTTCTCTCTGTGACTTTGTGGGATTCTCTGGTTGCTCAGTACCCGGGTTCCATCCCGACTACGGGTGCTGTCTGTATGGAGTTTGTATGTTCTCCCCATGATCTGCATGGGTTTTCTCCGAGATCTTCGGTTTCCATACTCCAAAGACATGCAGATTTGTAGGTTAATTGGCTTGATTAATTGACTTGATAAATGTAAAAAAAAATTGTCCAGTTTAAAATTGTCCATTGCTGAGTGATGCTCTACCTAGAGCTTTTCAACATACTCATCCAGATACAGATCCTCCCACAATCCAAAATTTGCAGGTTTGTAGATTAATTGGCTTCGGTAAAAATTATAAATTGTTCCTAGTGCACAGGATAGTGCAGGGCAATCGCTGGTCGGCGCGGACTCGCTGGGCAGAAGGGCCTGCTTCCACACTATATCTCCAAAGTCTAAAGAAAATCTTTGTCAAAAAGGCAGTTTTATGGGAAAAAAGAGAAAAACCCAGCAGGTGAACCCATTGAATTTAAGTTTGATCAAAGGCCAGTGCTAGAGGAATTGCAGATGATGGTTTACAAAAAAAGACACCAAGTGCTGGAGTAACTCAATCAGTCAGACGGCATCTCTGGATAACATGGAGAGATGATGTAGGGAAGAACTGCAGATGCTGGTTTAAATCAAAGATAGACACAAAATGCTGGAGTAACTCAGCGGGACAGGCATCATCTCTGGAGAGTAGGTATGGGTGACGTTTCGCGTCGAGGGGTCCCGGGTCTCGACCTGAAATGTCACCCATTCCTTCTCTCTAGAGATGCTGCCTGCCCCAATGCGTTACTCCAGCATTTTGTGTCTATGGAGAGTTGATGTTTCAGGTGGGTTCGGATCTGCAGAAAAACTCGGAAACTGGAGGAGGATTTTAAAAAAGAGAGCCACAGTGAATGTCAGTGAGCACAAACCAAGGTGAAGAGAACTTGGTTTGTGTTAGACCTCAAGAGAGCGGGGTTCTTAATCTCAAATGTATGGGGTGTAGAAGATGGAAGAGGACAGAAGTGCATTGGGAAAGTCACACTCACGCCTAGAGTAATCTGGGCATGAACGAGGTTTTTAACAGACAAACAGAGGCATGGCTGAGTCAGGTAATGTCACAATAGGGGGACATGACCCAATGAAGATGTGCTCATACGTTCACCTGCTGTCAGGTATCACAGCTGCTGGTGGCTGCCTGGTGGAACCGCTGCTTTGCGAATGCAGTTGGAAATAGATGTGAAAGAGAACAAAGATCCATCTTTCCAAAACTTAGCTGGAGAATGTCTCTGTTGCTCCATTATTGGATGTTTGGATGTTGGATCGGAGTTAAGACAATTTAGGTACAGCAGCGAGATCAAGATGGATGGACCAAGTGTGTTCAGTTCACTGCGCGTCCATGAGTTTCCTGTCGCCTGTTGCTTTAATTCTCCATCTCATCCCCACCCTGATCAGTCAGTGACCTCCTGCACAATTATAATGACGCGGAACAGAAGCTTGAGGAACAGCTCCTAAACATCTGCCTGGGCATCTTGCGACTATCCAGACTCAGTGTTGAATTCAACAACGTCAGGTAACTCTCTCTAGTCTGCACCAGAACTGCCAAGTTCTACCATAGGTCACTATTTTGTGATATTTACCTATGAAGAAATGTACCGACCTGAAATGTCGTCTGTCCATTCCCTCCACAGCTGCTGCCTGACCTGTTGAGTTCCTCCTGCACTTTGTGTTTTTCTCAAAATTCCAGCCATCTGCAGTTTCTCGTATCTCCAGTGATATTTGTTCGTTGTTTTACTTCAGAGTCACGTGAATGACTTCGTGAAGACCCCGCCAGCACGCATGCGCGACAGTGCCATCAACAGCGCCAGGAGTGCACTATCCTCATACCTGGACATAGGTATAGGCTCAAACCACCTGGTGTCTAAACTCATGAGGGGAGTGTTCCACACCAACCCTCCACGACCCAGATATACCTTCACCTGGGATGTAGGGATCGTGCTGACCCTACTGAGGAGCTGGGCTCCAATGAATGAGCTACCACTGAAACGGCTCACCCTCAAGGTGGTGACGCTGATGGCACTGACTACAGCCCAACGAGTCCAGACATTACAAAAACTGCGACTGGACAGCATGGTGGCCACCCCTGGTCAAATAAATTTATTTGTCCAGGATTTATTGAAGCAGCACAGGCCAGGGGTTCATGGGCTGCAGTTGGAGTTTCGGGCGTACCCTGTAGATGCCACTCTCTGTATAGTCACCCATCTCCACCACTATATCGGAATTACAGGAGCCATCAGGAAGAAGGAGCAGGGGCTCCTTATCGGCCACAAACCTCCGCATCATCGGGTGACTGTACAGACCATCGCCAGGTGGCTCAGGGTGGTGCTGGATGCAGCAGGAGTCTCATTCCACTAGGGCTGCTTCCACATCAGCGGCGAGGGCCATGGAGGTGCCCATGGACCACATTCTCACCACTGCGGGCTGGGCCAGTGAAGAAACCTTTCAAAGGTTCTACAATAAGCCACTGGTTGCCCCCACAACATTCGCAGAAGCTGTGCTGGGAGCCGTTCAGTGAATGTCTGTCCCCGAATTAGGGGTTATTTGTTTGTTTATTTGATTAATAAATTGTATTACTTTTTCAGCCAGTTTCAACTGAACTCCATCAGACTTGCGGCAGTGTGATAGCATGGACGTTGTCCAGGGCGTGAAATCACAGAGCTTTGAAATCTTCACGAAGTCACTCACGTGACTCCGAAGTAAAATAGTAAGATTAAACGAGAACTTACCAAATTTGAAGGTTGATCTTTATTTTACGAGAAGTCGCGGTGAGGGATTTCGTGCCCCCCGCTCCCACCCTCTATCATAAGGTCAACGTGGAGGTTCTACGTTCTTCATCTTACTATTTCCAGTCATGGTGCGTTCTGTGATTCCACACCGCTGCTTTGAAGGATGTCGCGCATGCGTGCTGGCGGGGTCTCTCTGGTTTTGTTTTAGGTTTCAGTACTGTTTCCAGTACTCTCTGGTTTTGTGTCAGGTTTCTGGCATCTGCAGTTTCATTTGCTCATGTTGAGGGTTCAAGCTCGCTGCTGGTATCTGAACAGAAAATAATGATGTTGTTGAGAAACAGTTTAGAGGGGAAATAGGAGGGACCCAGAATAAATCTGGACATTTGAAGTATTTTGCTTCAGGACCATGAAAAGAAGTTGGTACTCCAATAATAACTGAATAGGCTGATATGTAACAAGGAGATTGCAGCTCCATCCAACTAGGCAGCTCATTGATGGCTAATCACCCCCATTAAATATTTTTAGAAGATCAGGTCAGCATTACATTTACAAATTATACTAAAATTGGACCCTGCAATTGAAGTATCAAGACAGGTTTTCCCATTGTGACTCACGCCCAAAATCCATGGTCACACCCGAACAGGTTCCCTTCTATTCAGCAGGAAGATGGAAATGTAAAATATATTCTATCGCATGTGATTTAAATATTTTTTTGTGCAGCAAAGAACATTCTAGAGAGACAATTGAAGATTGGTCTGTTATTCAATGCATGTTAAAAGAAAAGCCAGAGGCTGATTTATTTAAGTTTCAAGGGGGATTTGATGGATGTCATCTAATTGGGAGAAGCACCATTTTGTGCCTTTGGACTGATGATGCGGTGGGAAGGTTGTTTAAAGGAAGCGGGTAAAAAGCAGGCTCAGTAGAGTGGTTGACGATGTCCCACAGGGATGCAAGAAGGTGAGACGAATTATGCAAGAGGTTGATTTTGTGATGCATTTCTCAGAAAGCTGTGCAAAGTGTGCTGCCTCACTACTGTGTTTAACTCATAGCGACTAATTTGCCCAAATTCAAATGGTCACTGCTGGACATTTTCCATCTATTATTATTTATGTTCTTTCCTGTCAGGTGAGAATTTATCTAGGGCATGGAAGTGGAAAGTGTATTCTATTGCATCTAATTCTCATCTTATTTAGTGCAGCAAAGAACTTTAGGTGTCTAGAGAGAGCATAGCAAAAGGTGGTTAGGATGATTTTAATTCGTAGAGCTCCGAATTATCAGGGCAGTGTCAAGGACATTAAATAAATAATGCAGGAGTAGGCCATTCGGCCCCACCTTTCATGGATGACGTACACCATTTTCCTGTCCTAACCCCATGTTCTTGAAACCTTTTAGCATCATGAAGTCTAGCTCCATTTCACCCAGAGAAGGAAATTCAAATGATTCATCACCTTGAGCCAAAGAATCTTTCCTCATTTCTGTTCTAGATAGCCCACCTTTTATTTTGAGATTGTGAACTCTGGTTAGTAATCCTTAACCACGGGAAACATCCACCCCATTGCGTTCCCTTTGTACATGGCAGTAAGGTCATCACTCATTTTTCTAAACTCTCGAGATTGGAGATCTATTTCACATAATCTAACCTCATCTCACAGACCCAGCACTGCAGGAAGCAGTCGGTAAATCATCAGACTCTCTCTGTTACAAGTATATCCTTCTCCAGGTATTGAGACCAATATTGTACATAATCCTAAACTCCTTATCATTGCAGCAAGATACCTTTACTTTTGTGTGCATATCCAATCCAGCAGCAATAAATGCCAACATGCTCTAAGCCTTTATGGTCTGCACCACCATTTTTTTACCAGGGCATAAAGAACCATTTGAACATCAACACTTCTAAAAAAAAATTACTCATCATTTCTCTTTCTTCTACTGAAGTAGATTTTTTTCAATTTTAATACCCCACTTGCCATATTGTTGCTCATCCACTTAAGTTGTCTGCATCTTCTTAGAATTACAGAGTCAAACAGAGCCTGTGTAGAAAGAACTGCAGATGCTGGATAAAATCGAAGGTAGACACACAATGCTGGAGTAACTCAGCGGGTGTGGCAGCATCTATGGAGAGAAGGAATGGGTGATGTTTTGGGTCGAGACCATTCTTCAGACTGATGTCAGGGGCGGGACAAAGAAAGAATGTAGGTGGAGACAGTAAGGCTAGTGGGAGAACTGGAAAGGGGGAGGGAATGGAAAGAGAAAGCAAAGGCTACCTGAAGTTGGAGAAGTCAATGTTCATACCACTGAGGTGTAAACTACCCAAGCGAAATATGAGGTGCTGCTCCTCCAATTTGCGCTGGGCCTCAAACTGACAATGCAGGAGGCTCAGGGCAGAAAGGTCAGATTGGGAATGGAGGGGGAGTTGAAGTGTTGGGCGACCGGGAGATCAGGTAGGTTACGACAGACTGAGCGGAGGTATTCAGCGAAACGATCACCAAGCCTGCACTTGGTCTCGCCGTTGTAGAGAAGTTGACACCTGGAACAGCGGATGCAGTAGATTAGGTTGCAGGAGGTGCAAGTGAACCTCTGCCTCACCTGGAAAGACTGTTTGGGTCCTTGGATGGAGTCGAGGGGGGAGGAAGTAACCAGGCCTTTGGGCACAACTCATCCATGCCGACCAGAGTGCCCCATCTAAGCTTGTCCCATTTGTCAGTGTTTGGCCCATATCTCTCGAAACCTTTCAGATCCATGTGCCTGTCCAAATCTATTTTAAATGTTGTTATAGTACGTGCCTCGACTACTTCCCCATCAGCTCATTCTATATACCCACCAGCTTCTGTGTAAAACAAATGCCCTTCAGGGTCTTATTAGAACTTTCACCTTAAACCTCTAGTTCTTGATTTCCCTAACCTGGCAAAAAAGGCTCTGTGCATTCATTCTATTTCCCTCATGACTTTCTACATTTGTATAAGATCACCCCTCAGCCTCTTGCACTCCAAGGAATAATGACCTAACCTTCCCAAACTTTCTCTATAGCTCAGGCCCTCGAGTCTTGGCAACATCATTGTAAGTCTTCTCTGCACCATGAAATCTCTACTTCTTGCAGTCTCTTAGATACTCGATGGGCCGAAGGGCCTGTTTCCATGCTGTATCTCTAAATTAAACATACAATTGGACCCCTCAGGCAAATCACTGACATAGGGTATGAATAGTTGGGCTCAGTCCTAAGATATACCATCAGTCACAGCTTGTCATCCTAGTTATTCTATCCCTCTTGATTTCCATCCATTAGCCAGCACTTAATTCAGCCTTGGATCTTCTCTAACCTTCTTTACCAAACTCCTTGTGGGACCTTATCAAAGGTCTTCCGAACATCTGAAAGCATTACATATATTGACCCCCCCCCCCCCCCACCCATCATTTATTCTCTGAGATATCCTGTCAAAGAAACCATCAAATTATTAAAGGTAGATAAAAATGCGGGAGAAACTCAGCTGGTGAGGAAGCATCTATGGAGCGAAGGAATAGGTGACGTTTCGGGTCGTGACCCTTCTTCAGACCCGAAAGGTCACCCATTCCTTCACTCCATTGTTGCAGCCTCACCCGCTGAGTTTCTCCAGCATTTTTATCTACCTTCGATTTTTCCAGCATCTGCAGTTCCTTCTTAAACATCAAATTATTAAAATGTGATTTTGTCATTCATAAATCCATGTTGACTCCTTTCAGTCATTATTTTCTAAGCGTCTTGATATCACACGCTTTGTTATGGATCAAAAAATAAAGTACTGGATATCTTACATTTCATTCCATCCTCCAGGTCATTATGTAAACAGTAAGCAATTGAGGCGCAGAACTGTTCCCTGGGGGATTCCACTAGTTACACCCCTTCAGCCTGAAATGAACCCATTTATTCCTACTCTCTATTTTCTGTGTGACAACCAGTTTTCAATCCATGCTACCGCACTTCCTCCAATACCTTGGGCTCGTAATTTAGATACCAGCCTCTTATGTGACACCTTGTGAAATGCTTTTTTGAAATCTAAATACATTGCATCATGAGAGGAATAGATCAGGTAGACGCACAGAGTCTCTTGCCCAGAGTAGGTGAATCACGAGCCAGAGGACATAGGTTGAAAGTGAAGGGGGAAAGATTTAGTAGGAACCCGGAGAGTAACCTTTTCACACAAGAGGATGGTGGGTGTATGGAAGGAGCTGTCGGAGGAGGTAGTTGAGGCAGGTAGTGTCGCAATTCTTTAAGAAACATTTGGACAGGTACATGGATACGACAGGTTTAGAGGGATATGGACCAAGCGCAGGCGTGTGGGACTCATGTAGATGGGCCATGTTGGTTGGTGTGGGCAAGTAGATTATGAAGAGTGTTCAGAAGCCGATAGAAGTCATGAAGCAGAATAGTTTTATTTCAACTAATTGGTGAGGCCTACCAGCAGCACAAAATGTTGTAGGAAAGCATAATTATCTAGTGTTTTAAGTTGACTGACACCTCAGTTTGAACACTTGATGGGAGCTTTTGTTGACTTAATGATCCATTACATGTTGTGAGAGGCACTGACCTGATTTTATCCATGTTTTTGGAACATTCTTGATTGATTTTCATTCTTGTGGAGTCAATCGTACATAGCTGAATTAGTTAACCTTACTTTTAGACCATAACTGCTGTGACAATGAAGAATATTGAAATAGAGTTCGACAGACACCAGCCAGGATCACCATCCATTTTCCATATGTGTGCTTGGAAGGCAAGTGTCAGTGCTGGAGCAGATCAACATGTTAGGCAGCATCTCTGGTGAAAAGGAACAGGTGTCGTTTCGGGTCGGAACCCTACCGACACAATTCTAAGTGAATCTTTATACTGAAGTGAATATAGTTCTCCAGACAGGTTATAATTTCATGCGCTGCTTGCAGCTGAATACATATCTCAGGATGGGTTAAAATGATTGGAGTGTAGCATTGGGGTTTTAACTCAATACTGTATATTGGATGATTTCTAACTGAAAGCAATTTTCCAAATGATTCACCTTGAATGCAAAAGTAGATTGTGCATCAGTTAAGTAGATCATTGGTGAGACAACATCTGGAGTACCGTGGACAATGTTGGTCTTTTGCTGTAATGATGCATGTTAAAATGTACTGGAAGCAGTTCACTGACGGTTAGCACGCTAATAACTGGAATGAGCCAGGTTTTATGTGACGAGAGATTTGTATCCACTCATGTACAGAAGTGTGAGAAACATAACATCTTATGTTTTCTTCAAGTGGGAATGTCATAGAGACATTCCCACTTCTGAGAGAGATAAAAATAAGAGTTCATCCATTTAAGCTGAGTTGAAGCAAAATGCTTCTATTCATAGTGTTGTATATGAGCCTTTGTAACTATCGCTAAAAGGATGGTGGAAGCAAAGCCTTTGAATATTTTTAAAGCAATGGTGGATGATAGATACTTGAGAAGCAATGGGTGACAAGTTGCCAGGGGTAGATATCAATGTCGCAGGGAGTTTACCATCTGGTCTGCTGTGATCCTATTAAATGTTGGACATCGACCTTTATCTTGCACTAAGTGTGACCGGCTTGATTGTAATCATGTTTAGTCTTTTCGCTGACTGGATATAACAACGCTGACTGGAGCACATAACAAAAAAGCTTTTCACTGTTTTTTTTCTGAGGAAGAATAATAAACATGTGACAATAATAATAAACTGTGCAGGTCTCCCCTCAAGCCTCCAATGCTTCAGAGAAAACAGTCCAGATTTGTCCATCCTCTCCTTACAGTTAATACCCCCTAATCCAGTTAGCATTCCGGTAAATCTCTTCAAATCCTACATGTCTTTCCTGTAATGGGTTAACTAGAACTGTATGCAATACTCCAAATGCAGCCTAACAAATGTCTTACAAAGCTGCAACATGACTTCATAACTTTTATACTCAGTGCTCTGAAGGCAAGCATACCAGATGCCTGCTTTACCGCTATCTACTTGTGTTGGCACTTTCGGGGAGCTATGGATTAGGATCCCAAGATCCCTCTGCACATTAATGGTGTTAAGGGTCTTTCCATTACCTTTAGATTTCACCTTACATTTGACCCCCCACTTGCTCGGATTAAACTCCATCTGCCATTTCTACGTCATTTCTGTAGCTGATCTATACCCCACTATATACTATAATTTGACAGCCTTTGCTCATAGACTGCAACTCTAGCAATCTTGGTGACATCTGCAAACTTACTAACCAACCCACCTACAGAGGTCCCAGCACCGAACCCTGTGGAACTCCACTGGCCTCAAGCCTGAATAATGCCCTTCCATCTCAATCCTCAACCTTGTATTAGTAGGCCAGTTCTGAATTCACACCAACAAGTCACTGTCTTAATCTTCAGGATCAGTCTATCATGGTTTTTTTTAATCAAATGCTTCACTAAAATCCATGTATACAACATCCAACACCCTACCCTCATCAATCACATTCGTCACCTCCTCAAAAAAACTAAATCAAGTTCGTACGACATGACCTGCCACCTACATAGCCATGCTGACTGTCCCTAATTAGTTTGTTCTTTTCCAAATGGGTGTCAATCCTATTGTAATGACAATTTCAAACTTTTCCAATGTCCAACTTTCCGTTGTCATTACTACACAGGCAGGTAGGAGTGAACTTACGCAGACGATAAAAAAAACAGATCCTCCAGTCGTTCGTTCCAGTTTAATTAATTCTTTATTGAAGTAGTTGTACAAAAAAGAGATGATTCATACCAGGTATTCCTTATTCTCATACAAGCTGTAACTTTCCGTTCTCTCTCTCTCTCTCAACTGGTAAGAAACATAGAAACATAGTGCAGGAGTAGGCCATTCGGCCCTTCGAGCCTGCACCGCCATTCAATATGATCATGGCTGATCATATCAATATGCTCAAGAACTGTATACTCTCTCCTGAGCTTTCTCGTCTGATCTGGCCACTCCCTCTCCTGGTATGATATATGTAAACTTCATCTACGTATCAAAAGCCCACCCCTAAGTGTTCAAAATAATACTGCTAGAAATATCTAGACTAAATAATATAATATGTTTAACAGTAAGCATGAATGGTTCCTACACCTATCCTGAAGAATCCTCTCCATTAGCTTCCCAATGTGAGACTGACATGAGTCTCACTGGCCTATCATTCCCTGGATTCTTTCTACTTTCCTCCTATAACAACATTGGGTACTCTCCAGACCTCCAGGACCTTTCCTTGTAACTAGAAAAGATGTAAAAATCTTTGCCGAGGCTCCTGCAGTGTCATGCTTCTCCTTATAGCCCTGGAGATTTATCCACCTTGATGCTTTTTCAGAGGACAAATAACGCCTCATTCTTGATTTCAAACTGTTCTTGCATATCAGTATTCTCCACACTGATCTCGCTGTCCTCCATGTCTTTCTCCTTGGTGAATACAGATGCAATGTACTTGGTTTTTTTACCTCGGCTCTAACCTCTGACCCCAAGCACAATTTTCCTCTTGTTCACTAGCTTTTTAAAATTAACTAGTGCTTGTCCTATATTTCTTTGCACTTTTTCTGTAAAAAAAACCCTGTAAAACACATTGCCTTTTCACAGTAAAACCTTGCATCCCGGCACAAGCCTGAACGATATGTATAGGATTTGATGGATTCATATGAGGAAACTTAAATTCTTGAGCGGTGACATAGTGCCGCAGTGGTAGAGCTGCAGCCTTACAGCGTCAGAGACCTGGGTTCAATCCTGACTATGGTCGGTGTCTGTATGGAGATTGTACCACATTGGGATTCTCCGAGTGTTCCTGTATCCTCGCACATTCCAAAGATGTGCAGGTTTGTAGGTTAGTTGACTTCTGCAAATTGTCTCCAGTATGTAGTAAATGACTAATGTACGGGGATTGATTGGTGGGCCGAAGGGCCTGTTTCCATGCTGTACCTCTAAACTAAAATAAGCTTAGTTGGGTTAGGATTGACCAGGCTCCGATCCGGTTTTAGTTTTAGCCCTGAGCAGATTTCTGCTCCTGAGATTTCAACGTACATTTTCAAAAGGTCTGTTGTTTGTCTTCCTTTGGCCTGAAGTGGTAACCTCGGTTTTCTACACTGAACTCCATCTGCTGGAATATTTTGATTGCAAATTTAATCTGAGAACATCCCATTGCAATTTTCTGCTCTATTTGCTGGTGTCACCTAAATTAGTGTAGTCAGCAAACGGATAATCATGGCTTTCTATCTTTCCTCCAAGTCATTTATAGAGTGAAAATGCGCTTAAATAATCTGCCAATACTCACATGTCAATCTTTGTTCAAAATGAAGAGTTACTTGCCTGTGGTAACCCAGCCTCCATCAGTCTCTGAGTCTTTGGAGAAGAGGAAGATATGGGGGCCAACAAGAGACACTGAGGCATAAAACCTAATGAAAGTCTGATGTGGGAAAGGAAGCAAAATAAAATTTTGTGTAAATTAGTATACAGGGCAGAAACAGGCCCTTTGGCCTACTGAGTGCACCGACCAGCGATCCTCGTACGCAAGCACTTTCTTATAATCACTAGGGACAATTTGCCAAAGCCAATTAACCTATAAACCTTTACGTCTTTGGAATGTGGGAGGAAAACGGAGCACCCGGAGGGGTGGAAGATTGCAACCTTCATGTGGTCCGCCCTGTTTCGATTAAAGCAATCAACTCGACGTGCACAAACGGAAGATCAAATAGAACAAGTTGTCCAACAACTTTAGGCTCTGAACGCCACACGAAAGAAGAAGAAGAAGAAGAAGAAGAAGGAGCACCCGGAGAAAATCCACATGGGGAGAACGTACAAACTTCGTACACACACCACCCGTAGTCAGCATTGGATCCGGGTATCGGGCGCCGTAAGCAGAAACTCTACTGCTGCGCCACCATGCCCCCCCATTTATCTATTTTCTAAAATATTATTTACTTGTCTAGTATGTAAAGTGCAATTCATAATCTGGCTATTGGCTGATGCAGTGCAGACATTGCTCTGACATTGGTAACTGCAATTTTAATTTCATTCACCACATAATCCACATTTGACTAAATGTATAAATAATGCAAAATCCACCTGACTGCACCTGAACTCTAGGGTTAGGGTTAGTGCAGTGGGGAACTTGCGTGATTTCATTTATAATCATAGCCTTGGAAGCTACTGCCAACGTGTTCAGAAACTGGAGATAATATCTTCTTGCCTTTGGCTAGAGGATGGCCTGTTGCTACTGATTTCCGTTGCTTCTGTGATGTCTGGTGATCTCAATGTAGGATCCGCAGACTCTGCCACAGGGGTGCTGGAGAGGTGGATGAGTAGTTAGTTTGGGAGGTGATGCACTCCTTACACCATTTATTCATGTCTTCTGTGCACTCCCAATGCATGGACTCATGGTTCTCAATGTAATCCTGAATTGTCCCTTTTCATGTAAAGCAGTCATGCCTCATCAATGTTACACTTTTTTAAGTAGGCATTGGAAGCATCCTTGAGTATTGTCCTCTGTCCACCTGGCATCTCCTTACATTGACAATGTATGAAGCTGCTGAACTTGTGCTAAACAAGTGTTGTCAATGACTGAAGTTAGCTTGACCTTGGCTCAGGAGTGGAGGCAACAGTTCTCAATACAGTTTCTAATTTTTCCTGTTGCTTAGCTGTATCCCAGCAGGAAGTTTGTTTGTGGTGAATACTGGGATTAGTGATTTTCTACCAGTATAGAGGAGAGTTCTCTCTCACTTCATGGCCAATATTTCTTCCTCTGTTCACTATCTGGTTTGAAACTGTTTTTTTATTTACTCCTAAAACATCAAAAAAGAGGGAATAATATATGTGAAAAAACTGGAGATTTTTGGTCATATGGTCCTGAATCTTTGCTTTTGTACCCAAGCTGTACCTACTAGACAATAAGACATAGGAACTGAATTAGGTCATTCGGCCCATCGAGTCTGCTCCACCATTCGATCGTGGCTGACCTTTCCTCCCTCTCACCCCATTCTCCAGCCTTCACCCCGTAACCTTTGACACCCTTACTAATCAAGAACCTATCAGAAACCTGGAGCCTTTTTATCCAGAGATGCTGCCTGAACCGCTGAGTTACTCCAGCACTTGTGCCTATCTTCTGTATAAACCAGCATCTGCAGTTCCTTCCTACATAAGAACCCATAAATCTCTGCTTTAAAAAACCTAATGACTTGGCTTCCACAGCTTTCTGTGGCAATGAATTCCACAGATTCACCACACTCTAGCTAAAGAAATTCCTACTCATCTCCATTGTAAAAGGTACATCCTTTTATTCTGATGCCGTGCCCTCTGGTCCTAGACTCTCCCACTACTGGAAACATCCTCTCCGCATCCATTCTATCTATGCCTTTCATTATTTCGCAGATTTCAATGAGATTCCCCCCCTCATATTTCTAAACTCTCAACAAGCACAGGCCCAGAAATGCTCCTTATCCGTTAACCCAATCATCCCCAGGATCAATTTTGTAAACCTCTGCACCTTGTCCAATGCCAGCATATCCTTCCTCAAATGTGGAGTTCTGTCATATGTTTTCCATAAAGAATAAGATGGCCTTTATTATAGAGACACAAGGAACTACAGTTGCTGGAATCTTGAGCAAAAACGTGCTGGAGGAACTCAGTGGTTCAGACTGTATCGGTCGGCCTGGACTTATGATGTTTTAGTCTGGACCAGACTGGAGTCTGCCTGGCCCACTGAGTTTCCGTAGCAATTTGTTTTTTTGGCTTTTATTATATAATTTCATCTCTGACCTGCTACTCTTCTCTGTATTTTTATGTTGTCAGGCTGTAGGAAAATCTTTTCTTAGGTACAAAGAATGCCACAGCAAAAGGGCACTCTTGTTTGAAGTGGACAGGTTAAATGGATGTTTTCATCACCTTAATGTATCTTGAGGGGGATCTGATTTTGTTATGCGCCGATCCCCTTTCATCAAGCATAACCTAGAAAATGCTGAGATGGAGGGAGACTGTAAGTGTGGGTAGGTGGAGGGACAGGCAGTGTAAAGGAAGCAAGGGCTCTGCAGAAGAACTTAGACAGGGGAGACTTAGGAGAGTGGGAAGAGAAGTGGCAGATGAAATTCAGTGTAGCAAAGTGCGGAGTCATGCATTTGGTAATAAGAATAAAGGCGTAGATTGTTTTCCAAATGGGGAGAGAATCACAAAATCAGAGGTGCAAAGGGACTTGGGAGTGCTGGTTCAGAGAATACCATGATTGGAGGACACTTGATGGGCCAAATGACCTAATTCTACTCCTATAACTTGTGAAATTGTATGGCATATTGCGCCAAATCTGTAAACAGTAAAAGACCAGAAGGCAGTCTAATATTTACACAGTGACTTGTTCTTCCTGCAGATGCAATGCCCAGGACTACATCTGGCACAAAGGGATCCGGTGTGAATTTATCATCACAGAGTTCCAGGTGATGTGTATAGCGATTGGTTCATCAGCTGCGGTGATCCTACTTCTATTCATGCTCACCGTCTTCTTCGCAAAGAAGGTTTACTCTTTAAAAACTGAAAATAAAAAGCTTCGGAAAAGGAGGTGAGTATTGTGACACCATCCCTCCAGAACAAACTCAATGGCAAGTTCCATGAAAAAAGTTTTTTCAACAGATTATGTTTAAGCAGAGGCAGATAGCTGATAAACGGATCATGTTCTGTTCCTCTCCGATTTCTCCACCTCTACCTTTCTCCCTCTCTTGCGGTTCCACCCAGTCCCTATTCTACACTTTATAAAAGAGTCATAGAGTGATACAGTGTGGAAACAGGTCCTTCAGCCCAACTTGCCCAGACCGACCAACATGTCCCACCTGCCCGCGTTTGGCCCATATACCTCCAAACCTGTCCTATCCATGTTCTTGTCCAACTGTTTCTTAAACGTTGGGATAGTCTTTGCCTCAACAACCTCTTCTGACAGCTTTTTCTGTACCCCACCATCCTTTGTGTGAAAAAGGTACCCCTCAGATTCCTATTAAATATTTTCCCCTTCTCACTCATGATTTCTCATGATTTTATACACATCCATAAGATTACCCCTCATCCTCCTGCGCTCCAAGGAATAGTCCCAGCCTGCTCAACCTCTCCCTATAGCACAGAACCTCTACTCCTGGCAACGTAAATCTTCTCTTTACCCTTTCCACTTTCTATTTCCAGCTTTTCTATCTCTTCACTCTCCCCCCATTCTGTACCTTTCTAAGATGGCTTGACTATTTCTACTCCATCTCTTTTCCTTTTTCCCTTTACCAAACGAAACATAAGCATCAAAATTATAGGCAGGCTATGGGATGCAGTAATAATATTAAGGCTCAGTTGAACAGTCTATAGGACGTGATCTATCGTCGCTGACTTTGGGGCCATGTGAGAAACAATGCCTGGGATGACATGTTACTGAGCACAATATCTTAAAAAATTATCTGAAATTTTCTGCTTGAAAACCTTTGTTGTTTTCACGATCACATTTAGACCAGGAGACAATGACAGAAGCAAAGTTGTTTTATCACTGCCACTGAGTTCCGCAATAGTCAGCTCATTTCCTCTTGGCAATTTGATTGAAGGTTTGGAAAATATTGGAGCTGGGACCACAACCTTCGAGTCAGCAAAATGAGTTTAGCCCCCATTTGTAGATAGAGCGTGATGAATATTAACATACTTCCACATGCACCCTGATAATATTGAAGTGCTTCCAGCAAATCCTTTTAATTTATCCACTCTGTTAGAATTAACACATTTCCAGAGACACTCTATTAATGTCAACATAATGTCACAGATACTTTATTAATATTAACGCAGTTCTCTGTCCAAATTATTACTGTCTTAAGCACCCTGTGAGAAGAATGCACTCTTCGTGACACCCTACAATATTAACACACTCCTAGACACATCCTGTTAACAGTTTCGGTTCCCTGATTCACCCTGTCAGTGTTAGCAAATTCCCATTATAAGAGCCGCTGTACTAATTGTTGCAGCCCTGATCAATTTGAAGAATGTTCGACATTTCTCTGGGTGAATGTCTGCTGCACAGGCAATCTCTAGGACTGGATTCTTCCTCTGCCTTCTACATTTGCCATTTGTCAAGGGCCTGTCCCACTTACGTGACCTTTACAGGCGACTGCTGGCACCCATGATAGGTCGCTGAAATTTTCAACATGTTGAAAATTCAGCGGCGACCAGAAAGACTCTTTGGAGACCTCTCAAGGCGATAGGCGACCTCTCACGACCATACAGGCAACCCCTGGCGACATGTCGCGATTGACCGCTCACAACCATAGGAGACCTCTCACGACCTATCACGGGTGCCGGCAGTTGCCTGTAAACGTCGCGTAAGTGGGACAAGCCCAACTGAGATTCTTAGTAAATAAAAACAGATCTGAACTCCTTATTCTGTAATGAAATTTACTTGAAGTTGAGAGATTGTAGTCATTCTGATGTAAGCACTGACAATTTCTCTTTCCCTTTCACTCTTCTCCTGAACCCTGCCAATGATTCAATTGAGACATGACTTCCTATCAATGACCAGTTCATCCTACATGACTCCAGAAACACTCTGGCTGAGAAGTCCCACTTATAAGGTAAAATCCCACCACCACAAACAAGAGTAACTGTATTTTTCCCATTGACCTGTTCTCTCTCACTCACTCTCTCTCTCTCTCTCTCTCTCTCTCTCTCTCTCTCTCTTTTTTTGTTTGACATTTAACACTTCCCAGCACCTCTATCTGCTTTTGAAGCAAATCACACCCATCCCAAGTGTAAGAAACAATTCCTGCACTTCATTATTTACTGAGCACAAATTTGGGATCTGAGGAGCCTGTGTTTTCCGACAGTATTTCGATCGGACATTCTGAGGATAATCAAACGTGGCAGGAGGCCTGTGTCCATGACTTTTCCCTCTCTTACTGTTCCATCACAGCTCTGGAGCCTGGGGCATAATAGGAAGCTGCAATTTCCAGTCAGTTTCTGGATTAGTGCACACAAACTCTATTTTAATGCTCCGTGCTGGAGTAACTCACCAGTTCAGGCAGCATCTGTGTAGGGAATGGATTGGCGATGTTTCAGTTTGGGACATTCAGACATTGTAGAAGGGGCAAGAAAGCTGGAAAAGAGGTCTCCTGGAATAAACACTCTTATTTCGAGTATAATAAAAAGAACTGCAGATGCTGGTTTAGACTCAAAAATAGATTCAAAGTGCATTTTGTACCTATCTCTCATTTCGAGCTGTCGTGAGAGATTACCAGGTGAGCAGTAAAAGCTTACTTAAAGAAATGCAACATCTGCAATGACTCATAGGAATCTCTGCCCCATGGCTATTCAGAGTGGGTTGGGATTGTTGACAACTTGAAGCCATATATTGGGAGCCATGCACAGAAGACCAGCGTAAGCAGTGGAAGGAGCGCACTATCTCACAAACAACGTACCACACCAGTTGCATTAGCAGCCTTCTACCTCACCGATGGAAGGGTCTGTGGTTCACAGGGTGTCCTCACTAGTTACCTGACAACCCGCAGAACTGGCACAGAAGTAAATCTGGGTTATAGCCTGAGAAGAAGTAGAATTTAAATGGCAGGTGCAGCAAATTGTCAGCCTCGATAATGCCCAGTCCATCAATCAGTGGAATCAAGGGATATGGGGAGAAGGCAGGCACGGGTTAGTGATAGCAGATGATCAGCCATGATCACAATGAATGGCGGTGCTGGCTCGAAGGGCTGAATGGCCTCTTCCTGCACCTATTTTCTATGTTTCTATGTTTCTAATCATCTCTGGTCATGGCAAAACCACAATCAACTTTATCTACTCTTCTAGCACCTCCGGGCTTAAATAAGCTCCCTCCAAATGTAAATTGCTCGTCCTAAGCTTCCCCCCAGTTTCAGTCAAAAATCACTGAATCAAGCACAGTGAACACTTAATCTATATTTTAACAAAACAACTACTGTACCTATCCCACCGCGGGTTCGATCCTCGTATCTGCCTGAACAAGCCCTCAAGGCCTCGCTCTAACAGAGACACTCCAGAAGGTCACGCAGTCCCAAGCGCTCTCCCAGAAGATCAATGCTGGACCTCGTGGCAGCGGACTTTCATAGGTCCTGGAACCTCAAGGGGCCAAACCACATGGGGGTGATCTCTGAACAATCCAATTACTGATATCGATTAACCCCATACATAACAGACATTTCCATAACCCAATAATACAGCAGCTTAATACATTGTATTCAAACAAGGAAGCCAACTTAGCAACATTTACCCTGATCTGCAAGAAACCCAGGCAAGGCTCAATACCTCATCCAATCAACACCCGGTAAAGTAGAACTCTGCAACATGATTTACAATTATTTACAAGGTGCATGTCTGGTTTTCAGTCATCCAATCCATTATATGTATTTTGCACCGAACTGACAGGATCTACAGATGTTCTAAGAAACATAGAAACGTAAAAAGTAGGTGCAGGAGTAGGCCATTCGGCCCTTTGAGCCTGCACCGCCATTCAATATGATCACGGCTGATCATCCAACTCAGTATCCCGTACCTGCCTTCTCTCCATACCCCCTGATCCCCTTAGCCACAAGGGCCGCATCTAACTCCCTCTTAAATATAGCCAATGAACTGGCCTCAACTACCTTCTGTCGCAGAGAATTCCAGAGATTCACCACTCTCTGTGTGAGAAATGTCATCTCGGTCAGAAAAGACTTCCCCCTTATCCTTTTCCTGCAGCTTGTATCTAGGCTCTAGACAAACTGGCACCACTCCGCAGTTTGTCCCAGTTCTGCAGAGAGCAATTCCAAATTGACCAAATCTCCCAGCAGCCCTGAAGTTTTTACCTAATTTTAAAGTCCTAGCCTCTCCGATTTGGCTAGGATTAACATTCCTTCCTTTTTATCATATATGATAAACCATCATTTATGATTTATTCATTTATGATAACCAAATAGTTCAATAATCAGCTAACCATACATATATAAGTGTGTACATTACATTTCCCATCTATCAGCAACAAAGATGATGATGTTTCTTCCAAGAATCTTGGCAAGCGTCCCGTGTTTTAATGGGCATTGGTTCACAATTTCCGTCTGATGAGTCTTTACCTCCCGAGTTTTCGTGGGCGCGAATTCCCTCCAACCCATATTATTGCCCATTCTTCCATCCCTTTCCATAGTTGAAGCTAAAACCTGAAATTCCTGAAAAACTTGGGACAAAGCAAGTTACCATTATGCACCCATGCTTTCCCATACATTCACCATAATTCTGTTTCACTCGCCTATTAACCTATTTATCCATATTCCTATTCTGTTCCCTAATATACTCTTTATTAACCTAGGATCAACACTAATCAGCCTTCTTCATGCTCACACGATGTTATAATATGTATATCTGATGACGGGTCCTCATATAAGTTTCTGCTGGGTTCAGTCCGGATTTCCCTACAGCCGTGACTCTAATTTAAGGCAAACCGTGATAAATGTTCCAATTTAACCAAATTCAGTCTCAGCATTCAATTTACTATTTCAAATTTCAGTGTCCATCTCATCCTTCTCATTCAACAGCATTGTGGCCGATAACACAATTCCATTCCAATTCCTGTGAAATTCCCAGCTGTTCAAATTTAAACAATCAATTAATAATCAAACTCCAAATGTTCCTAAGCCAGATTCCACAAGTCTATTCCATATTTCAAATTTTAAAGTCCCTCCAATTCATTACCATACAATTTCGAGACGGAATCCAACATTTATAAATTTATTTCTAATAACCATAATTTAGACGCAAATTAGGTATTTTACTCTAAACCACGGAGGTATGTTTTTTTTCGAAGTCAATCCTTTAAAGTGGGGCTTGTCCCAAAAGTCGTTAAAGGTTGTCGGTGTTGTTTCTTTCAAAGATGGTTAGAGTGTCCTATACTATCCTTCCTTTTCTTTCTCCAATAGCTAGGTCGGGGTGGGGAACCTTTTCATGTTGGAATGCCGCATTAAGTTAACTGTAATCTAATAAGGCCGCATCCAAGAAACTTCAATTAGATATATGTCAAAATGTACATTATTTTGTAAAAATCTCACTACCATGTAGTTAACTTCAAGAAAATGAAAAAAAATGTGTTAATTCTAAAGTTAACTAACCTTTTAATGACTTTGTTGTGACTGCATTTGAATATTTGGTTGCAACATGGAGATTTGCAGTTTCAGCTGATCTTCTAGATGGATATCCGTCATTTGTGACCTTAAGGGCGTCTTGATTTGGGTTAGGTAGGGGAATGTAGATTTGCAGCAATAAGAGGTTGAAAAGCAAGAAAGCATTTTTCATGCATGTTGCCGAAGACGTGGGTATTCTATTGCATTTTTCCATATTTCAATCGGATATTTTATTTAGCGTCAAATAAGGACTTTAAAATGTCATCTTCTGAGAGCTCAATCAATTCCATCTGTAGTTCTTTAGGAGCCTTGGAGACATCAACTAGGTGAGGTTGAAATGCTAATTTGAGTGTGATGTCATGATTCTCAAAGTCAGTGAACCTTTCATTGTATTTTTTAATTAATGTCTATAATAGCTGCGTATTCTTCAAATGATTCGCATGAATCCTCCTGCTCATCAATGACTTTCACTAACTGGGGAAAATGTTCATCAGAAATTTCATTTTGAAGAAGAAAAGTTTTGAAAAAAGATAGCTTTTTTTGAAATGCCTGGATTTTTTTTGCCACATATCGTAGATAGACTTAGTTTTACCTTGCGAAGAAACCTTCAAGTCATTTTGCTTTGACATGATATCAAACAGAAATGCAGTATATAGAAATCTTCTTTCAATAATTCACATTGCTGATTTTGTTCTTCATGAAATTGAACTAACTGTTCTCGCAAAGATAACATTTTGCAAACACCGGTCACTGCGATAGCCAACGCACTTTACAATAATACGGCAAATTCACACTGAATGCCTCATCGTCCAACTTTAGCATATTATGAAACTGACGATGCCGTGTTGCATTTGCACGAATATAGTTAACAATACTTATAACTTGTTGCAAAGTGTCACTTAAAATAGTAGATTTAGCACAAAGATTTTGCTGATGTAAGATACAATGAAAAGAAATGAGAGCATCTGGATCTGATAATACCTTTGTTATCTGTCCAATAAACTCTTCACGTTTTCCTGTCATGGGAGGTGCACCGTCTATACATACACTCACTAAATTAACCAAATCTAGTCCAACTTCACGACCTGGAGATTGTGTGCAGTTTTGGTCCCCTAATTTGAGGAAGGACATTCTTGTTATCGAGGGAGTGCAACGTAGGTTTACAGGGTTAATTCCAGGGATGGCGGGACTGTCATATGCTGAGAGAGTGGAGCGGATGGGCTTGGAGTATAGAAGGATGAGAGGTGATCTTATTGAAACATATAAGATTGTTAAGGGTTTGGACACACTAGAGGCAGGAAACATGTTCCCGATGTTGGGAGAGTGCAGAACCAGGGGCCACAGTTTAAAAATAAGGGGTAAGCCATATAGAACGGAGACGAGGAAACACTTTTTCTCATAGAGAGTTGTGAGTCTGTGGAATTCTCTGCCTCAGAGGGTGGTGGAGGCCGGTTCTCTGGATACTTTCAAGAGAGAGCTAGATATGGCTCTTAAAGATAGCGGAGTCAGGGGATATGGGGAGAAGGCAGGTACGGGGTACTGATTGGGGATGATCAGCCATGATCACATTGAATGGCAGTGCTTGCTCGAAGGGCCGAATGGCCTACTCCTGCACCTATTGTCTATTTATCTTGAAAGTTGTTGAAGAAATCTATTCCTCGTGTTCTACGCCCAAAGCGAGTAACTCTTCGTAGCAAAGAAAATCTTCTGTCATGGCCCGAATGAAGTATAAAACCTGTGCCGAGTCAGTAGTATCAGTTGATTCATCCAAAGCGATTGAATAATATATATTTTCCTTTTGGAGTATTGCGTGAAGTTGAAAATGGCTTCCCTTTTTTCCCGAGTATATAAGCTACTTTATAAGTCGCTTCAGCAGCATTATTTCTAGGTCTTACCGCTGCTTGAAATAACTGCCTTTGCCTTTCGCGCCTCACTCTCTAATTTGAAATATTTGTGGTCCCTATGAGTGGCATAATGCTGATGAGCATTGAATTTCTTCAATGTTGATATTGCAGCATCACAAAGCACCGCTATCAAAAGTTGATAATACTGAAGACTGGACGGCCTGCGGACTCTCCCCGACATTTTCCCTCTCGTCAACCAGCCTCAGGTGGTGGGGCCAGTTAGGCAGGGAGGTTAACGTACATTCTAGAGTTGCATTAGGACTAAATCATGAGCATAACAGGTGTTAAAATAGCCCTCATGACTTACTAATGTTTTAATTGTGGCAGTCAGTCGTGGAGGATTATTTCGTTGAATCTTCTTTTACTCTTTGGTATTTTAAATACGTTCATTTTAAGATGAAAATAAAAATAATTAAAGACGAACAAAAACATATTAATAAAAATAAAAGGATTTGTTGTACAATATATGGATTCATTCAAAAGGCGCACTTAATGGCCTAGAAGGCCGCAGGTTCCCCACCCTTGAGCAGGGTGATATTAAAGTTGGGCAATACGGTAGGTCTTATTCTTCTTCTCTTCTGATGTTAGTTTCAATTACCAGGGAGATACTGGGGAGCAGCTTTCTCTGCCTGCTGGCCTTCCCAGATATGTCTTAAAAGGACAGGACAGTATCAGTTCCTCCTGCTAGTTGATTCCTGTTTCTGGGGAGCTACATTACCTTCTGCCCGTTCTTAAGGGATCTGCGCATTCTTTACCTCACTCCCCAGATAGTATGTCATTGATATACTGTCCTGCAGGCACTAACCCAGTAACACATTAGTAGAATTACTTTTTTCCCCACTCCCATTCCTCCTGCACAGTAAGTTTGTTTCTTCTCTCCCTAGTGCCATTTCCATTCCTTAGTTGCCATTCCTTCTCATGCCAGCTATTATGTTTCCCTGACTTACTTCTTCCTCTCAGTGAGGGTTTCTTGAGAATTGGATTATTTGTGTCTCCTCCTAGAACTTGGAAGGGGTGGGGCTCTTTCTGATTTGTAGTGCTGTTTCTCGGGTCATGTGAGTACGCCTTCAATTTTAATAGATGATATTACTGTTAAATGGTACCATTTAAATGGAGACTACCCTTTAAGAGCCATCTCAGTAGTCCCCCTTTCAGAAGATGGTATTTGCTCCTGCTTCTGCTCCTGCTGTTGGCTTACTAGTTCTTCCTGTCCCTGTCCTGGAATGTCCCGAGAAGGATCAGTTCTATCGTGTTCCCCTCTAATTCCCAATTTACAAGCCGCCATTCTTAGGGTGGACAGAAAAACAATCTCCCCATTTATTTTCCTTTTAGTGAAGAACATTCTCCATATTCCAATTAACTTATTTCCTTCTTCACTATTCCCATATTTTTTGATGATCATTTCTAAATAGTTTATTCCTATTACAGATTTTAGTCCACCCAACAGCCAAAGTTAGCTTCTTAAGACTGCATTTAATTCCCCTGATAATCCTCTTTGTCTGTTGGCTTCCTGTGGAAGCTTCTCACAAATTATTCTTATTGGGCATCAAATCTGTTTGATCGGTCCTTCTCGGAGACATTCCCCATTCTCCGAACAATGGTCACAATATAAATTACAAAATAAAGGTTCCAGGCACTAACACCTCTTCAAATCACTCCTTGTCCATGTTCTACCTCTCCGAACTCTAAGTTTGTTTATGTACACACAGTATTTACACAATTCGGACCCGAAATACAATACAAAAGCTAGATTTTTACAATTTGCAATAATAATTTAAAGCACTAGCGCACAGTTTACAAACACTCGATCTCAATGCCGCGTCACGCTGTTATCACTCAGTGAACCTCTCCCTTTGATACCAAAGATTTTCCCCTTCCTAGGTTACTCTTTGCTGAGGGGTACTACTTCTTAAATGACTACTTTTCCTCCCAAATGTTACTATCCTACCAAGACTGGACTTCTATAGGGGGACCTCTATCCCTCCTCTCTAAGTTCTACAGAATTGGGGGTACCTTTCACATTCGGATTACTTTTCACCAGGTTCCCGTCTCTCAGGTACTCTTCGCTATCAGGTACTAATCAGCAATCAACCAGAGGGTTACTTTCCACTGTTGATCAGCAGCTATTTGGAATCTACCACAGACATGCACCAACTCCGAACTTCTATTTACAGGAATTCGAATTCCACCTTACTGGCAGAACATCAATGTCAAATTCTGTATTTGGAAATTTGGCTTTGAAAATACAGACTCGAACTCCTAATTTTAGAGCGTATCTCTCCTCATATACCGGCACTCATATTAAACTAAAATTGCCCAATTGAATTATTGAATGGACTGGAGTATTCCGGCCAATCTATACTCTGTCCACCCAAGCCCAGTACCTTTATGAGATTCCTTGTCTATCGCACAGGACTCCGATATCTACACACAGACACCCCTCTCTGCTGGGCACCGGAGCTTCGCGCTGTGAGTTATTGATGCCGATTTTCAGAGCGCACCTTTCCAATTCGCGCTCCCGGCAAAGAACTGATCGATACGTAGGTCAGACCTGTATTTCAATACCCCACCAATTGGATACCAAATCTAGCCTTGCGCCACCCCTTGCCCAAAGAAGCGCGTTCGGCTCTCGTTAAAGCAGCTGCAGTCTGCCAACTACCAAGAAGTTTTGGGCCTCTAAACCAGGAAAGGGCCTCTAACCCCACCCTGGTTTTATGGGCTCCCAACCCAAAGGAGTGTTAACCACCCTCCTGTGCTTGCTAGACTCTGTTCTAATAATCTCGATTAGACCCTTTCCCAAGCCCACGAGTGATCGATCTGCTCTGACTAAAGAAGTGCTGAAAACCAATGTGAAAACCGCACCATGGGCCCGATTTCTGTACTATCGAAATAGCTCAACACCCTTGATCGCAAACTTGTGTTTGGAGGTTTTTTGAGATCCTGGACGAGCCCCCAATGTAAATTGTTCGTTCTATGCTTCTCCCCAGTCTAGTTTCTGTGAAAAATCACTGAATCAAGCACTTGAACAACTAATCTTTATTTTCACAAAACACAATTACAGTTCAACTACTGTACCTATCCCACCGTGGGTTAGATCCTTGTATCTGCCTGATCAAGCCCTCTAGGCCTCGCTCAAACAGAGACACTCCAGAAGGTCACGCAGTCGCAAGCGCTCTCCAAGACAATCGATGCTGGACCTTGTGGCAGCGGACTTTTATAGGTCCCGGGACCTCGAGGAACCGAACCACATGGGGGTGGTCTCAATTGGAACAATCCAATTACAGATATCGATTAACCCCATACATAACAAACATTTCCCTAACCCAATAATACAGCAGCTTAATACATTGTATTCAAACAGGACTTCTCAAGGAAACCAACTCAGCAACATTTACCCTGATCTGCAAGAAACCCAGACAAGGCTCAATACCTCATCCAATCAACAACCGACAAAGTAGAACTCTGCAACATTATTTACAAGGTGTATGTCTGGTTTGCAGTCATCCAATCCATTTTATGCATTTTGCACCTAATTGACAGGGTCTGCAGATGTTCTTATTCTTTTCTTGCAAATTGTATCTAGGCTCTAGATACACTGGCACCACTCCGCAGCTTGTCCCAGCTCTGCTGAATTGACCAAATCTCTCAGCAGCCCTGAAGCTTTTACCCCATTTTAAAGTCCTAGCCTCTCCAATTTGGCCAGGATTAACACAAAATACTGAAGCTATACTCTCCTGCAAGCGAGATGGTGGAGAGTAAACAAGTGTGCATATGAAACATGGTTGAATATCTGAATATGTGTAAGATGTGAGGAGTGTGTGGAACTGCTAAAGTTGTGATACGGGATTCACAAGAAACTGTGGATGCTGGAATCTTGAGCAAAACACAAATGCTGGAAGAACCCAGTAGATCAGGCAGTACCTTGGGAGGGAATGGACATACAATGTTTTGGGTTGAGACCTTTCTTCAAAGTTGTGGTGAGTGTAGCAGAGCTTTAGTGTTGGCAGATGTGATTTGTTGCTTTCTCCGTTGCTATTGATTACATGACTGAGTACGGTCACTGAGACTAGATCTCCAGAGAATCACCCAGGCACCTTCTTTCATTGGAACTTGCCCTTAGCTCTGAGGGAATCAAGGGATATGGGGAAAAAGCCAGAACAGGGTACTGATTTTGGATGATCAGCCATGATCATATTGAATGGCGGTGCTGGCTCGCAGGGCTGAACGGCCTACTCCTGCAACTCCTGTTTCTATGTTTCTAACGTCATCTCTTGCCTACCTTTTAATTTCAATACTCTTGTAGATATAGCCTAATAATATTAACACCTTCCCAGAAACACTTCATAATAAAACCTCTTGAGATTCTGTCAATATTAACACACTCCCAGAAGACTTCATGATATTATCATATGCTGAGACACCGCATATCAATATAACACACTCCCCAAAACACTTTATAATGCTAACATATGCCCAGAGACACAGTAAATATTAACACATTCCCAGAAACAATTCATAATATTAATACCATCTAGAGACCCAGTGTATATGAACACACACCCGGAAACCCTATGGTGCTATAACGAATCTCACTTATCTTGTTATCACACATTGTTTAAAAATAACACGATTGTAAAGGGATCCTGTTTATTTTAAAATACTCTCAGAGGTGTAATGTTATGTTAGCATAACACGGCCAGAAAAAAGCTTTGTCAATATTAACACTGTCCTAGAATACCGCCTGTAAATGTTGACACACTCATAGACACATTTCTAATCTTCCCAGAGGCACAATATTAACATTACCGTGCTCCCAGAGACTTATATATTTATTAACATATTCCCGGAAATGCCTTATTAATGTTAATACATTCTCAGATAGTGCAGTAAACATTGGCACATTTCTAGGCACATGCTATTCATGTTTAACATACTTTCAGGGATATAAACAGAAGATACTCAGTAAATCAGGCAGCATTTGAGAAGAGAGAAGCAGATTTAACGTTTCTTGTCACTGACCCTTCATCAAAGTCATTTTGTAAAGTTAACATATTCCTAGCAATTCTCTGGTAACATTTAGATTCTGAGGGACAACAGGTTTATGTTAGCCTATTATTAGGTATACTGTCCATCAGTTCTTTTGGATTGCAGTACGCTGAGGAAAAGATTCAAAACAAAATTTCTCTATTGAGGCAACACTCAACTCACAGTAGTGGTAGGTACTGTAGAGTTTGAAAAGTCAACCCCTATGGTACACTTTGACAGCTACAAACTTTTACAGATGCACCATAGAAGGCATGCTGTCGGGGTGCATCTCAGCCCGGTTTCGGAAAATCCCTGCCCAAGAACCCAAGAAATTGCAGAGAGTTGTGGATGTAGGCCAGTCCATTACACAGACCAGACTCCCCACCATTGACTCCATTTATACTCCATGCTGCCTCGGGAAAGTATCCAATGTAATTAAAGACCTTTCACACCTCAATCTCCGCACATTCTCTTCTTCTCCGCACATCCGTCGAGCAAAAGATACAGAATCTTGAAAGTGTGCACCACCAGGCCCAGGAACAGCTTCTTCCCCTCTGTTATCAGGCTTCTGAATGGTCCTTCCATAAGCTAGGGTACTGTCCGATTCCCCTCTACCTCATTCCGAACAATGGACTTTGTCACTGTAACTTATTGTAACTCTGCAACTGGTCATTGTAACATTATTACAATGCTGATAACTATATTGTGCACTCTGTATCTATGCCTTAATTCCACCTACAGTACTTGAGTTTGGCTTGATTGTATAATATCTATAGTATATGCTGATTTGATGGGAGAGCATGCAAAATAAAGCTTTTCACGGTGCTTCAGTACATGTCACAATAATAAACCTAAATCTGAAAACTGCTCGTAAAGATACATACACACTCAAAATATATCTCACCAACTTACAATATATATATATATATACAGTGGCTTGCAAAAGTTTTCATACCCCTTGAACTTTTCCACATTTCATCACGTTACAATCACAAATGCAAATGTATTTTATTGGTATTTTATGTGATAGACCAAAACAAAGTGCCGCATAATTGTAAAATGGAAGGAAAATGATACATGGTTTTCAAATTTTTTTACAAATAAAAAACTGAAAAGTTATGCATGCAAAAGTATTCAGCCCCCTTTACTCTGATACCCCTAAATAAAATCCAGTGCAACCAATTGCCTCCAGAAGTCACCTGATTAGTAAATAAAGTCCACTTGTGTGTAATCTAATATCGGTATAAATACAGCTGTTCTGTGAAGGCCTCAGAAGTTTGTTAGAGAACATTAGTGAACAAACAGCCCAAGGAACACACCAGACAGGTCAGGGATAAAGTTGTGGAGAACTTTAAAGCAGGGTTAGGATATAAAAAAATATCCCAAGCTTTGAACATCTGACGGAGCACTCTTCAATCCATCATCCGAAAATGGAAAGAGTATGGCACAACTGCAAACCTACCAAGACATGGCCGTCCACCTAAACTGACAGGCCGGGCAAGGAGAGCATTGATCAGAGAAGCAACCAAGCAGCCAAGAGGCCCATGGATCTCTGCAGCTCTGGAGGAGCTGCAGAGATCCACAGCTCAGGTGGGAGAATCTGTCCACAGGATAACTATTAGTCGTGCACTCCACAAATCGGCTTCTATAGAAGAATGGCAAGAAGAAAACCATTGTTGAAACAAAGCCATAAGAAGTCCCGTTTGCAGTTTACCACAAGCCATGAGGGGGACACAGCAAACATGTGGAGGAAGGTGCTCTGGTCTGATGAGACTAAAATTAAAATTTTTGGCCTAAATGCAAAACGCTATGTGTGGCGGAAAACTAACACTGCACATCACCCTGAACACACAATCCCCACTTTGAAACATGGTGATGGCAGCATCATGCTGTGGGGATCCTTTTCTTCAGCAGGGACAGGGAAGCTGGTCAGAGTTGATGGGAAGATGGATGGAGCCAAATACAGGGCAATCTTGGAAGAAAACCTGTTAGAGTCTGCAAAAACCTTGAGACTGGGGCGGAGGTTCACCTTCCAGCAGGACAATGACCCTAAACATACAGCCAAAGCTACAATGGAATGGTTTAGATCAAAGCATATTCATGTGTTAGAATGGCCCAGTCAAAGTCCAGACCTAAATCCAATTGAGAATCTCTGGCAAGACTTGAAAATTGCTGTTCACAGACACTTTCCATCCAATCTGACTGAGCTTGAGCTATTTTGTAAAGAAGAATGGGCAAAAATTTCAGTCTCTAGATGTGCAAAGCTGATAGAGACATACCCCAAAAGACTTGCAGCTGTAATTGTAGTGAAAGGTGGTTCTATAAAGTATTGACTCATGGGGGCAGAATACTTTTGCACGCCACACTTTTCAGTTTTTTATTTGTAATAAAATTTGGAAATCATGTATCATTTTCCTTCCACTTCACAATTATGCACCACTTTGTGTTGGTCTATCACATAAAATCCCAATAAAATACATTTACGTTTGTGGTTGCAACGTGACAAAATGTGGAAAAGTTCAAGGGGTATGAAAACTTTTGCAAGCCACTATATCTCACAATATACTCTCAACATACTGATGGATACCCTTTGCATTTTCTTATAGCCTTATTTGGTCAATAGATAGAGGCCTACAATTCACCAATTAGAGCTGAACTCTTTCCAGGCATTTGAAACAAGTACCTCATATAAATTCACTTTGATGCCTAATCCCTGGTTTTTAAATTAATTATTTTCATCACATTCATTTTCCGCGGATGAAGCTCTTTTCATAAATTGTTTAATTCCTAATTTCTCAATTTTCATTACTCTGTTTGAACTCTTCCCTTAATCCCACGCCACATAAATTTTTGATAAAATATGTCAAGGTGAACTCTATGCATCAATCAAACACTGATGTTGACGTTGGCTTTCATTTCATGATGCAATGAATAAAAAAGGGCGGCACTGTGGCATAGCAGTAGTTGTTATCTTACAGCGCCAGACACCCAGGTTTGATTAGGACTATGGGTGCTGCTTGTATGTTCTCCCTGTGACCACTTGGGGTTTTTTTCCGGGTGATCTGGTTTCCTCCCACACTCCAAAGACAAAGGTGGGTCCCAGGGCCTGTTTCCATCCTGTATCTCTAAAGTAACTAAAGTAAAGTATTCATTATTGTTTAGTTTTCCTCATTATATTACCTCTCTCCCCTCTATTTATATCAGACAGCCCTCTTACAAAGCTGCTATTTTATATTTCATGCTCACTCCATTAGACATTTTCCCCTTAGTTTGTATTTTGTGGTTTGCAGCATCAGTGAGCAGTTGTTTGCATTGCTCAGCTGTGATTATTTAGCCTGTTTAATATACCATAAGTAATAAATCATGCAATTTACCAAAGGACCAGAGATATTTTTGGTAAGTTGGCTTCATGGAGAATTCTCAGAAATTTCAGAAATGCGTGCCAGTAGTTTGAATCAAGCGAATTTGGCACAACGTGATCCCAGTGATCACAGATTGAGAGCAGACCCCTTGGTAAGCTGTTTATGGAATCTGTGCAGGATGCTCATTAACAGAGACAGACAGAGCTCTCTGTGTCATCAATAATGAAAGAGCAGTTTATGTGAAATCCAATTAAGGACTCCCCTTGTTGTTGACCTTTCTCAATTTCCTTGTGTTAGGAGGAGAAGCAGCATTCAAAGTAAATCTTTGACAACATCATGTCGCTCAATGTTTTGTTGGTCAGATACAAAATATTTAATTAATGCTGGCGACTGACTAGTGAAGGAGTGCAATGAGGATTAGGTAAGAGTGAGACAGGCTTAGGCCTGTAGTTTCCATGGAGACAGGTTATTGGTTAGCCAGAGATTTTCAAGCACAGTCTATTTTAGTCCCTTGTTTTTCCTGCCTTTTTCCAGAGGTAGGAAAAAACCCTCCAGTTTCACATGGTGATAACTGCAGCAGTCACTATGGCCAGGCTCTTGGTTACAATGGGACACATCAGCTCTGATCCAACTGACCATTGTAATGATTCACCAATGTTACTGTATTCTGCCTGAATCTGGCTAACTAAGCATAAACTGTGATTCGTAGCTTCATTTCAGTCAATCATTCCTCGGATAAACTCATTGAGACATGATGGCAGGCTCTTTTGATGCTGAGTTTGTAAGGTGAGGCCCCTGTATTGTGATAACTACCTTTCAGATCTTAATAATAGAGAACTCTTCATTTTATGCATATTAAATTTATGGACTATTTAATCTATATGGGCATCACACGTCTGAATTTTACTAGATAATAATCAGATAATTGTCTTTAATCTTGGCAATCATCATTTTAGCAGTTCCTTGTAATTGAGCATGACTTGTTCCAATTTTGAGGAGACTGGTGAGGCCAGTATTGGAACTGCAGACACTCTCACAGATGGGCAGGAGTTGTCTGATGGTTGGTAGTGAGGTGTTGTGTTCCTTAACCACCTAGATAGGTTTCCCAAATACCAAAGGGCTGAATGTAATGTTACAGTGTTTTAATGTTACAGTTACAGAGAAAAAGACCAAAGCGGTAGGTTGGAAGATCAGAACTGCACCCTAACTTATGAGAGGACCGTTCAGTACTCTGATAACAGCAGGGAAGAAGCTGTTCCTGAATCTGATGGCATGTGCTTAGAACATTTGTATCTTCTTCGCAATGGGATAGGTGAGAAGAAGGAATGACTGGGTGGAAAAGATCGTTGACTATGTTGGCTACTTTCCTGATGCAGTGTGGTGATGTGTAGATGAAGTGGACGGTGGGAAAGTTGGTCTAAGTGATGGACTGGGCTACATACACCATTCACTGCAATTTCCTGTATATGATTCACACTGAAATAATGTTGTGTTGGTGAATGAGGGAGGAAAAGTTTAAAAAGGTGGATGGTTGCCAACCAAGTGACCAGATTCATCCTTGCTGATGTGGAGTTCTTCACCCTTGTCAGAGAAGAAGTAGAAAGTATTCCACTGCAAAGGAAGACGGACTGGCTTTGGAACACCGGGAATGTTTGTTAGGTTTGTTAGAGATACAGTGTAGAAACAGGCCCTTCAGACAACCGACACCATGCTGACCAGCAAACCAACTGTATACTAGTTCTATCCTACACACTGGGGCCTAATTTTACAGAAGCCAATCAACCTACAAACCTGCACGTCTTTGGAATATAGAAAGAAACTGGAGCACCTGGAGAAAACCCACGCTGTCACAGGGAGAAGGTACAAATTCTGTACAGACAGCAACCCTAGTCAGGATCGAACCTGGGTCTCTGGTCCTGTAAGGAGGCAACTCTACCGCTGCGCCACTGTGCCACCCAACATGGCTTTTCTGCATTGTACCCAGTCACAGATGTACTCCTGTGGGTTCAGTAATTATATGATATGCTAGTTAAGTTCGCAAAGGGGACGCAGTAGATATTGATGGTGTGAATTTGCCAATGGTAATACCAGTGAAGGGAATGTGGTTAGACGCTCTCTTGTTTGGAAGTGGTCATTATCTAAACATTGCACTGGGCAAGCATTGCACTGGGGGATTGAAATCAACAGTCTTTTAAATCGGGGTGGGTTCTATCACTCCAGTTAAATTATGCAGTACAATGTCTGATTTTGCTCAGAAGTAAAAAAGCTGAATTTGACAAAAAACGTTTTGGCATTGGTTATGATGAAGACATTGAAGCTGCAGCAGACATGTACATACCTTTTCCAATCACTCTACACCTCCATCTCCCACCAGGAAGGCCTTAAAGCCCTCGACTGCAAAACCACCCAATTTCCGTCCACCAATACTCTCCTCCGCCTAGCAGAGCTGGTCCTTCCACTCACCAACTTCTTCGACTACTCCCACATCCTCCAAATCCAAGGCGTAGTTATGGGCACTCGCATGGGCCCTAGCTATGCCTGCCTCTTTGTAGGGTACGTCGAATAATCACTGTTCCTGGCATACACTGGCCCTATCCCCGAATTCTATCGCCACTACATTTACGACTGTATGTGAGTGTGTATAAAAACACACAAGTAACTCCACTGATTCTGTAATCACATTAATAATAACAGGAAGAGGCTTATTCGGCTTTAGGTTATTTTGTTAAATCCATTTTGATTAAAACTTTAATTTGTTATATCAGTTATGATTGCTCATAACAAGGATCCACTGGGAGTTTGACTACACCAGCATCTTCAACATATATACTTTATTTATGCAGCTCCCAACTGGAAACAAAGCAGTGGTGAAAAATTGCGGCAGAGAATTTGCTAAAAGAACCTGGGTTAGCCTTTCAGTAAAGTGATGGTAAGGCCCTCTGAATAAATTTAAAAGGGAGGCAGCAACAAGTATTCATGCAGAAAAACAGCTTTAGAAAATCTTTACCCAGCCCCCTCTCTCCCAATAATGGAAACAGGACAGCTTGACACAGTGATTCATTTGCATTTGCACAGATTCAGTGAAGAAAGACCTTTCTGAGCAGGTCACAACTCGGTGAGGCTGCCAGAGATTCTGTGATGTTTTGACGAACCTGCTGTGATTGGCTACCTCGCCCACATACTGAATCAGCACCAGGGACAGCTGGAAGCGATCTGTTTAGCAATGAGACTCGCCTTGCATTCCAGAATCTTAACAAACCTGAAACTAAGCTGGCTCTCCTATGCTCAGGATTTTCCCTTTGCTCCTGCAAGGTTCAGACCAGAGTTTGCATGTGTGGTTGGGGTACAAAGAAGACATGAATGAATTGTTCCACATCTTTCAAGTCATATTTCTATTGACATCCAATTACTTTTTTAACAGGATTCCACAAAGTTAAAATCTGCCTGATCGATTCATGCTGGGGTCCACATGCATCCTTGCGTGTTGAATTTCAAATATCCCTCCTTTGTTTGTGACGCAAGATAATGGTAACCAGAAGTCTGTGAGACCCGATCCAGGCAGTTTGATGGTCCTCCATTAATAACAAGAATACCAACAGATTTATCTCGTCAGACACAAAAAAACAGAGTAACTCAGTGGGACAGGCAGCCTCTCTGGATAGAAGGAATGGTGACGTTTCGGGTCGAGACCCTTCTTCAGACTAGTCGGGGGACAGTGCCTTTGCCAGCCCAAGAGCATTAAAACTCATCATACTAGCCTTGCAGTCTTTGCCTTTACATACACATTGTCTGAGGCCCACAGGAGCCGTTGGAAGAGGAGGAGGGGGAGGAGCGACACCCGACCGGTAAGGTTTAAAATCAAGCGCGGGGCTTGTTTTTTCAGAGGCCCACAGGAACCGTTGGAAGAAGAGGAGGAGGGGGAGGAGCGACACCCGACCGGTAAGGTTTAAAATCCAGCGCGGGGCTTGTTTTTTCAGAGGCCCACAGGAGCCGTTGGAAGAGGAGGAATGGGAGGAGCGACACCCGACCGGTAAGCTTTAAAATCAAGCGCGGGGCTTGTTTTTCAGAGGCCCACAGGAGCTTGCCGAAATCCATAACATTCCATTTGGAGAAGTGGGTTTTTTTGAGGAAGCCGCTGATTGGTGGGAAGTGGACTAGGGTAAGCAGCTGATTGGCAGTCAGATCCCAGCAGTTTGTTGTGTACTTTATTGTATCCTGTGTAAGGGGGCAGTATGAAGGCCAGGGCAGTGTACTGTTCTGGATGTCAGATGTGGGAGGTCAGGGAATCTGATAGCCCTCCAGAGGTCCACATCTGCGCCAGGTGTGTTGAGATGGGGCTCCTAGAGGACTGTGTTAGGAACCTGGAGCAGCAGCTCGATGACCTCCGTCTGGTCAGGGAGAGTGAGGAGGTCATAGAGAGGAGCTACAGGGAGGTAGTCACTCCCAGACCACAGGAGGCAGACAAGTAGGTTACGGTTAGGATGGGCAAGGGGCAGAGGCAGGGGCTAGAGAGTACTCCTGTGACCGTACACCTGGAAAATAGGTACTCAGGTTTGAGTACGATTGGAGGGGACAGCCTAGCTGGGGGCACCAACAGCGGCCTGGCCTCCGGCACAGAGACCGGCCCTGATGCTCAGAAGGGTAGCAAAAAGAGGAGGGCAATTGTAATAGGGGACTCTATAGTTAGGGGGTCGGATAGGCGATTCTGTAGACGCAGTCGGGAGACCCGGATGGTAGTTTGCCTCCCTGGTGCCAGGGTCTCGCATGTGTCAGAACGTGTACAAAAGATTCTGATAAGGGAGGGAGAGGAGCCTGATGTTGTGGTACACATAGGTACCAATGACATAGGCAGAAAAAGTGATGAGGTCCTGAAGGGAGAATTTAGGGAGTTGGGGGGAAAGTTAAGGAGAAGGACCAAAAGGGTAACGATTTCAGGATTACTGCCTGTGCCGCGTGACAGTGAGAGTAGGAATGAAATGAGGTGGAGGATAAATGTGTGGCTGAGGGACTGGTGCAGTGGGCAGGGATTCAAGTTTCTTGATCACTGGGACCTCTTTTGGGGAAGGCATCATCTGCACACAAAGGACGGGTTGCACTTGAGCCCGAGGGGGACCAATATCCTGGCAGGGAGATTTGCAAAGGCTACTGGGGAGACTTTAAACTAGAAAGGCTGGGGGGAGGGACTCGGGTAGAGGGGGCTAGGGGTCAGGGTGTGGGGCAAGAGGCAGAGAAGGGAAGCACTCGGATCCAAAATGTAGGCGAGCAAGTGGAAAAAGATAATAGACAGAGAATAAGGGATGGTGGGTTTCTAAAATGTGTATATTTTAATGCTCGGAGCATTGTAAGTAAGGTGGACGAACTTAGAGCCTGGATTGACACCTGGAAATATGATGTTGTGGCAATCAGTGAAACATGGTTGCAGGAGGGCTGTGATTGGAAACTAAATATTCCAGGATTTCATTGCTTCAGGTGTGATAGAAGTGGAGGGACCAGAGGGGAAGGTGGTTGCATTGCTTGTCAGAGAAGATATTGCAGCAGTGCTTTGGCAGGATAGATTAGAGGGCTCGTCTAGGGAGGCTATTTGTGTGGAACTGAGAAGTGGGAACGGTGTAGCAACACTTTTAGGGGTGTATTATAGACCGCCAAATGGGGAGCGTGAATTGGAAGAGCAAATATGTAAGGAGATAGCAGATATTAGTAGTAAGCACAAGGTAGTGATTGTGGGAGATTTCAATTTTCCAAAAATAGACTGGGAAACACATTCTGTAAATGGGCTGGATGGTTTGGAGTTTGTAAAATGTGTGCAGGATAGTTTTTTGCAGGAGTACATAGAGGTATCGACCAGAGAAGGGGCAGTGCTGGACCTCCTATTAGGAAATGAGGCAGGTCAGGTGACGGAGGTATGCGTTGGTGAGCACTTCGGGACCAGTGATCACAATACCATTAGTTTCAATATAATTATGGAGAGAGTCAGAACTGGACTTAGGGTGGAGATTTTTGATTGGAGAAAGGCTAACTTTGAGGGAATGCGTAAGGATTTTAAAGGAGTGAATTGGGACACTTTGTTTCATGGGAAGGATGTAGAAGAGAAATGGAGGACATTTAAAGGGGAAATTGTAAGAGTACAGAATCTTTATGTCCCTGTTAGGTTGAAAGGAAATAGTAAAAATTGGAAAGAGCCATGTTTTTCAAGGGAAATTGGACACTTGTTTCGAAAAAAGAGAGATATCTACAATAATTATAGGAGGCATGGAGTAAATGAGGTGCTAGAGGAGTATAAAGAATGTAAAAAGAATCTTAAGAAAGAAATTAGGAAGGCTAAAAGAAGATATGAGGTTGCTTTGGCAAGAAAGGTGAAAGTAAACCCAAAGGGTTTCTACAGCTATATTAATAGCAAAAGGATAACGAGGGATAAAATTGGACCATTAGAGAACCAGAATGGACAGCTATCTGCAGAGTCAAAAGAGATGGGGGAGATATTGAACAATTTCTTTTCTTCGGTATTCACCAAGGAGAAGGATATTGAACTCGGTGAGTGAAGGGGAAAAAGTAGAGTAGCTATGGAAACTATGAGATTCAAAGAGGAGGAAGTACTGACACTTTTGAAAAATATAAAAGTGGATAAGTCTCCAGGTCCTGACAGGATATTCCCTAGGACATTGAGGGAAGTTAGTGTAGAAATAGCAGGAGCTATGACAGAAATATTTCAAATGTCAATTTCATTAGAAACGGGAATAGTGCCGGAGGATTGGCGTACTGCGCATGTTGTTCCATTGTTTAAAAAGGGTTCAAAGAATAAACCTAGCAATTATAGACCTATTAGTTTGACGTCAGTGGTGGGCAAATTAATGGAAAGGATACTTAGAGATAATATATATAAGCATCTGGATAAACAGGGTCTGATCAGGAACAGACAACATGGATTTGTGCCTGGAAGGTCATGTTTGACAAACCTTCTTGAATTTTTTGAAGCGGTAACTAGGGAAATTGATGAGGTTAAAGCAGTGGATGTTGTCTATATGGATTTCAGTAAGGCCTTTGACAAGGTTCCCCATGGAAGGTTGGTTAAGAAGGTTCAATCTTTGGGTGTTAATGGCGGAGTAGCAAGATGGATTCAAGAGTGGCTGAATGGGAGATGTCAGAGAGTAATGGTGGATGGCTGTTTGTCAGGTTGGAAGCCGGTGACCAGTGGGGTGCCACAGGGATCTGTGTTGGGTCCACTGTTGTTTGTCATAGAAACATAGAAACATAGAAATTAGGTGCAGGAGTAGGCCATTCAGCCCTTCGAGCCTGCACCGCCATTCAATATGATCATGGCTGATCATCCAACTCAGTATCCCGTACCTGCCTTCTCTCCATACCCTCTGATCCCCTTAGCCACAAGGGCCACATCCAACTCACTCTTGTCATGTACATCAATGATCTGGATGATGGGGTGGAAAATTGGATAAGTAAGTATGCAGATGATACTAAGATAAGTGGTGTTGTGGATAATGAAGTAGATTTTCAAAGTCTACAGAGAGATTTGGGCCATTTGGAAAAGTGGGCTGAAAGATGGCAGATGGAGTTTAATGCTGATAAGTGTGAAGTGCTACATCTTGGCAGGACAAATCAAAATAGGACGTACATGGTAAATGGTAGGGAATTGAGGAATGCTGTGGAACAGAGGGATCTAGGAATAACTGTGCATAGTTCCCTGAAGGTGGAATCGCATGTAGATAGGGTGGTAAAGAAAGCCTTTGGTGTGCTGGCCTTTATAAATCAGAGCATTGAATATAGGAGTAGGGAAGTAATGTTAAAATTGTACAAGGCATTGGTAAGACCAATTCTGGAGTATGGTGTACAATTTTGGTCGCCTAGTTATAGGAAGGATGTCAACAAAATAGAGAGAGGACAGAGGAGATTTACTAGAATGTTGCCAGGGTTCCAGCAACTATGTTACAGAGAAAGGTTGAACAAGTTAGGTCTTTATTCTTTGGAGCGCAGAAGGTTAAGGGGGGACTTGATTGAGGTCTTTAAAATGATGAAAGGGATAGACAGTGTTGACGTGGATACGTTTTTCCCATTGAGAGTAGGGAAGATTCAAACAAGAGGGCATGACATGAGAATTAAGGGACAGAGGTTTCGGGGTAACGTGAGGGGGAACTTCTTTACTCAGAGGGTGGTGGCTGTGTGGAATCAGCTTCCAGCTGATTCCACACAGGTGGAGGCAGGATCGATTTTAACATTTAAGAGTAAATTGGATAGGTATATGGACGTGAAGGGAATGGAGGGGTATGGTCTGAGTGCAGGTAGATGGGACTAGGGGAAAACAAATGGTCGGCACGGACTGGAAGGGCCGATAGGGCCTGTTTCCGTGCTGTAATTGTCATATGGTTATATGGTTATATGGTCTGTCTGAAAAAATTACCTTACAGGAAATTAGAATATCATTTCATATAATGTGATGAAACCTTTGATAACTGATTGTAGATACATAGAACGGTAATGCACATGAACAGGCCCCTCAGCCACAATGTCTGTGCTGAACATTATGCCAGGTTAAACTTATCTCCTTTGCCTGCATGTGATCAATATTCCCCCATTCCCTTCCTGCCCACGTGCATATCTAAAAATTGCTTAAATGGCATTGTTGTAGAGGAGAGAGAAAAACTGACATAATATTACAGATAGATTCCCTGCAACAGAACTGACCAATCTGATACAAAAAGAGAACGCAAATTACCCTAACATATTGACTTAAGTACTGACCCAAGTGTGTCTCGAGAAAGAAGAAGGGCTGCTCCTTTAGTTTACTCTGTTCCTTGTTATGACTTTGCCTTGCAACTACAGGAGATGCGAAACATGACCTTTTACCACTTTCACCATCCTTCAAACTATCCTTCCAGGCGATGCAGTGATTCACCTGAATTTTCTCCAATGTACTGAACTTGAGATTCACAATATGAAGTCCTTGACACTGGAGAAAAATAATGCAGGCCAGGTGACTTCTATGGGGTCAGCGCAGAATGCCACTCACTTTAATTCTCTGCCCCACTTTCATTCTGATCTTTCAGTCTATGGCAGAGAGATCAGAGTGGAAGTGGGACAAAGAATTAAAGTGAACGATGCCCTCTTCCAATGAGGCCAAGTATAAATTTATTGGAATTGTATCTTTTGCCTGTCCACGTAGCTGCCTTCCAGGCAGTATCAGGTAATGTTTATAAGTTCTCTTGTGTATTTCTTTCATCTCTCGGTGACTTTATTAATTTAGAAACTAGGTTCATCAGAAGCCTATCACCACAACAACTGTGGCGCTCCGGACTGGAGATATTCCCTTTGTCCTTTCCATTTCCTCACCCGCTGCAATGTAAAAATAACTTGTTTTTTTCTCTTCGTGTCATAGAGCCATATAGCACGGAAACAGGCCCTTCGGCCTAACTCGCCCTTCCCTACCAGGATGCCCCACCTAAGCTAGTCCCATATGCCCCATATCCCTCCAAACCTTTCCCAATACATATATCCATCTAAAGTCAGTTATTGTACTCGTTTCAACTTCTTTCTCTGGCAGCTCATTCGGTACATCCACCTCCCATTGTGAGAAAAAGTTGCCACTCAGGTTCCTATTAATTATTTCCCCATTCAATTTAAACCTATCCCCTCTAGTTCTTGATTCCCCTACTCTGGGGAAAAAGACTCTGTGCATTCCCCTCATGATTCTAATGATCATGTAAGATCACCTTTCAGCCTCCTGAACTCCAAAGCATAAAGCAACTCTCCATGTAGCTCAGCCCCTTAAGTCCTGGCAACATCTTCTTCCCAGTTCTGACAAATCTATTCAACCTGAAACACTAACACGGTTCTCTTCTCACAGATGCTGTCTGTCTAACCTGCTAAGTTTTTACAGGATTGTCTACTTTATTTTATATTAGGTGAAATTGTGTGGCTGTCCATCAGGGTACTTACAGAAATGCAACGCATTGAATGAGATTTTCTATGTTTTTCAGCAAATACAGGCCTCAGCTGGAACAACACAATGACAATTTTTCTCTCTCCACCATTGCCGAAGGCTCCCAGGCAAATGTAAGAGAATTATGCACCACTTCATCTAATCTTTTACCTCATGCCCGTGCGTTGGCTTACTATGATGGTATTATATGTCAGGTAAACTCTGCTTGAATGTTATCTAGATGTAGAGCCTGGAGCAAAAAATTGCCTTTTTTTAGAAATCTGAGAATTTGGAGAAATTAAATCTCGCTAAAGCAGTAGACGCTTTCTCTCTTAAATGATAATTAAATTGTAGGATATGTTCATAGGATATTGGGCAATGGAGTGGGTCTGTCCTGGACATTTATATTTGCTTTAGAAATAGACTAACAAAAATGTAGAACTTCCTGAAATGCCTCAATTTTTTTATTTTTTTTTAAGGATAGGGGTAAGGTCAGCATTATTATCCATAACTGGTTGCTGTAAGGGTGGTGGTAGTGACTCGTATGGTGTTTAACAGCTTGAAGCAACTGAGTGGCTTAAAAAGGCATTTCAGAAGCCAATCTTTGGTGAGGGACCGGGAACATATAGATGAGATCCGATATGGACGTCTGGTTTTCTTCCATCAAAATCATTAGCTGATCGGTTTTGGATTTTGTGATATCATTATCTCAAGTGATCATCTTTCCTTCAGAAGAAAACATACAATTTATTTCACAGATATGTCACAGCCAATTTGGGCCTCATCCACTTCAATTCGCATAACCTTTATAAGGCAAGGTTTGATTACAGATGATGCAATTGGTTAGTCTTAATGTAACAGTATAAGGCTATGATGAGACTAAACTAAGAAGTTTGTGCCTAGAGTCGTACCGCACAAATGTTGGCCCAAATCGTCCATGGCAACCCAGATGCCATACCTGTCAGACCCATTTGCTTACATCTGTACAATTCCCATTACCCATATCTGTGCTGTACAATGCCTTGATTCAACTTAGAACAAATTGAAAAGACCTATTTCCATTTGAAGAGTCGTCAAAGAGGCTGAAAAAGAAATGCATAGGATGACAGGAAACTCTCTTGCTGAAAGGGAGCTAGCAACAGAAACAATCAATACACACAAAAAAACCCACTTGGATATGTATTTGAAGAGGCACAACCCACAGAGCGATTGGCCTTTTTCTGGAAGGTGGGATTAAGCTGACAGCTCTTTCTCGATGGCTCAAATGGCTGCCTGTGAACTAATTTTTCTTTTTTAAATATTTTTCTATTTTATGTGTTTTAGATGCACAACTTAAAAGGTATTGATCTGAATGTAACAGCCTGCAGGCTAGTGAACGATTCATTTTGACCTATGCTTGTCCTTTGTTAATAGGACGTAATGGTCATTGAATCCTAAATATTTCTACAATTGGATGAAAATTGATCAAAATGAAATGGTGCTGATGGCATACCCTTGTTGTTGGTTAACTGTAATTAGATCTGTTAGCTTACTTGTAGTCATATTAAAAGAATATCTGCTGCTGTAGTCCAGGCAAACACAAATCTCAACGAATTTTATCTGGTACTCTAGCACTGGAATAGGTTGCTTCCCATTGTGTGGAATTTGACTGAATGAACTCATTGATTCACTTCCATTCTAGATTTAGATGGAGTAAACTCCTTTCCATTGACTGCATTGTGTAAGAAATATTTTGATAGCTATGGATGGAGAAAATCACAAAGTTCCAATTTTTAACCTCGTTGACTGGCATTGTGTAGAATTCAATTAGATACAATCTTTAATGAATAGTTGAATAGCCGTTTATTGTCATATGTACGCCGAGGCACAGTGAAATTTGATTTTACCATTCAATCATACCAAAAAAAAGCACCAAGATACAAAATAACATAGAAATTAAACATAAACAGGCACCACAGTGGCGTGTGAGAATCCCTAGGCACACAGCAAAAGCGGAGACCCGCAGCCATCAGTCCAATGTCTGGACCACACACACGCTCCACCGTGTGTGTGGACTGCTTGTCGCTCTCTCTGCAGTCCCTGTCCGCCCGAACAGTCAGAACTCGCAACAGACTCCAGGACGCTCCTGGAACATCGAGACCACCGGACTCACGGCAATCCCTCCTAGTCCCCACCAGCGCAGGCAGCATCCATCTTGCTTTCAGTGACCTCGCACTCCTCGCTGTGATGGAAGGCGAATAACATTTACCTTCTTCCTCCTTTTCCCGCGTGGTCGGCGTGATCGAAACATCCGCAGTCCTGACAATCGAAGCTCCTGCAGTCGGCGATCGAAGCCCCCGCAATGGAGCGGTTGATGCTGCAGCGATTGTGCCGGTCGAAGCTCCTGCAGCTGGAGTTCCCGAAGCCGATTCCGAACAAAGGGAACGCCAGCTCCACAATATTAGGCCACAGTGCGGACGGAAATATGGCATGGAAAAAGTCGCATCTCTGTCGAGGAAAGAGATAAAAAGAAGTCTCCCCCCCCCAACATAATACAAAAACTAAAGATTAACTAAACCATACAAATAAAACAGACTAAAATCAACAAAGAAGAAATGGTCAAGAAAGGCTTTCGGCGAGGCTGCCTCTTACGGCGCCACCCGGTGGTCAGTCAAGATTAAAACTGATGGAAATTGATGGAAATTGATCTCATTGCATTAACACAACTTCCATTTTTCTACATTCTTCCTGTTAAACTGCAGTAAATAATAATAATCGTGTAGGACCTGCAGATGCTAGTTTAAACCAAAGATAGACATAAAATGCAGGAGGAACTCAGCGGGTCAGACAGCATCTCTGGAGAAAAGGAATAGGTTACATTTCGAGTCAGTCTGAAGAAGGGTCTCGACCCGAAACCTCACCTATTCCTTTTCTCCAGAGATTCTGCCTGACCCGTTGAGTTACTCCAGAATTTTGTGTCTGTCTTCATAATAATCGTGTACTTCTCTCTTTGTGGGTTTGATTGATGGGACTATATTTCATCGAGCCTTGATGTGTTGTAACTATTCCCTTCCCTATACTACAGAATATGAAGCATGTTTGGAACTTAGTGATGTATTTATCAGAGTTTTGCCAAGGTTTCAAATCACTCATCAGTGCCTGGCATTGTGTAGAATTCAAATAGATTAGATCTTTAAGGTTAAAACTAATGGAATAGACCCTTCTTATCTAATTTAATTGTACATTGTCACATCAAAGCAATCAATTCCTAATAATTTCTATTAACTAGAATTCCAAAAGAGCAAACTATTTCTTATCCGGTGCAATTGTGCTGAATTGTAAATGAAAAAAATTATTTCCATTCACTCCTATTGCCTGAACATTCAATTTTTCCACAGGCTTCCTGTTCCACTGCAGTTGATACTAACCTTTACTTCTCTCTGCATGAAATCTGATGGGTGGGACTGTATTTCAACCACCTTTGATGTGTTGAATTGTATTGTAACAATTGCCTTTTCTGCCCTACCTTTACCCTATGAAGCTCAATGGGACAACTGAGAGATATATTTATCAGAATTTGCTAATACTGCTTTAGCATAAAATATCTGGACCCAAATTTTCTCACTTTCTCTGAGAGATGCATTTATCAGGATCATAGAGCGATACAGTGTGGAAACAGGACCTTTGACACAACTTGCCCACATCAACCAACATGTCCCAGCTACACAGTCCCACCTGCCTGCTTGGTCCATATCCCTCCAAACCTGTCCTATCCATATACCTGTCTAACTGTTTCTTAAACGTTGGGGGTGGGAGATTGCAACCTTCACGTGGTCCGCCCTGAATGCAATCAACCTGCCGTGCACAATCAAATAAGATCAAATAGAACAAGTTGTCCTACAACTTTAGGCTGTGCACGCCATATGCAAGAAGAAGATTAAATGTTGGGATAGTCCCGGCCTCACTACCTCCTCTGGCAGCTTGTTCCATACACCCACCACCATTTGTGTGAAAAAATGACCCCTCAGAGATTCCTATTAAATATTTTCCCCTTCACCTTAAACCTACTGTATTATCCTCTGATCCTCGATTCGTCTACTCTGGGCAGGAAACTGCATCTACCCAATTTATTCCTCTCATGATTTTATACACCAGAGTTTACCAGAACTGCTTTAACATAAAATATCTGGAGCCAATTTTTCTCACTGGATTAAGAAAGTAATATACCAAATGCATGGTGATTAGGTGGATGATCCGCATTCTCCTGCCGATATTACACTTTTATTCCCAGGTACCAGTGTTCAATGTTTGACGACGTTGTGTTTTATTTTCCTCTCTCTGTGGCTTTTGGGTCCCCCCCCCCCCCCCCCCCCCTCCCCTCCTGTTTGGCACCAATTCCATCTCCAAGGACGACGTGAACGGACAGAATAAAATCCACGAGTCAGTGAAAACCTGCCCGAAAGACGACGAGTCATTTAACGTGCAGAACAATTGGACGCCAAAGCACGACAACAAGGACAGCAAGGACAGCGCGAACGCCGAGGTAACCTCGCTGCAGAACAACATGATATAAATCCACGGCTAACAATCGTCTGGTGGTTTTTTAAATATATATATTTTACATTTGTTTCGTCCCCGCCTTATGGAACGCCATGCATGCTTTGATGTATTTTATATGAATATATATATGTAAAGAGATAACTACAAGAAACACCCTTCTTGGCAAAAAAAAAGACATAAAACACCGAAATAAAACAAAACAAATCCTCCCCTATCTGAACCGTGACTCCCCTTCGGCTTCAACTGAACCATGCGTTGCATTTCAATGATGTGATTTACATTCGTTTTTTCTTGTCCTGGGTCTTTACAAAAAAAAAAAACCAATCGCGCCCGTGTTTATTGTTTGATCCGAGAGTTTGATCCAAATGGAAAATTGTCAATATTGAAATAAATCTTTTTTGAATTTAACGGCGCTGTGCACGTGGGTGTGACTGTGGCGCGCGGGCGTTTGCGCGGGATTTGGCGGGCGGGCGGCGTCCAGGCGGCGGCGGCGGCGCCTCAGTCGGTGGAAGACATCGACGGCGAGAGGGCTTCGACCACTCAGTAAGTCAGCAGGCAGAGCGGGTGGTTCACCTGGAATTTATTTTTACATCAAATAAATAATGCTGACGGGCGATCTTACAGGTGTATAAACTCATGAGAATGGAGTGCATGCACATATAGATAGGATATATATATATATATGGTATTTATAAATACGGTGAATACACATAGATAGTGTATATATCGATAGTTAGTGTGTGTGTGTTTATATGTATATATATATATATATATATATAGATAGAGTATATATAGATAGAGTATATATATGGTATATATAAATAGGGTGAATACACATAGATAGTGTATATCGATAGTTAATGTGTGTGCGTTTATATGTGTGTGTGTGTATATATATATATATATATATATATAGGTAGGGTATATATATGTAGGGTATATAATAGGACATGCATATATATAGATAGGGTAAATGCACAGAGCCACAAATGCAGAGCTGGCTGTGGAGGCGAAGTCATTGGGTAATTTTTAAAGCGGTGATTGAAAGGTTCTTGATTGGGATGGGCATCAATATTTATGGGGTGTAGGCAGGTGGATAACGAGCTTGAGAGGGAAGAAAGGATCTGCAGGGAATGAATGGTAGGGCAGACTCGATGGCCCTTTTTCAGGCCGTCCAGGTTGGTGCCATCGATGCTGTCAGTGCTCACTGCCTCCCCAGATATGCCAGGGTCGCTGACCTTGGTCCTTGGTCCATTGATCCTTGTCTCCTCCCTTCGGGCGGGGGCACTGGATTTTAATATATTTAAGATGAGTTTCTCCAGTAATTTGTTGTGATCATGATTCCAGCATCTGCAGTTTCTTGTCTTCGTGGCACGCAATGTCTGTGACAGTAAACTAATCTCTTCTACCTGCACATGATCCATATCCCTCCCTATCAATGTGCCTACCTAAAAGCCTCTTGTATTCCACAATTGCACTGCCTCTACCACCACAATGGCAGTACATTCCAGGCACCCACTACTCCATAAGCTACAAACACCCAGCAAATCTTTAAACCTTTCTCCTCTCACCTTAAAGCTATGCCCTCTAGTTTTAGATATTTCCACATTGGATTCATGGCCTGGAAGGGGGAACCCGCTGAGCCAACTCAGGCTCACCCCCCCCCCCCCCCCCCAAAGATCAGAAGAGGGAGCCGGTGATGACGGTGCTGGTGTTGAGGCCGGTAAGAGGAGGGAACCGGGGTCGGGCCTCTGGAAAACAAAGGTGGATGGGCGAAGAGTGGGATGTGGTGTCCAAAGAAGAAAACAGCCTGAGGCCCACAACAGCCTGGAACTTTCCTGGAACAGGCACCGCTCATAAGAACTGGAGAGTGGACTTCAAAAATGGTGCCAAAACATGGCATCTGTTCCATGCAGGCACAGTAGACTATTTCTATACACTTGCTAATCGAGGATGGGGGGGGGGTATGGCAATATTCTACTGGACTGTTTGTACGAGAAATAATTTCACTGTTAGCCCTTCGCATGTGACGATAAAAGCACCATTGTTCTGGGACTGCCTACCTACTTATGGCTTTTATCATTTGATATATTTCTATTGGGTCTCCCCTCAACCTCTGATGCTTCAGAAGACAATCCAGGTTTGTTCAACCTCTCCTTATAGCCAATACGCTCAAATCCAAACAGCATTCCGATAAACCTTTTCAGCCTTAACATCCTTCTTGTAATGAGGTCATAAGAACTCATTACCTGATTCCAATGTTTTTACATATATACATAGAGATCAGCAAAGTCTGAACAACATGCTTACAAGCAATGAATTTCTGGTCATACACCTAAGCGAAGTCTTTGAAATGCAAAGTGCAGGCTAAGTTGGGCACATTATGTACAAAATAATGTTAGGTGGGGTGGGTAGCTTTTGCATACAACTTTTTGCACGCCACATGCAGGGTTTTAATTCCTCTATTGAATGGGTCACCTTGCATATGGATGTTAGAATGGCCAGTTGTAACTAATGACAATAGGTGCAGCAGTAGGCCATTCAGCCCTTCAAACCAGCACCGCCATTCAATGTGATCATGGCTGATCATCTCCAATCAGTACCCTGTTCCTGCCTTCTCCCCATATCCCCTGACTACGCTATTTTTAAGTGCCCTATCTAGCTCTCTCTTGAAAGCATCCAGAGAACCTGCCTCCACCGCCCTCTGAGGCAGAGAATACCACAGACTCACCACTCTCATTGATTGTTATCTGCAAATGAGATTGGGGGATGCATCAATTAGTAGCAAGATCAGCAGCCTTCATCTTGGCCTTAGGCTCTCTTTCACTACTGTGGGTCTTGCTATGTAATGGTGGGGTAATCAAGATCAGATAAGCATCAGAAACACTTTCTTTCTCAGTGCACTTACAGACGAATCCTTCCTTGAATTTCTCCAATACAGCATAATATTGGTGAATATGAGCAAGGCCGGATTTCCATACAAGCTAGACAAGCTTAAGCTTAGGGCCTCGACATCTAGGGGGGCCTTGGCCTGCTCCACCAAGGTGTATAAAGCTTTTGACATATTCGTATTTTCTGAGCGATGTCCTTTCAACAGTCAGGAGTGTTCGAGTCGGTGCGCGGCTGCAGGTTTAACAATGTCAGAACCAGCTCCGACTGTGCCCGACCTGCCTGCTTCAGGGGAGAAGAGATAAGGCTCCGGGCGGGGTAAAGGGTGGGTGGGAATGAGCAGTCACCCACTACGATAGGCGGAATGGCCCTTTCTATAGTTAACTACAGTCTCTGATGGGGCCGGTTTCCCGCCCACCGGGACCTCCCGCTGACCCTCGCCACCACCGCCCTCCAGCAGAACCCGCAGCCGTCGCCTTACCTGCAGCGTGGACTCAACACCGGGCCTGAAGTCTCCACACAGCAGACTCCAACTACCCTGAGTTTGTCTGCGCTGGGTCCTTGTGCTAGTTCCCCACAACTCTGGTAACATCAGTGGCTGTTCCACTGGGTCTTCTCCATTCCCCTCAAACCATGTGACCCCAGCTCTTCCCCACCCACACTACAGTCCTCATACCCCCCTACCCCCTGACCCGCCACCAGCCCCCCCACCAGACATCGCCTCGTCCTCAGTCCACTCACCTGCCTTCCTCTGGCCCCAACCCCCATTCCTGCCGTGTGTTCACCATCCCCCCTGACCTCCCCCTCTCAGATACCAAACGGTCTGTCCGCAGCAGAGGCCCCACCTCAATGAGTTCCGCGCCCGCCGCGATTTGGAGCTCTTCTTCCGAGGGCAGTCTTATGACAATGCTGCCAACATGGCTGGTAGGTACAAGGGTATGCAGCAAAAAATCCTCGAAAAAAATCAAATTTGCAAGATTTATTCCATGCGCTGCTCACTCATTAAATTTGGTGGGTCGTTCGGCTGTTGATTGCTGCCTTGATGCAGTGAACTGTTTTGGAATTATCAATGAAATTTATACCTTTTCATCCTCCACAAAGAGATGGGCAGTTCTAAAATCATTTTTGCAACCTCAGTCAAAAGTGCCTAAATATTTGTCAGACACTAGGTGGGAGGTACATGCAAAAGCCACAGAAGCTATTTTGGAAAGTTGCAGCGCTATCACTGAGGCCCTCAGTCATTTGTACTCTGATGTTAATGTGAAGGGTGATACCAGGCTTCAAGCTAACACTCTTTTGCAGAAAATTGATGAACTGGAATTTGTGTTCATTCTGCATTTTTGGACCCGTCTGCTAGGTCATTTCCACAAGGTGAACAAAGCCATTCAGAAATCCAAACTGTTATTGAATACTTGTGCAAGTTTGTACAGTTCACTTCAGGATTTTGTAAGCAAAATTAGAGAAGATTTTGATGAGCTTGAGCAACAAGCAAAGGCCGCCTTGCCAGATGTTAACTACAGAACTATCACAGGGAGAAAAAGAGCAAGGAAATGGCAAGGAAATGATGGAGGTGCACCTGGCCCTGATGCTTTAGATAAACACTCTTCAAGAGATAAGTTTAGGATAAAATCCTTTATTCCTATAATAGAACTTGAAACCAATTTAAAAAGAAGAGGTACTGTGTAAAGTGAAGTTGCACAAGTTTCCCTTTCTTGCTAATCTGACCGCATCTAAGCAAGAAATTCAGCAAGGTGTTGAATTGTTGAAAGAAGCATACCCAGAAGATGTTGACCTGAAACTTACTGATGAATTTTTGCACTTTCACTCGTACGTGAGACAAAGCCATAGGCATACAGAAGAGCACTCTCTGTCTCATTCAGACCGTTATCAAATAATATACAAGGAAACAATTCAGATGGCCTTCCCTAAGATTGGAAGCAATCTTGCGGCTGTTTCTTCATAGAAAATAGGTGCAGGAGGAGGCCATTCGGCCCTTCGAGCCAGCACCGCCAACTGCTCGGGAGAGAGGTCTCCAACTTGCTCGGGAGAGAGGTCTCCAACTGCTCGGGGGAGAGGTCTTTTTCAAGACTCAAAAGAATTAAAAATGAATTAATGGCCACAATGTCTCAAGAGAGGCTGTCTGCACTGAGCATTCTGTGCATTGAGAGTGACAAACTTAGACAAACAGATCTTGGTGAACGTCTGGATGATTTTGCTATGAAGAAGGCGAGAAAAAAACATTTTTGCTCTTAGTGTATTTGTAGTTTCTTTATTTCTTAATATTCCACATTCAATTCAAGAGACACTTATTTTCACATGTACCAATTGGTACTATGAAATTTGGGAGTCACCATCCGACGTCGGAACGGGAGAACATTCTCAGTGGCTTGGACTTCTGAATCGGCCACTTCCGACCGGAGGCCGCGGCTCCTGAAGTTCACAGGCTGAGCTGGACGGAGATTCATGCTGGTGGCCCTTGGCAAAGGGATCCCAGGGCACTGCGATATTAAAATCAAAGCGGCCCGAGGCGGGGAGCTCCGCAAACCACAGCTCTGATGTTGAAGCAGCAGGCCCAACACTCCAGAGCTTCAAACAGCGATCTGAGTAAGGCATCGCCCGCTCCGCGGTTAATCCAATATGTATTTTAAAACCAACTGTTTAATGACAACATAGAGTAGGATCTAAAAGTGTCACACTGTCACTGTCGGGTAGTCATGGTCCTCTAGTCGTGGGGGTGGGGTGGGGGATTGGGAGGGGGGGCCTCACAAGTGAAATAGCTTAGGGCCTCTCTTCATCTAAATCCGGCCCTGGATATGAGAAGCAGTGACATGGGGAATGGACCACAAGTTAAAATCACTGTTTGGAGGAGCAGAAGAACGAGGGGTTGAAATTCTTTTTGCGTTGTGTTGGCTTTTCCTGGCTCCAAATTGGGGTGAGGAAAGGAACAAGTTTGGCAAGCTCCAGCGCCTTCTCTGAGGACTGAACTCGGGAGCTTCTGAAACTGTCCTAAGAAGGTACTTAGTCAGTAGCCAGGCCACATGTCAAAATAAAGCACCCAACAAGGTACTCAACTGTATGTGGATTGTTTCAAAAAAGACTGGACCAGATAGGAATTCAAACTAAAACCTGTCCAAATGTCCATTTATTCATTGTCCATTTTTCCTTCCTTGAGTTTACCCTATTGCAGATCTACTGTAACTTAATATTGCTAAAGTGGCTTATGACTTTGTGCATGGGTCAAAGATCTACCTGATAAAATCTGATGGAATTTCTCAATTGAAAACACTATTCCAAGTAATTCATTCTTCTTGTGTGCGTATTTGTACATGTTCTTTGGAAGTGTATGAGAAGCAAAAATGCTGAGTATCTCTAGGCCATTCAGACAACTTGGTGGGCATAGTGGTGGAGCTAATAGCGCATCTGCGTCAGTGTGCCAGAGACCTATGTTTAATCCTGCCCTCAGATGCTTTCTGTATGAAGGTTGTATGTTTTCCTGTGACCGTATTTGCCTTTGGTGTCCTCCCCCAGACCAAAGATATGCAGATTGATAACTTAATGGTTACAGTACATTTATAGTATGTGGGTAAGTGGGAGAATCTGGAGGGAAATGTTCAAGAATATGAGGAAATTTAAAATAGGATTAATGCAAGGTTAGTGTAAATGGGTGGTTGATGGTCACTGTGAACGATGAGCAAAAGGCCGATCTACACATTAGTCCACATTAGAAGAGATGCTGGACTTCTTAGAACATATGAAGGAAGATACAAGAACACGGGCAAACTAGAGAGGAAATTGCATAACCTGGCTGAGGTTATGTGGAGGTTGAGTTTTTGAGTTTCTGCGCTAAGAAGGCAACTGTGTTAACAATCAGATCATTTGACCAAGCAAGCTATCTAGATCAGGTTAAACACATGGGTGCAAACAAATTGACCATTTAGGAGACAGTCCTGCAACTTCTGATCATTGCTCAAATTCATTACCCATTGCATCAGTTTCCCCAACTATGAACAGAATATGAGTAGGAAGGAACTGCAGATGCTGGTTTAAACCAAAGACAGACACAAAATGCTGGAGTAACTGCAGGACAGACAGTATCTCTAGAAAGAAGGAATGGGTGACTTTTTGGGTCAAGACTCTTCAGGCTGAACAGAACCTCTGGACCGTGCGGCAGCATCAGCTGGTAGATCCGGCTGGGAGCAGCAGCAGATGTGCAGCAAAGAGACACAAAATAGTAGCTTGAGTTCATAGGAATTGTGAAGATTCAACAGCAGAGTTCTGAGGAAGAGAACTGAAGTGGAAAGTAAATTCATCCAATAGTCCTTAAATCAAAAGTGCTGCTATTCCTTTCATCCAGTCATCAAAAATGCCGTAATGCTGTGTACTGTCGGGGGAATGTCTTTGACCATAAAGGAGTTGATCAATTGATGTCATGGACTGAATGAACCTTCAACCGATGATGCCCAATATTGGTTAAGCAAAAGGCAGAATGTAAGGATGTTGTTCCATTATCCAAGGAGCACAAACGGTTGCTGGTACAACTTTGGGACTAACTCACCTTGACTTTAACCATATAACAATTACGGCACGGAAACAGGCCCTCTCGGCCCTTCCAGTCCGTGCCGACCATTTGTTTTCCCCTAGTCCCATCTACCTACACTCAGACCATACCCCTCCATTCCCTTCACGTCCATATACCTATCCACTTTTAAATGTCAAAATCGATCCTGCCTCCACCACTTCTGCTGGAAGCTCATTCCACACAGCCACCACCCTCTGAGTAAAGAAGTTCCCCCTCACGTTACCCCTAAACTTCTGTCCCTTAATTCTCATGTCATGCCCACTTGTTTGAATCTTCCCTACCCTCAATGGGAAAAGCTTATCCACGTCAACTCTGTCTATCCCTTTCATCATTTTAAAGACCTCAATCAAGTCCCCCCTTAACCTTCTGCGCTCCAAAGAATAAAGACCTAATTTGTTCAACCTTTCTCTGTAACATAGTTGCTGGAACCCTGGCAACATTCTAGTAAATCTCCTCTGTACTCTCTCTATTTTGTTGACATCTTTCCTATAATTAGGCAACCAAAATTGTACACCATACTCCAGAATTGGTCTTACCAATGCCTTGTACAATTTAAACATTACTTCCCTACTCCTATATTCAATGCTCTGATTTATAAAGGCCAGCACACCAAAGGCTTTCTTTACCACCCTACCTACATGCGATTCCACCTTCAGGGAACTATGCACAGTTATTCCTAGATCCCTCTGTTCCACAGCATTCCTCAATTCCCTACCCATTTACCATGTACGTCCTATTTTGATTTGTCCTGCCAAGATGTAGCACTTCACACTTAACAGCATTAACCTCCATCTGCCATCTTTCAGCCCACTTTTCCAAATGGCCCAAATCTCTGTAGACTTTGAAAATCTACTTCATTATCCACAACACCACCTATCTTAGTATCATCTGCATACTTACTTATCCAATTTTCCACCCCATCATCCAGATCATTGATGTACATGACAAACAACAGTGGACCCAACACAGATCCTTGAGGCACCCCACTGGTCACCGGCTTCCAACCTGACAAACAGCCATCCACCATTACTCTCTGACATCTCCCATTCAGCCACTGTTGAATCCATCTTGCTACTCCGCCATTAACACCCAAAGATTGAACCTTCTTAACCAACCTTCCATGGGGAACCTTGTCAAAGGCCTTACTGAAATCCATATAGACAACATCCACTGCTTTAACCTCATCAATTTCCCTAGTTACCGCTTCAAAAAATTCAAGAAGGTTTGTCAAACATGACCTTCCAGGCACAAATCCATGTTGACTGTTCCTGATCAGACCCTGTTTATCCAGATGCTTATATATATTATCTCTTAAGTATCCTTTCCATTAATTTGCCCACCACTGACGTCAAACTAATAGGTCTATAATTGCTAGGTTTATTCTTTGAACCCTTTTTAAACAATGGAACAACATGCGCAGTACGCCAATCCTCCGGCACTATTCCCGTTTCTAATGACATTTGAAATATTTCTGTCATAGCTCCTGCTATTTCTACACTAACTTCCCTCAATGTCCTACGGAATACCCTGTCAGGACCTGGAGACTTATCCACTTTTATATTTTTCAAAAGTGTCAGTACTTCCTCCTCTTTGAATCTCATAGTTTCCATAGCTACTCTACTTTTTTCCCTTACCTCACCGAGTTCAATATCCTTCTCCTTGGTGAATACCGAAGAAAATAAATTGTTCAATATCTCCCCCATCTCTTTTGGCTCTGCAGATAGCTGTCCATTCTGGTTCTCTAATGGTCAAATTTTATCCCTCGTTATCCTTTTGCTATTAATATAGCTGTAGAAACCCTTTGGATTTACTTTCATCTTTCTTGCCAAAGCAACCTCATATCTTCTTTTAGCCTTCCTAATTTCTTTCTTAAGATTCTTTTTACATTCTTTATACTCCTCTAGCACCTCATTTACTCCATGCCTCCTATAATTATTGTAGATATCTCTCTTTTTCGAAACAAGTGTCCAATTTCCCTTGAAAACCATGGCTCTTTCCAATTTTTACTATTTCCTTTCAACCTAACAGGGACATAAAGATTCTGTACTCTTACAATTTCGCCTTTAAATGCCCTCCATTTCTCTTCTACATCCTTCCCATGAAACAAAGTGTCCCAATTCACTCCTTTAAAATCCTTACGCATTCCCTTAAAGTTAGCCTTTCTCCAATCAAAAATCTCCACCCTAGGTCCTGTTCTGACTCTCTCCATAATTATATTAAAACTAATGGTATTGTGATCACTGGTCCCGAAGTGCTCACCAACGCATACCTCCGTCACCTGACCTGCCTCATTTCCTAACAGGAGGTCCAGCACTGCCCCTTCTCTGGTCGATACCTCTATGTACTGCTGCAAAAAACTATCCTGCACACATTTTACAAACTCCAAACCATCCAGCCCATTTACAGAATGTTTCCCAGTCTATTTTTTGAAAATTGAAATCTCCCACAATCACTACCTTGTGCTTACTACTAATATCTGCTATCTCCTTACATATTTGCTTTTCCAATTCTCGCTCCCCATTTGGCGGTCTATAATACACCCCTAAAAGTGTTGCTACACCGTTCCCACTTCTCAGTTCCACCCAAATAGCCTCCCTAGACGAGCCCTCTAATCTATCCTGCCAAAGCACTGCTGTAATATCTTCTCTGACAAGCAATGCAACACCTCCCCCTCTGGTCCCTCCAATTCTATCACACCTGAAGCAACGAAATCCTGGAATATTTAGTTTCCAATCACAGCCCTCCTGCAATCATGTTTCACTGATTGCCACAACATCATATTTCCAGGTGTCAATCCAGGCTCTAAGTTCATCCACCTTACTTACAATGCTCCTAGCATTAAAATATACACATTTTAGAAACCCACCATCCCTTATTCTCTGTCTGTTATCTTTTTCATCTTTCTCGCCTACATTTTGGGTCCGAGTGCTTCCCTTCTCTGCCTCTTGCCCCACACCCTGACCCCTAGCCCCCTCTACCCGAGTCCCTCCCCCCAGCCTTTCTAGTTTAAAGTCTCCCCAGTAGCCTTTGCAAATCTCCCTGCCAGGATATTGGTCCCCCTCGGGTTCAAGTGCAACCCGTCCTTTGTGTACAGATCATGCCTTCCCCAAAAGAGGTCCCAGTGATCAAGAAACTTGAATCCCTGCCCACTGCACCAGTCCCTCAGCCACGCATTTATCCTCCACCTGATGCAGCATAAGATTTAAGTTGGCTCTCTCTGCTTGTGGAGACCAACTGGATACCACTATGTCCTGGGACACCTCTTCAGGTCTGAGTAGGCACCAGGCACATTACATTTGAAGCATTACATTAGCACAGCACTGTCCAGAATACACTCCAGTATTAAGAGCCTCGATCCTTGCTTGGAAGACATTTACCTAATCTGTCAATCACAAAGAGTTCTCTGCGGCATCTTCTCACTCAGTATGTCATCATTTACTGGCCCCTCTCTCATCTCCCCTGCACAAGCTTGGATTCACCCCAATGCCATTTGTTTCTAGTTATGTGCACTGCTGAAACCCACAACTGTATTTGAGCATGGTTATTGGGGGCGAAGCATTGAATGTGTCTCGGAGTGAGTAAGCAGCAGAATTATAGCGGCTTTTCACCCAAACTCTTGCTCGATATCTGTGCAAGATGTTCTGCACTGAAATTTATCGATCCTGTTCATAGGAATGAGGGAATAGAGGCATGAAAGTAGAGCAGTGATGTTTTCTCTGATAATTGAACTCGTGATTTTCAGATAATAGGTAGTACACCAGTGCACTAAAAAGGTACTTATTGTATTAACATTCAGTACTTACGACCAAGCAGGACATCTGGATTGGATAAGCAGCAGTAGCTTTGAATACCATATACTGGTGATGATGGAAATCTGTCAGACAAATTAGTGGGTCTGCACCATTGTGAATGTGAGAGATTTTATTGATTTGGACCATGATCCGAAGCAGGGCTGTTTGCCTCTGGGGCCCTTACATCCTCTGGGCACCTACTGACAGTCTACTGCAAGTTAACGATTGGGTGAACATAACAGGTTATTAACTCATGGAGAGAGTGAACGAGGGTGCGATGAGAGTGCATTCTCTATTCCACCTTTGGAACAGGTTGCAATATTATGACATCTGTTTGTAAAATTTGTAACCCAAATTCCTCTGTGCATTGGTGTTCTTGAATGAGAATGAGGGGCAACAAAGATTTTATTGTGGTGCAGAACACAAGATTTGTTGATGGTTCTGCTTGTTGGTGTGAAGGAACAGATGCATAAAAATTGAAAAATCAGTGCCTTATCTGAGGATTGAAGCACCTTCAGATTATGAGACTGACGCGATACCTACTGCGCTAAGAAGGCATGAACTGTGTTAACATTCAGAGCCTGTGACCTCTTGGGGCATCTAGATGGGGTCAAATGCATAAGTGCAAGCAGGTTATCAGACCAGTTTAAGGCATGAACTGTGTTAACATTCAGAGCCTGTGACCTCTTGGGGCATCTAGATGGGGTCAAATGCATAAGTGCAAGCAGGTTATCAGACCAGTTTGGAGATAATCCTGCAATTTCTGATGACTGTTCAGATTCATTATACATTGCATCAGGTTCCCCAACTGTAAACAGAATATATTTGGTTCTCGACGCCATCAGCTGGAACACCAGGTGGGAAGCAGCTATAGGTGTGCAACAAAGACTCATGAATTAGGAGCTCCCTTGTTACGAAGATTCGGCAGCTGTGTTCTGGGAAGGACTACTGAAATGGAAAGTAAATTTGTCCTTGGTTCCTTGGAACAAAAGGGCTGCTTTACCTTTCCTCCAGTTTTGCATATGTTTCATTCATTTGTTCTATATCTCTCTATATCATCATCTATATCTCTCGTTTCCCTTTCCCTTGAATCTCAGTCTCGCGGTCACGGTGGTGCAGCGGTAGAGTTGCTGCCTTACAGCGAATGCAGCACCGGAGACCCGGGTTTGATCCTGACTACGGGTGCTGTCTGTACGAAATTTGTACGTTCTCCCTGAGACCAGCGTGGGTTTTCTCCGAGATCTTCGGTTTCCTCCCACACTCCAAAGACGTTCAGGCTTGTAGGTTAATTGGCTTGGTGAATGTAAAAATTGTCCCTAGTGGGTGTGGGATAGTGTTAATGTGCGGGGATCGCTGGTCGGCGCGGATCCGATGGGCCGAAGGGACTGTTTCGGAGCTGTATCTCTAAACTAAACTAAACTAAACTAAACTAAAGGGTCTCAACCTGATTTGACACCTATTCCTTTTCTCCAGAGTTGCTGTCTGATCCGTTGAGTTACTCCAGTTTTTTGTGTCTATCTTTGATCGTTGAGGAGCCTGTCAACGACTGGATGAACCTTCAACGGATGCCCAATGTTGTCCCAGCCAAGGGCAGAAACTGGTGCTGGAACAACATTGAGACCAACTCACCTTGACTTGATGAGCAAGTGATTTAAGTTAGTTCTCTTTCCTTGTGGAGACCAACTAGATACCACTAGGACCTGAGACACTTCTTCATGCCTCAGTAGGCAGCCTATGCCAGGCAGATTGTCTTCAACCAGACTGATTCTGGGGATACCAGACTGATTCCGGGGAACCAGACTGATTCCGGGGATACCAGACTGATTCCGGGGATGTCAGGACTGTCTAATGAAGAAAGACTGGATAGACTCGGTTTATACTCTCTAGAATTTAGGAGATTGAGAGGGGATCTTATAGAAACTTACAAAATTCTTAAGGGGTTGGACAGGCTAGATGCAGGAAGATTGTTCCCGATGTTGGGGAAGACCAGGACAAGGGGTCACAGCTGAAGGATAAGGGGGAAATCCTTTAAGACCGAGATGAGGAAGACTTTTTTCACACAAAGAGTTGGAACTCTCTGCCACAGAGGGTAGTTGAGGCCAGTTCATTGGCTATATTTAAGATGGAGTTAGATGTGGCCCTTGGGGATCAGAGGGTATGGAGAGAAGGCAGGTACGGGATACTGAGTTGGATGATCAGTCATGATCATATTGAATGGCAGTGCAGGCTCGAAGGGCCGAATGGCCTACTCCTGCACCTAATTTCTATGTTTCTATGTTTCTATCTTTCAATTGCATTTGCACAACACTGTCCAGAATGCACTTCAGTGTTAAGAACTTCAGTCCCTGCTTAGAAGGCCTTTACATCAACAGTCAATCAGATTGTGCTCTCAGCTGCACCTACACGCTCAGCATGTCGTCTACTGGCCCTCCCTCATCTAAGCTGCATGTTCAATTTTGGGTACCATATCAGCAATTTTGGGTACCATATCTGAGGAAGGATGTGCTGGCTCTGGAGAGGGACCATCGGAGGTTTACAAGAATGATCACAGGAATGAATGGGCTTACATATGATGAGAAGGCTGTGGTGGCCAAGCAAATTGATATTTTTAAGGCAGACATAGATAGATTCTTGATTAGTATGGGTGTCAGGGGCAGAGATGCCAAGTGTCCCGGATTCGCCGTATTTTGTCCCGGCGAAATAACCTTTTTACGGTGTTCCGGCAGCCAAACATGCTGTTACGGAACACCGCCGCGCCGGTGTTCCTCCCGTGGTGAACGCCGGCGCCATGTGCCCCCGGTTTGCCAGCCCGGCAGCTCGCAGCCACGCCCGGCCCAGAGCCCGGGCGGCGCCGGCCCGCGCGATCAGCGGCACTTTCTTGCCGCCAGCCGGCCGCTCGCGGCAGCCCCATCACCGGGCCTCCCCCCCCCACCCCCACCCCCACCCAGTGCGCAGGCGCAGACCCGCCGGCAACCTTGCCAAGTGCGCATGTGCCGCACCCGCCCGCCGGCAGCCCGCTGATCTGCACCAGTGCGCAGGCGCAGACCCGCCGGCAACCTTGCCAAGTGCGCATGTGCCGCACCCGCCCGCCGGCAGCCCGCTGATCTGCACCAGTGCGCAGGCGCATAGCCGCCGGCAACAATTCCAAGTGAGTATGTTACGGAGAGAAATGCATTTAACCCCATTTGTTACGGACAAATGGGTTGAATGTTACTGTGAACTAAATTTAGGGTTGGCATCTATGCAGGGGATATGGGGCGAAGGCAGGAGAATGTAGTTAGACGGTAGAGATAGATCAGCCATGATTGAATGGCGGAGTAGAGTTGATGGGCCAAATGGCCTAATTCTGCTCCTATCATTTACGACCTTATGTTTAAGAAAGAACTGCAGATGCTGGAAAAACCTCTCCTTCCCAGGTCTCCCACAGCCTACTGTCTCTGCCTCTTCCTTTCTTTTTCCCGTCCCCCCCACATCAGTCTGAAGAAGGGTCTCAACCCGAAACGTCACCTATTCCTTCGGTCCATAAATGCTGCCTCACCCGCTGAGTTTCTCCAGCATTTTTGTCTACCTACGACCATGATCGTTTGACCCAAGCTTGCATGATATCCGCGCAGGATGATGTACAGGGAGGATGAAGGATAACCATATAACCATATAACAATTACAGCACGGAGACAGGCCCTCTCGGCCCTTCCAGTCCGTGCCGACCATTTGTTTTCCCCTAGTCCCATCTACCTGCACTCAGACCATACCCCTCCATTCCCTTCACGTCCATATACCTATCCACTTTACTTTTAAATGTTAAAATCGATCCTGCCTCCACCACCTCTGCTGGAAGCTCATTCCACACAGCCACCACCCTCTGAGTAAAGAAGTTCCCCCTCACGTTACCCCTAAACTTCTGTCCCTTAATTCTCATGTCATGCCCTCTTGTTTGAATCTTCCCTACCCTCAATGGGAAAAGCTTATCCACGTCAACTCTGTCTATCCCTTCATCATTTTAAAGACCTCAATCAAGTCCCCCCTTAACCTTCTGCGCTCCAAAGAATAAAGACCTAACTTGTTCAACCTTTCTCTGTAACATAGTTGCTGGAACCCTGGCAACATTCTAGTAAATCTCCTCTGTACTCTCTCTATTTTGTTGACATCCTTCCTATAACTAGGCGACCAAAATTGTACACCATACTCCAGAATTGGTCTTACCAATGCCTTGTACAATTTTAACATTACTTCCGTACTCCTATATTCAATGCTCTGATTTATAAAGGCCAGCACACCAAAGGCTTTCTTTACCACCCTATCTACATGCGATTCCACCTTCAGGGAACTATGCACAGTTATTCCTAGATCCCTCTGTTCCACAGCATTCCTCAATTCCCTACCATTTACCATGTACGTCCTATTTTGATTTGTCCTGCCAAGATGTAGCACTTCACACTTATCAGCATTAAACTCCATCTGCCATCTTTCAGCCCACTTTTCCAAATGGCCCAAATCTCTCTGTAGACTTTGAGAATCTACTTCATTATCCACAATACCACCTATCTTAGTATCATCTGCATACTTACTTATCCAATTTTCCACCCCATCATCCAGATCATTTATGTACGTGACAAAACAACAGTGGACCCAACACAGGTCCCTGAGGCACCCCATTGGTCACCGGCTTCCAACCTGACAAACAGCCATCCACCATTACTCTCTGACATCTCCCATTCAGCCACTGTTGAATCCATTCTTACTCCGCCATTAACACCCAAAGATTGAACCTTCTGAACCAACTTCCATGGGGAACCTTGTCAAAGGCCTTACTGAAAATCCATATAGACAACATCCACTGCTTTACCCTCTTCAATTTCCCTAGTTACCGCTTCAAAAAATTCAAGAAGGTTTGTCAAACATGACCTTCCAGGCACAAATCCATGTTGACTGTTCCTGATCAGACCCTGTTTATCCAGATGCTTATATATATTATCTCTAAGTATCCTTTCCATTAATTTGCCCACCACTGACGTCAAACTAATAGGTCTATAATTGCTAGGTTTATTCTTTGAACCCTTTTTAAACAATGGAACAACATGCGCAGTACGCCAATCCTCCGGCACTATTCCCGTTTCTAATGACATTTGAAATATTTCTGTCATAGCTCCTGCTATTTCTACACTAACTTCCCTCAATGTCCTAGGGAATATCCTGTCAGGACCTGGAGACTTATCCACCTTTATATTTTTCAAAAGTGTCAGTACTTCCTCCTCTTTGAATCACTCTACTTTTTCCCCTTCACTCACCGAGTTCAATATCCTTCTCCTTGGTGAATACCGAAGAAAAGAAATTGTTCAATATCTCCCCCATCTCTTTTGGCTCTGCAGATAGCTGTCCATTCTGGTTCTCTAATGGTCCAATTTTATCCCTCGTTATCCTTTTGCTATTAATATAGCTGTAGAAACCCTTTGGATTTACTTTCACCTTTCTTGCCAAAGCAACCTCATCTCTTCTTTTAGCCTTCCTAATTTCTTCTTAAGATTCTTTTTACATTCTTTATACTCCTCTAGCACCTCATTTACTCCATGCCTCCTATAATTATTGTAGATATCTCTCTTTTTTCGAAACAAGTGTCTAATTTCCCTTGAAAACCATGGCTCTTTCCAATTTTTACTATTTCCTTTCAACCTAACAGGGACATAAAGATTCTGTACTCTTACAATTTCCCCTTTAAATGTCCTCCATTTCTCTTCTACATCCTTCCCATGAAACAAAGTGTCCCAATTCACTCCTTTAAAATCCTCACGCATTCCCTCAAAGTTAGCCTTTCTCCAGGATAGCAAACACTTTTTTTTGCTGCAGTATGCAAGATTTTACTACAGTATACAACTTATAGGACTGTGGGTGCAGAGCCATAAAATTAGAAGCAGCAATGCCTTATTTCATTATTAAACTCACTCAGATTGAATACTTGGAAATTATCCAAGGGTCTGAATCTGGTTAACCCCTTGGAACCTGCTGCTGTCTAATACAAAAGAATGGGACTTAATTGGAGAGTGAAATGTAATAATTGTCGGTATGTCGGCAGACATGGGTATATAACTAACATCATTACTGTTATATTTGAATATATACTTAATGTTGGACTTTTTGAAGATGCATTCGAATAGTTAGATTTAAAATGCGTTTTATCTTATATATTTTTTTTTATTTTGAACCGGCCTCTCTTCCTTTTAATAATAATTGGTCAAGGGGGCAGAGCGGAATGTATAACGACATCCATGGAAGTCTACAAGAATTTTTCTACCACATTTTGGTGTCTTTTTAAAAAATAATATTATCTTTATTTATAGATATTATATCACTTTTTGTTTTTCAATTACCTTTTCACCACTTTACACTTTCTGGTCTTTTCTAAGGTCTATTTTGAAGGGGAGATGCCAACAAAATGTAACAGCTGTGGATGACCACCCATCACCTAGAGTTCTGAGGTACTTGGTTGCACCATATGACTTAAGGGTATTAACATGATTTACAATGCAAGACGATAAACAAAAGAAAACTGGAGGAATCACGTTCTGTAGCTGGAATATAAGGGGCGCTAATGAACCAATTAAAAGGGGTAAGATTTTTGCCCAATTAAGAGCACTCAATTGTGACAATTTTTTTACAAGAAGCACATCTGAAACATCAAACACAGATAAGATTGAAGGAATTTCTCCCATAAATATATGAAGAAGGGTCTCGACCCGAAACGTCGCCTATCTCCTTCGCTCCTTAGATGCTGCTGCACCCGCTGAGTTTCTCCAGCTTTTTGTGTACCCTAAGATTGAAGGAAAATTGGATTGGGCAAACATACTACTCTTCATTTACTTCTAAATCTAGAGGCACTGCTATTCGTAAAAGTATACCATTCAAACCAAATAATATCATAGCAGATAAAGAGGGGAGGTACGTTATAGTTATGGGAGAAATTCACTCTACCCCACTTACATTGATAAATATTTATGCTCCCAACTCTGATAACCCCCAATTCTTTAGTAAAATTCTGGATATAATTTCAGAGTTTAACTATCAAAATGTGATAATAGGGGGAGATTTCAATTGTGTTCTAGATCCATATCTGGATAAATCAGCAAAACAAAAAAGGATTAACATAAAATCTAAAACTAGTGAACTCCTCTATACATACATAAAAAACACAAACATAACAGATGTATGGAGAATCGCTAATCCAGTAGGTAGGGTATACTAATTTTATTCAACGGTATGTAAAACGTATTCACGAATTGACTATTTTTTAGGGGACACTAAATTAATTCCCTATACATATAACTAAATATCATAATAGTATTATTTCTGATCACTCCCCGTTAACTTTAAAAAAAAAATTAGAAGGAATGTCTGATAAAAAATCGTTATGGAGGTTTAACCCCCAAATTTTAAACTCACAAGGTTGTACATATTTAAAACAGCAGATGATATTCTTCTTTGAGACAAATGATACACCAGGTATATCACCCTCCTTATTATGGGAAACTTTTAAGGCATTTATTAGAGGAACTATAATTTCATATCAAGCTTTCCAAAATAAAAAGAACAACACTGAACAATTGCAGTTAGAACAACAAATTAGACAATTAGATCTAGAAAATGCCAAAAAACCAACCATAGATAAACATAATGAGATAACAATATTAAAATACAAATTAAATAAAATTTTATCAGCAAGAATAATAAGATTATTTCAAATTACAAAAACTTTGAATTCGGCGATAAACCACATAAACTCTTAGCACGTCAACTGAAAAAACGGGAAACGGAAAATACAATTACTAAAATTAAATCAGATAAAGATTAATTATTAACACTACCTATAGATGTGAAAAATATACATCTTCTAGATGAGCTGGGATGCATCCTCAGTGATATGACCTGGGGTCATCGAGTGTTTCGGGTCTCACAACATCAGACACCCTCGCCAAGGCGACCCAGCCGGGGTTGATCAGGCCCCGACTTGTGTCCCAGCAGCAACCGGCCATGGATCAGCCATCTTAATAACTACTCTGCAGGGGTTGGGAGACTCTCGTGCATGGAGGGACTGGGCTCTGTGGGATGACTCCCGGCCGGGCTCCTCCTGCGTCTCACCAGGTTCAAGGCCTGTGCGCTGCACTTCTTTCTCCTCCGAGCATTTCATTCTCGCCTGATGGATGTTTAGGCCACGATGGTTCATTAGGCCTTTCCGTAGCTTTGTTGGGTGTCTTTCTCACGAAAGACACAGACTGGGGTGCTAACCCAGCCTTTCCCGGGTGCCGTCTTTCCGTGCCGTCAACTGTCTCTCCAGTAGTCACCAAACTATTCTTGGTTGTCACCCAGTCTATTCCTAGGTGCCACTGGCTGAGCCAGACTTCAATGTGAAAAAGACATTAAAAAAAGATTTGCTCAATTTTACCAAAATCTATATACATCTAAAACCTCTGTAAACATGACTAAAATTACAAACTTCTTAGACAATTGTAATCTTCCAAAACTCAATACATTGGAACAAGAGGAATTAGCTCAGATTACACTTAAGGAAATAGAAGAAACAATAAATTTGTTGAAGAATGGTAAAACGCCGGGACCAGATGACTTTAATAATGAATTCTATAAAAGATTCTACGAGATAATTTCACCATGCTTACAAAATTTATTATATATATGTTTAAAAAATATATATATTACCAGAAACACTAACCGAATCAACTGTTACACTTATACATAAAAAGGATAAAGAACTAGAAGATTCAGGCTCATATAGAGCCATAGCACTTCTACATACAGATAAAAAAATATTAGCAAAGATCCTAGCGAGAAGATTGAGTAAATATGTTACCAAACTAATAAATCCAGATCAAACTGGGTTTATACCCAAGAGATACTCATTCAACAATTTGAGACGGCTGTTTAATATAATGTACTCACATAAAACTGAATAGTTAGCAATTATTTAACTGGATGCAGAAAAAGCCCTTGATCAAGTAGATGGCAATATCTATTTAAAGTATTGCAAAAATGTAATATGGGAGATAATTTTATCTCATGGGTAAAATTATATGAAAAGCTGACGGCTAGAATACTGACTAATAATATATTATCCCCAAAATTCCAATTATCAAGGGACAATAGACAGAGGTGTGCATTATCGCCCCTGCTATTTGCACTTGTGAGAGAGCCTTTAGCAGAAAGTATAAGAAGTCATCGAAAATTCATGGATATATAATACCAAACTCTCAAATAATAACATTTCATTATATGCAGACGACATATTATTATACATTACAAATTCACAAATTAGCATACCAAATATATTAAATTTAATAGAGGAATTTGGTTATTTTTCAGGATATAGAATAAACTGGAACAAAAGCGAAATTATGACGATAAAACCTCAAGAGCCAACACATCTGTTGAAATTCCCTTTTAGAATTGCAACAGAAAAATTCAAGTGTTTGGGAATCCAAATTACTAGAAAATATAAATCATTATTTAACGCAAACTATATGCCTTTATTAACTAAATTGAATGGGTTAATTAAATTCTGGAAAACACTGCCGATGTCCTTAATAGGCAGAATAAATGCTATAAAAATGATCTTACCACAAATACTGTACCTATTTCAATCATTACCAATATATTTACCAAAAAAAATCTTTTAAAAACTAGACTGTGATATTGCAAATTTCATATGGGACTATTAATCACATAGAATTCAAAGAAAATATCTGTGCAAATCTAAAGAATTCGGGGGACTGACACTTCCTAATTTGTTGTACTACAATTGAGTAGTTAATATTAAATATATAATTTAATGGTTGGACAGTTCTGCCCAACATGTAGATTGGATAAGAATGGAGAAAGAGGATTGTTCCCCCTATAATATAGGAGCGTTTCTTCTTTCTCCGATGAAACTGAACAATATACTATATAGGAAGAATCCAATTATTCACAGCATAATACGAATTTGGAAACAAATAAAATTAACTTTAAAATTAAGAAACTTATCGCTTCTTTCCCCAATAGTTAACAATCCCTCATTCAAACCATCTATTATTGATAAAACGTTTATCCATTGGAAAAGAATAGGAATTAAAATGATTGGAGATATGTATGAAATGGGAAAACTTCTATCATTGCAACAACTACAACTAAAATATAATCTGAAAAGTAACCAATATTTCAAATACCTTCAAATTTGAGATTATTTGAAAAAATATATACAAGGATATCAAACTCTAACCTCAGATGTATTACAGGAAGGAATGAACAGAAAGGCAGAATCAAGCAATTGAATATCATATTTAATTAATATATTTTTTAATATAGAAACACCAATGACAGAGGCAATTAGAAGGGACTGGGAGCAAGAGTTATTGATAAAAATCCCGAAAGACAGATGGGAAAAAAACTTATTATATGTCCATAAATGTTTGATTAATGTAAGGCATAACTTAATTTAATTTAAAATTTTACATAGATTATAATACTCGAAAACCTAATTGAATAAAATATTTCCAAACGTTTTCCCCATTTTTGACAAATGTCTAACTCAAAATGCCACTATAGCACATTCCTTTGTCTCCTGTACAAAACATCATAAATTTTGGAATGAAATCTTCGAAACTTTTACAAAACTATTCAACACAAAATTGAACCCCAATATAGAACTGATTATTTTCGGATCAATGGACGAGGGACGTAAATTAACTACGTTCCAAGGAGCTCTCTTTAATTATGGTTTAATAACAGCAAAAAAACGTATACTTAAATTTTGGAAAAACGCATCCACGCCAACGTTTAAAATGTGGATTTCAAATATGTCGGAAACGCTACATCTTGAAGAAATGAGATTCCTCCTACTAGGCAAAGTAGACCAATTCTTAAAGATTTGGTCTTATCGACTTCTTACAAGCATATGGTGCAACATAACATAACCGTAGAAATTAAATGGTTCAGAACCGGATGACGGATGGGTAAAGATATTAAATAGGTATATCTCTCCTAATTTCTTTTCTTTCTATTTTCTCTTTTTTATTTCAACCTCTTTAGCTTCTTATCTCTGCTTTTTGTTTCTCTCGCTATTTGTTTCTACTCTCGTCTATCTATCTCAACACTCTTTATTTTCCTTTTTCTATCACTGCTCTTTTATTATTAAATAAAAAATAAGAAGTTGTACAAGAATGGTAAAGTGTATGTATGTATCAGGTACTTAGGTACCACATTACTGTACTTCTAACAAAAATAAAAAATAAAAACTCACTCAGATTATGAGACTAGCGCATTACATGCAGTGCTAAAAAGCCACTCAATGTGCTAACATTCAGTTCTCATCACCAAGCTAGGAATCTAGATAGGGCAATCAGTAGCAGCTTTGAATACCAAATACTGGTGATGGTGGAAATCTGTCTGACAAACCAGTGGGTCAGCACCATCTTAAGGGGTTGGACAGGCTAGATGCAGGAAGATTGTTCCCGATGTTGGGGAAGTCCAGGACAAGGGGTCACAGCTTAAGGATAAGGGGGAAATCCTTTAAGACCGAGATGAGAAAGACTTTTTTCACACAGAGAGTGGTGAGTCTCTGGAACTCTCTGCCACAGAGGGTAGTTGAGGCCAGTTCATTGGCTATATTTAAGAGTGAGTTGGATGTGGCCCTTGTGGCTAAGGGGATCAGAGGGTATGGAGAGAAGGCAGGTACGGGATACTGAGTTGGATGATCAGCCATGATCATATTGAATGGCGGTGCAGGCTCGAAGGGCTGAATGGCCTACTCCTGCACCTAATTTCTATGTTTCTATGTTTCTATCCAGTCCTTAACATCAATTGACCGGCTCCTCTATGGGTCACTATCCTCCCCATTGTGCATGATATTATGCCTTGAGAGTGGGAGAGAGTTTACTTCATTGGATCTTGACTGGACTGTTTGCCTTCACATGCAACAACATCTGGATCTATACTGAAGAGGTATTGAAGATAAACGATAGGGCGAGCCTAACAGATGTGGGGGTCATCAGGTTGAGTACTTTTTCAACAGGTTAAGGAGTGTGGGATGAGAGTCTCCATTCCTTATTTGATGGAACTACAATATGACATCCACTTGTGAGTTTGAAACCCAAATTCTGCTTGATATCTGAGCAGGATGCAACACATGTGGATGGTTCTGCTTATAGATGTGAAGGAATAAAAACATAAAAATAAAACAATCATTGCCTTCTCTGAGGATCGAACTCAGGACCTTCAGATTATGAGACTGACGCGCTGCCTACTGCGCTAAGAAGGCACATTCATATCTCCTGACCTGGCAGGGCATGTAGATGGGGTCAAATGCAGGAGTGCAAGCAGATTATCAGACCGGTTAGACATCCAGTGAATTGCCCCCCACTGCCTTTTGTGGCAGAGAATTCCACAGATTCATAACTCTCTGGGTGAAAAAGCTTTTTCCTCATCTCCGTTCTAATCGTTCCATTCGCCCTTATCCTTAGACTGACCCCTGGTTCTGGACCTCCCCTACATCGGGGAATTTATTCCTGCATCTAGCCTGTCCAATCCTCGTAAGAATTTTATATGTTGGCTAAACAAGGGAAGAATGGAAGAATGTTATTCCATTATCCAATTGCTGGAACAACATTGGGACCGACTTACCTTGACGATGCAGTTTGATGAGATTAAATGTGGCGCTCTTTCCTCATGGACACCACTGGATACCACTACAACCAGGGACACCTCTTAAGGTCTCAATAGGCAGTCTGTACCAGCCAGTTTGCCTTCTACAATTGGATTTGCATAGCACTGTCCAGAATGCACTTCAATCCCTCAATCCCTGTTTAGAAGCCAGTTGCATAATCTGTTAATCAAATTGGGCTTTTCTCTGGACCTTCATGTTCAGCATGTTGTCTACTGGCCCCTCACATGTCTTACCTTCATAAGCCTAGATTCCATGCCATTTGCTTCCGGATATATGTGCTAGTGACGTTCAGGGTTCTGTTTGGGCGCAGTCCATGGGAGCAACGCATTGAATGTATCCCAGGAATTGGGCAAGCAGTAGAATTATGGCAACATTCTGCAAGCTTTCCATCTGGACTCTTGCTCAATATGTGTGCAAGCTATTAAACAGGGAAGATAAAGAGTAGCAAACACCATTGGGCTGTAGTACACAGATTTATCAACTTTGCTGATAGGAGTGTGGATGCAGAGGCATAAAAATAGAAGCACCAATGCCATCTCTGGTAATGGAATTTAGGACCTACAGATTATCTCTTCTTATTGAGTCCACACACAAGATTAGAAGTTGTTCAGCCAGAGCTGAACACAATTCTCGGCATCTATACAATGGTGTCTGTCTTGTCGCTTGTGCGTGGTGCTGGAAAGATTGGTGGAAACAGGCCCGTGACGTGAACACTCTCCTTGACCCCACATACAGATAATGAGACTGGTGCACTCCATGCTATGGTAAAAAGACACAGTGTTAACAGTTCTCATAAGCAAGCAGGGCAGCTATATTGGGAAATCTGTTGACAAACCAGTGGATCAGTGCCATGCGCGGAGAGAGTGTTTACGTCTTTGGATCATGACCTAAAGCAGGCCTCTTTGCCTTATCCTGCAGCAACATCTGGGCTTGTACAGATAGGCTACTGCAAGGTAAACAATAGGAAAAGCATAACAGGTGTGGCATTATTCACTTATGGCCTTGAGTGTTCAACAGGTGAAAGCGTGTGGGCTAAGAGTTTCTATTCTCCATTCCTCTCTTCGATCGAGCTGCAATATTATAACATCCACCTCTGAGTTTGCAATCCAAACGTTTGCTTGATATCTGCATGATATTGAGTGAGGATGATGGGCAACAAAATATTTACTCTGCTGCGGGACATAAGACTTGTCAAATGTTTTGTTTATAGGTGTGAGGGAACATAAACATTAAAATAGAACAATCATTGCCTTCTCTGAGGTTTGAACTCAGGACCTTCAGATTATGAGACTGACGCGCTGCCTACTGCGCTAAGAAAGCACTTACGGTGATAACATCCCGATCCCTGACCAATCAGTACGCATGATCGGATCCAACACATGGGTGCAAGTAGGTTTTCCAGTGAGGAGATAATCCTACAATTTCTGGTCACTGGTCAGATTCATTACCCTTTGCATCAGTTTCTCTAGCTGTGAACAGAATCTCTGGTTCTTGATGCCACAGTGTTTCAGCATCAGCTGTTACATCAGGCTGGGAGCAGCAGTAGGTGAGCAGCAAAGAGTCACGAAATTGGAGCTGGTTTGTTGTGAAGGTACGACAACTGCTCTGTGAAAACAACTGAAGTGGCAAGTCAATTGATCCTTGGGACCTTTGAACAAAATAGCTGCTTTTCCTTTCTTCCTGTCAGTAAAATATGCATAACGCTCTACACTATGGGGGGAAAGGACATTGACCATGGAGGAGCAGGTCAATTGATGCCAAGGGCTGGATGACCCTTCAACTGATGATGCTCAATGTTGTACCAGCCAAGGTCAGAATGGAAGAATGTTGTTCCATTATCCAAGGAGCATAAACTGGTTGCTGGAACAAGTTTAGAACCAACTCACCTTGACGATGCAACAAGGGATTCAAGTTGTGTCTTTTTTCTTGCGGAGGCCAACTGGATAGTAAGAGCTGGGACATCTCTTCAGGTGTTAGTATGCAGTCTGTGCTTGGTAGATTGTCTTCTACAATGGCATTGGTATGTCACTGTCCAGAAAGGACTCATGTTAAGAGTCTCATCCCCGCTTAGAAGACATTTTAATTTATCTGTCAATCAGAAAGAGCTCTCTGCTGCACATTCACACTCAGCATGTCATCGTCTGCAGGTCCCACACTCATCTCACCTGCACAGGTTTGGGTTCGCTCCCACACCTTTTGCCTCCAGATCTCTGTGCTGCTGAAGCTCAGGGCTCTGTTTGGGTGTTGTCAATGGCAGCAAAGCATTGGACATGTCCCAGGAAGTGGACAAGCAGCAGAATTATGGCAGTCTTCAGCAAGCTTTCCACCCAATATCTCTGCAAGATACTCTACAGTGAGAATGAGGGGCAACAAAGAGTTTATTGGGATGCAGTTTGCAAGATATATAAATCCTGCTTATAAGAGTGAGGGAAATAAGTAGAAGCACCAATACCTTCTCTGATAATTGAACTTTGATAATTGAACAGTTCATGAGACTGCCGCAGTACCAACTGCGATAAATTATTATGTACTTTTTTACCATTCAAAAGTCAAAGTCAAAAGAGTCAAAAGAGTTTATTGTCATGTGTCCCTGACAGGACAATGAAATTCTTTCTTTGCTTCAGCACAACAGAACATAGTAGGCATTGACTACAAAACAGATCAGCGTGTCCATATACCATTATATACTTAAATACACTCATGAATAAATAAATTGATAAAGGGCAAATAACAGATAAAGGGGTATTAATATTCAGAGTTTTGTCCTAGCCAAGTTTAATAGCCTGATGGCTGTGGGGAAGTAGCTATTCCTGAACCTGGACATTGCAGTCCTCAGGCTCCTGTACCTTCTACCTGAAGGTAGCAGGGAGATGAGTGTGTGGCTAGGATGGTGTGGGTCCTTGATGATGCTGCCAGCCTTTTTGAGGCAGTGACTGCGATAGATCCCCTCGATGGAAGGGAGGTCTGAGCTGATGATGGACTGGGCAGTGTTTACTACTTTTTGTAGTCTTTTCCTCTCCAGGGCGCTCAAGTTGCCGAACCAAGCCACGATGCAACCGGTCAGCAAGCTCTCTACTGTGCACCTGTAGAAGTTAGAGAGAGTCCTCCTTGACAGACCGACTCTCCGTAATCTTCTCAGGAAGTAGCGCTGATGAGCTTTCTTAATAATTGCATCTGTGTTCTCGGACCAGGAAAGATCTTCAGAGATGTGCATACCCAGGAATTTGAAGCTCTTGATCCTTTCAACCATCGACCCGTTAATATAAACAGGACTGGGGGTCCCCAAACTACTCCTTCCAAAGTCCACAATCAGTTCCTTGGTTTTGCTGGTTGTGAGGGCCAGGTTATTGTGCTGGCACCATATGGACAGTCGCTCGATCTCTCTTCTATACTCTGACTCATCCCCATCAGTGATACGCCCCACAACAGTGGTGTCGTCGGCGAACTTGATGATGGAGTTCACACTATGACCAGCTACGCAGTCATGAGTATAGAGTGAGTACAGCAGGGGGCTGAGCAGGCAGCCTTGAAGTGCTCCCGTGCTGATTGTTATCGAGTCTGACACATTTCCACCAATACGAACAGACTGTGGTCTGTGAATGAGGAAGGCGAGGATTCAATTGCAGAGGGATGCGCAGAGACCCAGTTCTGCGAGTTTGATAACCAGCTTGGAGGGGATGATTGTGTTAAATGCCGAGCTGTAATCGATGAATAACAGCCTGACATATGAGTTTTTGTTGTCCAAGTGGTCCAGAGCAGAGTGGAGGGCTAGCGAGATCGCATCCACCATTGATCTGTTGTGGTGGTAAGGGAACTTCAGTGGGTCCAGGTTTTTGTCGAGGTAGGAGTTGATTTGCGCCATGATCAACCTCTCAAAGCACTTCATCACCACAGGCGTTAGTGCTACTGGTCGATAGTCATTGAGGCATGTCACCTTGCTTTTCATGGGCACCGGTATTATTGATGCTCTTTTGAAGCAGGTGGGAACCTCAGACCTCAGAAGTGACAGGTTGAAAATGTCTGTAAAAATTCCCGTCAGTTATCTCAACAGGGTATAACATCTAGATTGGGGAAGCAGTAGCAGCTTTGAATACCAAATACTGGTGATGGTGGAAATCTGTTAGGCAAACTAGTCGATTAGCACCATCTGTGGAGGGAGACAGTTTATTTATTTGGATCATGACCCAAAGCAGAATTCTTCGCCTTCTCCTGTAGCAACTCCTGTGGGCCCTTATTGAAGGGCGATTACAAGATAAAGGATAGGGGAGCATGACAAGTGTTGTGTTTTTAGCACATGGTGCATCAACAAATAAACAATGAGAGCCTCCATTCTCTGTTCCTTCTTTGTACCAAACTGCAGTATTATGACTTCCATCTGTGAGTCTGAAGAAGGGTCTCGATCCGAAATGTCACTCATTCCTTCTCTTCAGAGATGCTGCCTCACCCACTGAGTTACTCCAGCATTTTGTGTCTACCTGTGAGTATCAAACCCACATTTTGCTCGATATAGAGAGTTCGATGTAGCTCTTATGGCTAACGTAATCAAGGGATATAGGAAAAAAACAGGAACAGGGTACTGATTCTGGATGATCAGCCATGATCATATTGAATGGCGGTGCTGACTCAAAGGGCCGAATGACCTACTCCTGCACCTACTTTCTATGTTTCTATGAGTGAGGATGAGCGGCAGCAAAGTATTTATTGTGCAGCAATCCGCAAGACTTGTCGATGGTTCTGCTTGTAGCTGTGAGGGAAAAGAAGCACAAAAATCGAATTGTTGCCTTCTCTGAGGATTGAACTCAGGACCTTCAGATTATGAGACTGACGCGCTGCCTACTGCGCTAAGAAGGCACCTACAGTGTTATCATTCAGATCCCCTGACCAATCCGAGCTTCTAGATGGGCAAACACATGGGTGCATGCAGGTTATCAGACCAGTTGTGAGACAATCCTGTAATTTCTGATCACTGGTCAGATTCATCGGTTTCCTCAACTGTGAACAGAATCTCTGGTTCCTGATGGCATAATGTGCACCAGGCTGGGAGCAGCTGTAAATGTGCAGAAAAGAGTCACAAAATAGGCGCTTCTTTGTTATGAAGGTTTGATGTCTGTATTCTGGGGAGGACGACTGAAGTGGAAAGTAAATTTATCCTTGGAATAAAAGACTTGCATTTCATTTCATCCAGTCTTTCATCCAGTCAGCCAAATATGTCATAACGACATGCGCTATGAGTTTAAATACATTGACCGGCGAATTGAGTGAAGGACTGGCTGGATCTTCAACTGATGATGCCCAATGTTGGTTAAACAAAGGTCAGAATGGAAGAGTGCTGTTCCTTTATCCAAGGTGCACAAAAGCTGCTGGAACAACTGAGGCTAACTCACCTTGACTTGATGCAGCAAGAGATTCAAGTTTTCTCTTTTTCTTATGGAGACCAACTAGGACATGGGACACTTCTTTAGAGGGTGAAGCATAAAAATAGATTAAGCATTGCCTTCTCTGAGGATTGAACTCAGGACCTTCAGATTATGAGACTGACGCGCTGCCTACTGCGCTAAGAAGGCACCTACAATGTTAACATTCAGATCTCCTGATCAAGCAGGGCATGTAGATGTGGTATAACATTTGGGTGTAAACAGGTTATCAGACCAGTTACGAGACTGCAATTTCTGACCACTGGTCAGATTCATTACCCATTGCATCTGTTTCCCCAACTGTGAACAGAATCTTTGGTTCCTGATTCTACAGTGCAGCAGCACCAGCTGGTTCACCAGGCTGGGAAGCAGCAGTAAGTGTTCAGCAAAGAGTCACAAAAGAGTAGCTTCTTTGTTGTGAAAGTTCAACACTGTTCTGGAGAGAACAACGGAAGTAGAAAATTAATTCATCCTTGGGTTGATTGTGGAGAAAAAGGGCCATTGTTTCTTTCTTCCATCAGCAGAAATTCCCATGATGCCATGAACTCAAGGGAAAGAGGTGGATGATAGAGGAGCTATTTTACTTCGGAGTCACGTGAGTGACTACGTGAATAGAAGCCCGTACAGCCGTTGGTGCGTCATGACGTCAGACGCTGGTGCAGTCGGGCGGTTGGAGCAGCAGCGCTCCTCCGAGCGGTAAGTTTAAACCGTGGGTTATTCGAAGAGCTGGAGAATTCGGCGGGTGCAGCAGCATCTAAGGAGCGAAGGAGATGGGCGACGTTGCGGGTCGAGACCCTTCTTCATACTTCACCCTCGATTCTCCAGCATTTGCAGTTCTTCGTTAAGTTTAAGAGGTAAGGTTTTTAAAAATTGTACCGCATATTCAATTTCTGCGACGGTTTGGGTAGAGAAAGTTGCAGAAAGGGAAGAAGGTGTCGGCGAGGCGCTCCGGGGGTAGAAAGGAAAAGTGGCAGGAGAGTGTTGAGGATGGAGGCCCGTCTGGTACACCTGGTCCGGTGCTGGCTACACAGCCAGTGGTTGCGGACCCACTGCCGGGGGGCAGTGCAGGCTTGTAAGTAGGGTGGAAGGCCACTGGCAAGTCTCTGTGGCCCGTAAATGAGTCGGGCCTGGAGGTTATACCCTCCATAGGAGAGTCCGTTTGCTCATGGCTCTCCCACGTCGAGATTCTATTACAAAAGAATGCTCGACAGGGATCAGCTCCGTGGGGAGGAGTGGTGCCCAAGCCAGGCTGATGGAGAGCTTGTGCTAGCAGCACCTGTTTCAGGGCTGCAGAACTATCCTGCCTGTGAGGAGGATGTTCCAGCTCCGTGAGGAGGAGTGGTGCCCAAGCCAGGCTGATGGAGAGCTTGTGCTAGCAGCACCTGTTTCAGGGCTGCAGAACTATCCTGCCTGTGAGGAGGATGTTCTATCAGGGCAGTTTGCTGACACTGTTTCTATGCTGGGGGAGAGCAGTAAAGGTGTTCGGTTGGAGGTAATTCCGAACATTGCTGGGAAGTTTGCTGAGTGTAGAGGCAGGAAAGGCGATTGATGTAGAATTGGCCGAAGCCATTCAGTATATGCTCTCCCATCAGTTACAGGAGCTAGCTATGGATGAAGTAGCAAAGAACTATAAAGCTCCTGTTAATTGTGATCTCCTGAAGGTACTGGTGGTTAATCACCAAATTTGCATAGATGGGTTTGCCTGCTAGGGCCCAGGAGATGAAGTTTTAAAAAAGTGCTTAAACTGTTGTCAGCAGGTATTACAGCTGTGGTGAAAGTTATTGATACAAATGATATGGTTGAAGCACACCAGGATGAACTGGGACTCCTTTGTAATGCATTTTGAAATTAATAATATCGGGAGGGCCGCTATTAGGCCAGTGCTAACCTGAATTTGGCGAGTTGTGCAAACCGACCAGTGTACCACCACGAAATCTGTTGTTTGGTGGTAACCTTGCAAAAAGGGTCAAAGACTATTATGAGGTTGTTATAACCATGGCCCTCATTAAGCCAGCTGGAAACAAGGCAAAAAAGGTTCTCTACAAGAAGTCGAGGACAACAAGGCCGCAAGGAAAGATGCTGGTAAGGAATATAACATTGACAGACGATGAATTAACTGATGTTCCTGTTCAAATTGGGGAAGGTTAAAATTGTTCTCAAACAATGGCAGCAGTTGACATCAGATTTGTTCATACTTAGTGTATTGAAGGGGTGAAAAATTGGATTTTACTATGACAGTCTACCTAATCAACATTTTCCTAGTCATAAACTTATATTTTTCAGATGAGGAAAATGTGCTTATTCAAGCAGAGATTCAGTCGTTACATAAGAAGGGGTAATTGAGTCTTCTGTCTATCAAAGTCAACAATTTCTGTCAAGTATATTTCCCAGATCTAAAAAGACTGGGGGATGTACAATTATTCTGGATTTATCGAACAAATTTGTTTGTTATAGGCATTTCAAAATGGAGACCTTTACCACGGGGAACCATTGATTTAAAGAATGCGTATTACGCAGTGTCTATTCATGGTGATGATAGAAGATATTTGAAATTTATTTGGATGACTGAGCTGTGGCAATTCAGGACATTGCCGAATGGATTAACTTCAGCTAAATTGGTAAAACCTGTGTTAGCATTACTTAGAGCTCAGGGGCATGTGGTAATGGCCCATTTAGATGATATTCTGATTGTTGGAAAGACTCATGCTGAAACCCAATCATCAGTTTCAGTTGTTAAAGTCACTTTTGAACAAATGGGATTTGTTATTCACCCAGATAAATCTAAATTATCACCAGTCCAAATTATTGATTATCTGGGATTTACCATTAATTCCAATCACATGTTGGTAACTTTGCCCAGGGATAAATTGAATCAGTTAATTGAGGACTGTGTTAATCTCGTTGGAGAACAACGGCCTTCGATTAGACAAGTAGCCAGTTTTATTGGGAAATTGTTGCAGCCTTTCCAGCTGTGCAGTATGGTCCTCTGCATTATCAACAATTACAACCATCAAAGGAACAGGCACTGAGAATACAAAGGGGCCATTTTTGATAGGCCTATGCAGTTGTCAGCTGGGGCGTTTGCTGACATACAATGGTGGATAGTACATGTTTCAAAAAATTTAAGGAAGGTTTGGTGGAATCACCGTCACTGATATTACAGACTGATGTAAGTGCTCTGGGTTGGGGTGCAACAGATATGTCTTCTAGTTGTGGAGGCAGATGGAATGTGGATGAGACATCGCTTCCTCAATTAAGAGGGATTAATTATTTAGAGTTGTTGGGCACCTGGTATGGGCTCAAAGCTTGTTGTTCTACAAGGAGGGATCTGCACGTGCAGGTCAGATTGACAACACCACAGCAGTGGCATATGTAAACCACATGGGTGGATTTAAGTCACAGTCTTGTGATAGACTGGCTAACCAGATTTGGAGCTGGTGTATTGACCAAAATATCTGGCTTTCAGCACTTTATTTGCCAGGAAGAGGTCACGTCAGTTTAATGACAACATTGAATGGATGTTAAATCAGGATGTATTTAACCAAATGATTGATCAGTATGCATTGCCAGATATCGACTTGTTTGCATCTCGATTAAATCATCAGTTACCTAGATATGTTTCATGGTAACCAGATCCTGGGGCAGTAGCAGGGGATGCATTTTCGCTGCATTGGGGGAGGAATGTTTGTGTATGTATTTCCTTCATTCTGTCTCATCAGCAGATGTTTGCAAAAGATCAAGGAGGACTCCGCTTCAGGGGTATTGGCAGTGCCAGATTGGCCTACACGAGCATGGTTTCCCGTTGAATTACAAATGGCTAGGGAGCCTTACATGCTTATGCCCAAGAATAAAAATCTACTGGTAAATCCAGTCACTGGGGATCAACATCCTTTATAGGATCGTATTGATCTGTTAATTTGCAGATTTTAAGGAGGCCATACCTGGGGAGAGGACTGTCTCATCGGACGGTGGATGTTCTCATGTCGGCCTGCAGGGATAGTACACAGCAGCAATATATCACCTATATAAGGAAGTGGGAGCAATTCTGCCTACAGCAGGATATTGTATATCACACTGCAGGGATCACGGATGTATTGGAGTTTGTCAACTCTTTATTTTGACCAAAAAATTAAGTTACAGTGCGATTAATTCAGCCAGAAGTGCTCTGTTTTTTTATTTACCTATGAATGCAGAATTGCATACAGTAGGGACACATCCGTTAGTTCACGATTCATGAAGGGAGTTTTCAATTCTAATCCGCCTAAACCCAGGTATGCCGGGATTTGGAATGTGAGTGAGGTTCTTATGGTTCTTCGCCAGTGGGCTCTGGTTACAAGCCTATCTATAGCCAAATTAACTATGAAGGTGGTCATGCTTATGGTGTTGGTTTCAGCCCAACGTGTACAAACATTGCAAAAGCTACGGCTAGATAGAATGCATGTGTCGGCTGATGCCATTATATTTTATGTGTTTGATTTGCTTAAACATAATAAAAGAGGCATGACAGGATGTAAGATTGTGTTTTCAGCATACCCCGCAGATGATCGCTTCTGTATAGTCTCACATTTATCTCGTTACATTGAGATTACTAAACCTCTGAGAGGAACAGAGTTGGCTTTGTTTATTAGTCACAAAAAACCACACAGTAAGGTGCCGGTGCAAACGATTTCAAGGTCCTCGCGGCCGCAGGATGGTCCAGTGAGCTAACTTTTCAGAGGTTTTATCACAAGCCGATTTCAAGGCTCGGGGTGTTTGCTGATTCTGGTGTCAGTACTGTTACATTTTTCCCCTGAGTTAGAGGGGTTTGTTATGATTTGTTTGTAAATAAACTGTTATTTCATTTAACAAATGTATTACTGATGCATGATTGATTGTTAACGACTTTTGAGTCAATCCAGGCAGTGTGAACGTTGGATTTGAGTCTGCGGCGTGAATTCACAGTGCTTTGAAGTCTTCACGTAGTCACTCACGTGACTCCGAAGTAAAATAGTAAGATTAAACGAGAACTTACCAGTTTGAAGTTTGATCTTTATTTTATGAGGAGTCGAGTTGAGGGACTACGTGCCCTCCGCTCCCACCCTCATAGATCTCATCTGGTAGTTCTAGTTTTATCATCTTACCGTTATACTTCGGTCATTGTTAGCTGTGAATTCATTCCGCTGCTTTGAAGATTGACGCACCAACGGCTGTACGGGCTTCTATTCACGTAGTCCCTCAACTCGACTCCTCATAAAATAAAGATCAAACTTCAAACTGGTAAGTTCTCGTTTAATCTTACTATTCCATTGACGTCAAGGCCCAGACTTTGCTCAATGCAGGCTAAGCACAGAGTAAAATGGAAGTGTTCCTCCTTTGTCCAAGGTGCACAAGTTGTTTCTGCAGCAGCTTTGGGAGCGAAGTTACACAAAATGCTGGAGAAACTCAGAAGGGTGCAGCAGCATCTATGGAGCGAAGGAGATAGGCAACGTTTCGGGCCAAAACCGTTCTTCAGACCCCCTTCCCTCCAACTCTAGCCTACTTTGAAAGCGAAGTAATAGCTTTGAAAGCTGGTGGAAATCTGTTAGATAAGCCAAAGATACTGCTGTTTCTGGTGAATTAACATCATCTGTGGAAGGAGAGGAGTGTTTACTTGATTGATGAACTGAGCAGGGCTGTTTGTATTATCATTCAGTTTTTTTTGGCTTTCACTGAGGAACAACCAGTATAAATAAGTGTTAAGTGCATTGGCACACAAGACACTACGGCTGCTGGAACCTTAGCAACAATCTGCTGGTAGAACTCAATGTGTCCTGCAGAGAGTGAGAGCATAACAGGTGTGGGGGTATTAGTTCACTGGGTAGAAGGCTTGTTACAGGGATTTGGAGAAAGGATTTGGGATGAGACCCTACATCTATTTGGTGTGAGCTGCAAGATTATGACATTGTCTCTGAGTTTGTTACCCAGACTCTTGCACGATATTGTGCAGGGAGGGTGACGGGCAAAGATTTGTCAGTGATCCTGTTGAACTTAGGACCTTCAGATTATTCATATCTCTCGTTTCCCTGATCCCTGACCAGTCTGAAGAAGGGTCTCGACCCGAAACGGCGCCTGTCTCCTTCGCTCCTTAGATGCTGCTGCACCCGCTGAGTTTCTCCAGTCTTTTGTGTACCCCCCTTCAGATTATGAGACTGACATGCTACTTACAGCATTAAGAAGATATCTCTGGTGTTAATGTTCAGTTAAAGTAAAAACAATTGCTAATTAATACTACTAATAATTAATATCTTATGTCTTGTTACATTTGGAGATATCCTCCCCTTAATGTATTTCTCCCTCTTTTAATAATGACTTCTATTTTTTGTATTTAAAAAAAAATTCTTTAACTGTGGCTTTATAATTAGATTTTTTTAAACTAATCTTAGATATATATACTTTTATGATGATTAATATCACTCTTTTCATTTCTTTAATACTATATTCCCGTTAAAATATTATCATGGAATAATAATTCCTTAAAATTAGGAGCTGGCTAAATTAATAACATCAATGCCGGAAGCCTTTAGATTAATAGCCAATATAGCTTGGCTTTCACAAACTACAAATATTTTATTTGTAGTTTTTCTATTCTTTATACACCTTACTAAGCTTTTTACTCACTTTTCATTATTTTTTTATGTTTACTATATCTTTCAGTTTGAATGGAGCTATATACTGGAACAATGGAGATACATTCGTGAAGCACATAAAAGAGATCTAAAAATTCATCTATTCGGTGTTCGGGTGTAAGGTTAAGTCTACTGCGCGGACCCTTGGACCCTATTCTAGATTCCCACAAACCTAAAATGCAGGATTTAAAAAGAAATATGGGGAACGAGGGATTAACCTTTTGCAGTTGGAATGTTAAAGGTATCAATGAACCAATAAAAGAGGAAAAAATATTGACACACTTAAAGGCAATGAAAGCTGATGTAATTTATATTCAAGAAACTCACCTAAAGAAAGACGCTGAAAATAGGCTGAAAGCTAAATGGATAGATAAAATATATCACTCTTCCTTTACGCATAAATCAAGAGGCGTAGCAATATTATTTCGTAAAGGTACTTTATTTAAGCATATATCTACTATATCTGATAAAGATGGCAGATACATTATTGTAATAGGAGAAATAAATAGGGAAAAAATGATTTTTGTTAACATCTATGGACCAAATTTTGATAGTCCTTTATTCTTTAAGAAAGTACTGAATAATATTCCAGAATTAACACATTACAATTTGATAATTGGAGGAGATTTTAATTGTACATTAGACCCTTATTTAGATAGATCTTCAAAACAAAGGAAAACTAAATCGCATTCTAGTGATTTATTAAACGCATACATTCAAACGACTAACATTAAAGATGTTTGGAGAACAGAAAATCCTACTGGTCGAGAATATTCCTTCTACTCGCCAGTACATAAAACCTATTCAAGAATAGATTACTTCCTAGTAGATGCAAAGCTTATTTCACTTACTTACGAATCCAAATATCATAATATTATAATTTCAGATCACGCACCATTAACATTTAAAATTAAAATAAATGGTTTTAAAACAGGAAATCTAGGACAATGGAAACTTAATCCACAAATTTTAAAAAATAAAACAACTCAGGAATACATCATAACTCAGATTAAGATGTTTTTTGAAATAAATGATCAACCAGAAATATCTCGCTCTTTATTATGGGAAACATTTAAAGCATATCTTCGAGGAATTATGATTTCTTCACAAGCATTCCATAATAAGAAGATTCGGAAGGAACAACATGACTTAGAAAGGGAGATTAAACAATTAGATATACAGAATGCAACAAAATCAGATATAATAATACATAATAAAATTGTAGCATTGAAGTATAAATTAAATAAAATATATACTGATCAAGTTTTAAAATACTACCAACATACTAAACAATTGTTGTTTGAATTTGGAGACAAACCACAAAAAACTATTGGCTCGACAATTAAGGAAAATTGAAGCGGAAAAAATTATACATAGGATTAAATCACAAAACGGTGAATTATTAATACAACCCAAGGATATTAATGAAAGATTTATGCAATATTATAAAAATTTGTATACTGGTAACACAACAGTAAATAAAACAGAAATAGATGCCTTTTTAAATGTATGTAACTTAAAAGAATTAGATTTACAAAATAGAGAATTTTTAAATGCCGATATTTCAATAAAAGAAATCCAAGAATCTATTAAATCTTTAAAAAATGGTAAAACTCCAGGACCAGATGGTATAGGCTCGGAATTTTATAAAATTTTTCATGCCCAAATGGTCCCATATTTAAAATCATTATATGAACAGATATATACACAAGAGAAATTACCAGACACATTGAACGAATCTATTATAACACTTATACCCAAAATAAATAAAGATTTGGATGACCCAGGATCGTATAGAGCAATTGCTTTATTAAATACGGATCAAAAAATTTTAACAAAAATTCTTGAACAAAGACTAAGCAAAATTGTTAACGAATTAATTCATCCTGATCAAACAGGATTTATACCTAAAAGATATTCTTCATATAATTTAAGACGGTTATTTAATATCATATATTCGAAAAGAAGTGATAAAAAAGACTTAGTAGTCATCTCGTTGGATGCAGAAAAAGCTTTTGACCAGGTGGAATGGCCTTATCTATTTTCGGTGATGGAAGCCTTTAAGCTGGGTGATAAGTTTACTACTTGGATTAAATTATTATATGCAAATCCAACAGCTAGAATAATAACAAATCATATGTTATCAACTAAGTTTAGTTTATCTCGAGGTTGTAGACAAGGCTGTCCTTTATCACCATTACTGTTTGCGTTAGCAATCGAACCTCTTGCTCAAAAGGTAAGATTACATCCAGAAACATATGGATACGATACTAAAGATACTAAGAATAAAATCTCGTTATATGCGGACGATATATTACTTTATATTACTAAACCGGAAATAAGTATCTGTAATTTGTTAAAACTAATAACGGAATTTGGTTTAATTTCAGGATACAGTATCAATTGGAATAAAAGTGAACTTATGCCAATAACCATGAATAATTTACAGATATTACAACAATTTCCTTTTAAGATAACAAATGAAAATATTAAATATCTTGGTATTTTTGTTACAAAAAGATTTGACTCTTTATTTAAATCTAATTTCCCGTTATTATTGAATAAATTAAATAAAAATATCTTATATTGGAAAAGCTTACCTATCTCAATGTTAGGTAAAATAAACGCAATAAAAATGATTTTCCTCCCACAATTATTATATTTATTTCAATCAATCCCGATATATCTCTCTAAAAATTTCTTTAAAAAAGTAGATTCAATAGTCACTAACTTTATTTGGGATTATAAAAATCATAGAATAAATAAAAAACATTTATGTAAAGCTAAAATAAACGGGGGCTTAGCTTTACCAAATTTTATGTTTTATTATTGGGCAGTTAACATTAGAAATATGAATTTTTGGTTAGGAGAAATAGATAATAAACCAAATTGGTTAAAAATGGAAAGAGAAGACAGTTTTCCATTTGAAATTAGCTCTATAATATTTGCTAATACTAATGTACCTAACAAAATTTATAGTGAAAATTTGATAATAGAAAGTGGAATACGTATTTGGAAACAAATAAAGAAAACACTAAAACTAAAATTTATACCGCTAGCTCTTACAATTGCCAACAACTTTACGTTTAAACCGTCAATGATGGATAAAGCTTTTATACAATGGAAAAATAAAGGAATTTTAAATATAGGGGATCTTTATAAGGATAATTCTTTTCTTTCATTTCAAGAATTACAACAAACTTACGGGCTTCATAATAATGAATATTTCAGATATTTACAAATCAGAAACTATATCTCTGCAAATACACAAGAACTTAGAAATAGAAAGAGTGAAATTTTTAGATGAATGCTTGAATAAACATCCAAATACAGAAAAAATGATATCATACATTTACAATATTTTGTTGGAAAGTGATATCCCATCATCGGAAATACATAGACAGCGCTGGGAAAAATGAACTAAGTCAAATAATAAGTCCAGAAATATGGGAAGAAAGCCTACAACATATACATTACTGCTCTTTAAATGCTAAACATGCACTTATACAGTTTAAAATCTTACATAGATTACATTATTCTAAATCTAAACTACATAATATATTTCCAAAACTATCACCTATATGTGATAAATGTCAAATCATGGAAGCAACTCTGTCACACTCATTTACTAATTGTACGAAGATTTTAGAATATTGGAATGAAATATTCAAAATAATCTCGAAAGTTATTAATATTACTATGATTTATGACCCAAAGTTAATCATACTTGGAATACCGGAAACGGAACAAATAATTACAAGGAATCATAGAACTTTTATCGACTATTCTTTAATAATTGGGAAAAAATTAATATTAAAATTTTGGAAAGGCCCTGTATCCCCAACAATTAAAATGTGGAATACAGAAATGACGGAGACACTTCACTTGGAGAGATTGAGACTTGTCCTTATGGACAGGTTAGATCTCTTCAAGGAGATATGGTCTCCCTATATTAAATATCTACAGGGTCACAATGGTTCGGCGCAGGGACTTGACTGAGGCCTGAATATCTGAATGGATGAAGAAATACACATAACAAATCATGAATGTATCTCCAAGATTGGATTATTTAGTAATACTTCAATCTCCATCAAACTTTTCACATTTTCTTTTCTATTTTCTATTCTTTTTCTCTATCTTTCTATCTTTAATTAAGGAAAAAATTATAGAAACATATTATATAAATTTTTAATACGTACACACTTATTTCTGTTCGTATGAAAAGATTATAGATGTCTTAAACTTGTAATTATATAAAACTATGTATTTTCAATTATACAATAATTATGAAATATAAAATTAACAATAATACAAACATTATTAATATTTTGATAAACATTATGAATATCAAAAAAACTTTGTTTAAGATTGGGTACTACGTAGTTATATTAGCGGGGATTTCTATTTGGTAATTAGAAGAATATCTATGATTTGAGAAATCTAAGTGTATTACTTATTTTAGGAATATACTACATATACTCCCAATTATATAAAATAAATAACAATGAAATGTATAATGGATAATACTACAATTATCATAAATAGTATTAATCAATAATCAATATGTTATAATTTTATACATTATATAACTCTCAATGTCGTATAAGAGTGTACTTGGTATATATTGTTTCTACAATAAAAAAATTAAAAAAAAAAAAAAATCTGGTGTTAAAGTTCAGTTAAAGTAAAAACAATACATCTAGTTTGCTCAAATGCATGAGTGTATTTAGGTCATCAGGCCCAACAGGAATCTACCCTGTAGTTTCTAATCACATCTGACCTATTATTCATGACATCACTTTCCCAAACTATGGAAGCATCTGGCAGTCGACAAATCTTTATTGTGTTGCAGGATGTAAGACTTATTGGATCTTGCTTGTAGGTGTGATGTGAACAAATTAGTTTAGTTTATTGTCACTCATACTGAGATACAGTGGAAAGCTTTTCTGAGCAATCGTTCTAAATTGCATAAAATAAAAAAACAGCAATGCCTTCTCTGAGGATTGAACTCAGGACCTTCAGATTATGAGACTGACGCGCTGCCTACTGCGCTAAGAAGGCATCTATCTACTGTGTTTATATTCAGATCCCCTGACCAAGCAGGGCACCTAGATAGGATCAAATGCAGATGTACCAGCAGGTCATAGACCAGTTTGAAGCTAATCCTGCAATTTCTGATCACTGGCCAGATTCATTACCCATTACAAACAGAATCATTTTGGTTCCTAGTTCCATAATGTGGCAGCACAGCTGGTACAGCAAGCTGGACGCACCAGTAGGTGGGCAACTAAGAGTCATGAAATAGGAGCATCTCTGAGAAGGTAATTGCCTATCCAGTATGAAGGATGAAGACAAGTAGCAGGGGTTATAAAATAATGAATAAAGAAAGACGACGGACCAGGTAAGAGTCCAATCTACAATTTTCTGATCTGTAGTCAGACGCGTTATATGCCAAGGCCCAAGACATTGAGAGACGCAATTGCCTCTCATGAGATTGTTTCTACACTTCATCTCTCTGTAGGACTAGCTATCTGTGCTGTGTAAGGTAAGAGTTGGAGGTGGGTTGAGCCAACAGAGGCAATGCGTTTAACGATTTGTGGGAGTGATGTGTTCCGGTGTGGGTAATGATGGGCCTGTGGGTGATTAACGTGTAGGGTCATAGTCATACAGCAGGGAAACCAACCCTTCAGGCTAACTTATTCAAGCCGACCACGATGCTGTATCTAAACTGGTCACATTTGCACATATCCACCACTCGCTGTGTGAAATTGTTTCCCTCGGCTTCCTATTCTTTCCCCTCTCATCTTAAACCTATGCCTTCAAATTATATAAGATAGAGATGCTGCTTTGTGTAGTGTGTCAGCAAAATGTGAGGTGGAATGGAGTTAGTTTTTCTTTAGAGTGAATACACTGATGTATAGGGCAGACATCTATAGATAAGTTTGCAGACCTGCAGTTGCAGTGTGGTGGAGAGTGACAAAAAGTAAGAAAGGCAAAAATGCTGGAGAATTAGCTCAAATGGTAGAGCGCTCGCTTAGCATGTGAGAGTTAGCGGGATCGATGCCCGCATTCTCCATCTTTTGGATGCAGGTGTTGTGCCGGTCTCTTGCTTGATACATGTACGTGCTGAGCTGCAGAAATGAGGAGAGGCGCATCATGTCAGGTTTTGCACCAGTGAAGGTTCACTTTGATTGGAAAGAAGAGAAATGATAGCGAGAAATGGCACGTGCTCCTGATTTTGTATGTGAGGATTGAGGTGAAAACTGCCTATGAGAATTGGGTGTGAATAAAGCAATGCCTGACCAGAAGGAAGGACTGATGCCATGGAGAGGTCTTTCAAAGCAACGTGCACAACAAGACAACGAGCCAGGTAGGAGTGAAACCTACAATCTTCAGATTCGTGGTCAGACGCGTTATCCATTGCGCCACTGGCCCAAGCTATTGAGGTGAGTTTGCAGATGCAAAGGTGTTCATGTTACAGCAGGTACCCAGACAGTAGGCAGCGAAGGGCAAAATGTTAAAGACAAAGAAAGAAAACAGACAAGCTTGCTGGTGGCTTTCTTTTGCTAGCTGAGTTGGTAGAGCGGAAGACTGTAGTGGAAACATGGTCATCCTTAGGTCGCTGGTTCAATTGTGGCTCGAAAAAGCTGCTCACCTTTTGTTGCGTTCCTCAATTTCCCTCAAAGCCCAGCAGCGAAGATGGCAAGAGCTGGTCTCCATGTGACCTCTGGCAACCGAGCACAAGGATTGCACCAGCATCAAATCTCTGAATACTCAAGGCTTGTCTAGCACAGCATGTAACACCAACATAGTAACAACAACCACAGATTTGATTGGTCATGAAACAGTAAGAAATTTGCACACTCTCCCCTGATTTCCTCTCAGCTGGATAAGATAGTATGCCGGTATGCATAAAGTGTCAGCAAAATTTGTGGTGACACTTTACGTTGAGAGGTAATCGGCTGAGGTATTAAACAGACATATGAATATCTGAAGAAAGGTCTCAACCTGAAAATTCGCCTATTTCCTTCGCTCCATAGATGCTGCCTCACCCACTGAGTTTCTCCAGCATTTTTGTCTGCCTATGAATATCGATAAAGTTACTTGCAGAATTCCAGTGGCAATGTGAGGGTGAGTGAAGAAGATGGAGAATTGCAAAATTGCAGGGGAATTCGCTCAAATGGTAGAGCGCCTGCTTTGCATGCGAGAGGTGGCGGGATCGATGCCCGCATTCTCCATTGGATTTTGAATGCCGGGGCCATCCGGTCTCTTGCTTGATACATGTACATTCTGAGGTGCAGAAACGAAAAGAGAATGCGCATCATATCAGGTTTGGCATCAGTGAAGAAATGATGGTCCACAATGATTTGAAAGATAAGATGAGATAAAGAGAAATAGCAAGTGCTCCTGATATTGTGTGTGAGGATTGAGGTGAGGACTATCTGCCTACGAGAATTGGGTGTGAATAGAGCAATGCCCGATCAGAAGGGTCCCCAGAAGGGAGTGCTGAGTTTTGACAAAATTCCAAAATTTTCATGAAATACTTTGGGTATCAATGCTGTGGTCACTCCTTGGTATAAAAAGGTTGCCCCTTGCGTTCATCTTAATTCATTCTCCATTGGTCTCACCTGGATAAGAGAGTGATGCTACTTTGTACAATGTGCCAGACAGGAGACAGCGAAGAGCAACATATTAAAGGCAATGAAGGTAGACAAGCTTGCTGGTGGCTTTCCTTCGATAACTCAGTTGGTAGAGCGGAGGACTGTAGTGGAAACATGGTCATCCTTAGGTCGCTGGTTTAATTCCGGCTTTTGTTACGTTCAGCACCATTTCCCGCACAGCACAGCAGCGAAAACAGAACGAGCTGGTCTCCATCTGACCTCTGGTAACTGAGCACAAGGATTGCACCAGCATCAAACCTCTGAATATTCAAGGCTTGTCGAGCACAGCATGTACTTCAGAGTGCTATGCTGTTGGAATAGTAACACCAAGCACAGGTTTGAATGGTCATGATGCGGTAAGAATCTGGGACACTCTCCATGAGTAGCGACTGTACATAATTACAGCTGACAAGCAAAGCATTAAGAAACCCTTCATCATACCTGTGTGTGCAGTTTGCACAAGGTGTCCATCTGTTTTCTGCAGTTGCATCACCACACCAGCAGGGAGTGCTAAGATCTGACATAATTCCAACATTTTCATAAAATGTTTTGGCTATTAGTGCTGTGGCCACTACCGTGTATGAAAAAGTTGCCCCTTGGGTTCATCTTAATTCATTAATTTCTCAGCTGGATAAGGGAGTGATGCGATTTTGCATAATGTGTCACCGTAATGTTTAGTTGAAGAGTAAGAGTTTACGTTGAATGATAATATGCTGAGGTATTGGACAGACATCTGAATATTGATAAAGTTAGTTGCAGAATTGCAGTGGCGCTGCGGTGGATCGTGAAGAAGATGGAGAAGTGCAGGGGAATTAGCTCAAATGGTAGAGCGCTCGCTTAGCATGTGAGAGGAAGCGGGATCGATGCCTGCATTCTCCATTGGTCTTTTGGATGCAGGTGTTTTGCCGGTCTCTTGCTTGATACATGTACATGCTGAGCTGCAGAAATGGGGATAGAAAGCGCATCATGTCAGGTTTTGAACCAGTGAAGGTTCACGTTGATTGGAAAGAAGAGTAATGATAGCGAGAAATGGCACGTGCTCATGATTTTGTTTGTGAGGAGTGAGGTGAAAACTATCTGCCTATGAGAATTGGGTGTGAATAAAGCAATGCCCGACCAGATGGAAGGACTGATGCCATGGAGATGTCTTTCAAAACAATGTGCACAGCAAGACAACGAGCCAGGTAGGAGTGAAACCTACAATCTTCTGATTCGTAGTCAGACGCGTTATCCATTGCGCCACTGGCCCAAGCTATTGAGGGGAGTTTGCAGATGCAAGGGTGTTCATGTTACAGCAGGTACCCAGACAGTAGGCAGCGAAGGGAAAACGTTAAAAACAAAGAAAGAAAACATACAAGCTTGCTGGTGGCTTTCCTTCGATAGCTCAGTTGGTAGAGGGGAGGACTGTAGTGGAAACATGGACATCCTTAGGTCGCTGGTTCAATTGTGGCTCGGAAGAGCTGCACAGCTTTTGTTGCGTTCAGCACCATTTCCCTCAAAGCCCAGCAGCGAAGATGGCGAGAGCTGGTCTCCATGTGACCTCCGGCAACTGAGCACAAGGATTGCACCAGCATTAAACCTCTGAATACTCAACGCTTGTCTATAACAGCATGTACTCCAGTGTGCGAAACTATTGTAATAGTAACATCAACCACAGATTTGATTGGTCATGAAGCAGTAAGAAACTTGCACACTCTCCCCTGATTTGCTCTCCGCTGGATAAGATAGTATGCCGGTATGCATAAAGTGTCAGCAAAATGTGTGGTGACCCTTTACATTGAGAGGTAATCGGCTGAGGCATTAAACAGACATATGAATTGAATTGAATTGAATTTAATTTATTTGTCATTCAGACCTTTCAGTCTGAACAAAATTTCGTTCCCCTGCAGTCATACAAATAATTTAAAAAATGACAGAAACACACAATAAACACAAATTTAACATCCACCACAGTGAGTTCACACAAACACCTCCTCACTGTGATGGAAGGCAAAGTCTTAAAGTCTCTGTCTGTTCCCTCTTTGTTTCCCTCTGCGCCGAGGCGACCCAGGCTTCAGATGATGTGACCCCACCGGGTGATGGTAAGTAAGTCAGTCCCGCGGTTCAACCGAGCTCTGCGAATGGGCTGGATCAACTATGCGGCCCGGGGTGGTCGAAGCTGCCGCCCACCAGACCAGCGGACGCAGCTGTTGTTGCGGGAGCTTGTAAAAAGAGGTCACCAACCTGTGAGCTGCGAGCTCCCGACGATGTCGTCCACTGGGTCCGCGGCCGATTCCACTGGGCCCGTGGTCGTGGTCGGGTCTCTGCCACTGCCGCCGCCACCGCTTCGGGACCGAGTCGGGTCGCCGCTGCCCCTGCCGGTGGAACAGCTCCGGGGCCGAGTCTGGTCGCCACTGCTGCTGCTGCTGCCCCCGTCACAGCTCCGCGGCCAAGTCGGGTCGCCACTGCTGCTGCTGCTGCCGCTGCTGCCGCTGGAACAGCTTTGGGGCCGAGTCGGATCGCCGCTGCTGCTGCCGCTGCTGCCGAGGCCCGCGGCCCGAGGCCGCCAGCTCCAACATTAGGCCTCGGCGCAGACGGAGATGAAGACTGAGAATACGACAAAAAAGTCGCACCCCCCCCCCCCCAAGGAAGAGATCCAGACATGTTTCTACTCCCCACCCATATACACACACAATCTAATAAAACAAAAACAAAACCAACTAAAAACAGGACAAAAGAAATTAAATAACAGACGGACTGCAGGCGGGCTGCAGCTGTTAAGCCAGCGCCGCCATCTTGGATGAATATCTGAAGAAGGTTCTCGACCTGAAAATTCGCCTGTTTCCTTCACACCATAGATGCTGCCTCACCCACTGAGTTTCTCCAGCATATTTGTCTGCCTGTGAATATCGATAAAGTTACTTGCAGAATTCCAGTGGCGATGTGAGGGTGAGTGAAGAAGATGCTGAGCTCGACAATGCTGGAGAATTGCAAAATTGCAGGGGAATTAGCTCATATTCTAGAGTGCTCGCTTTGCATGCGAGAGGTAGCGGGATCAATGCCCGTATTCTCCATTGGATTTTGAATGCAAGGGCCATCCGGTCTCTTGCTTGATACATGTACATTCTGAGGTGCAGAAACGAAGAGAGAATGCGCATCATGTCAGGTTTTGCATCAGTAAAGAAATGATGATCCACATTGATTTGAAAGTTAAGACGAGATAAAGAGAAATAGCAAGTGCTCCTGATATCGTGTGTGAGGATTGAGGTGAGAACTATCTGCCTACTACAATTGTGTGTGAATAAAGCAATGCCGGATCAGAAGGGTCCCCAGAAGGGAGTGCTAAGTTTTGACAAAATTCCAACATTTTCATGAACTACTTTGGGTATCAATGCTGTGGTCACTACCTGGTATGAAAAAGATCCTTCTTGGGTCCATCTTAATTCATTCACGTCTCACCTGGATAAGGGAGTGATGCTACTTTGTACAACTTGCCAGACAGGAGACAGCGAAGGGCAACATATTGAAGGCAATGAAGGAAAACAGACAAGCTTGCTGGAGGCTTTCCTTCGATAGCTCAATTGGTAGAGCGGAGGACTGTAGTGGAAACATGGTCATCCTTAGGTTGCTGGTTTAATTGCGGCTCGAAGGAGCTGCTCACCTTTTATTACGTTCAGCACCATTTCCCACACAGCACAGCAGCGTAGACGGAACGATCTGGTCTCCATCTGACCTCTGGTAACTGACCACAAGGATTGCACCAGCATCAAACCTCTGAATATTCAAGGCATGTTGAGCAAGCACAGATGAATGGTCATGATGCAGTAAGAATCTGGGACACTTTCCTTGAGTAGCAATTGTACATAATAACAGCTGACAAGCAAAGCATTAAGAAACCCTTCATCATGCCTGTGTGTGCAGTTTGCACAAGGTGTCCATCTGTTTTCTGCCGTTGCATCACCACACCAGCCGGTGGTGCTATGATCTGACATAATTCCAACATTTTCATAAAATGTTTTGGCTATTAGTGCTGTGACCACTCACTTGTATGGAAAAGTTGTCACCTGGGTTCATTTTAAATCATTCATTTCTCACCTGGATAAGGGAGTGATGCGATTTTGCATAATGTGTCACCGTAATGTTTGGTGGAAGAGTAAGAGTTTACGTTGGGTGATAATACGATGAGATATTGGACAGACATCTGAATATTGATAAAGTTAGTTGCAGAATTGCAGTGATGCTGTGGTGGATCGTGAAGAAGACGGAGAAGTGCAGGGGAATTAGCTCAAATGGTAGAGCGCTCGCTTAGCATGTGAGAGGTAGCGGGATCGATGCCCGCATTCTCCATTGGTCTTTTGGATGCAGGTGTTGTGCCGGTCTCTTGCTTGATACATGTACATGCTGAGCTGCAGAAATGGGGAGAGAAGGCGCATCATGTCAGGTTTTGCACCAGTGAGGGTTCACTTTGATTGGAAAGAAGAGAAATGATAGCGAGAAATGGGAGGTGCTCATGATTTTGTATGTGAGGATTGACGTGAAAATTATCTGCCTATGCGAAATGGGTGTGAATAAAGCAATGCCCGTCCAACAGGAAGGACTGATGCCATGGAGAGGTCTTTCAAAACAATGCGCACAGCAAGACAACGAGCCAGGTAGGAGTCGAACCTACAATCTTCTGATTCGTAGTCAGACGCGTTATCCATTGCGCCACTGGCCCAAGCTATTGAGGGGAGCTTGCAGATGCAAGGGTGTTCATGTCACAGCAGGTACCCAGACAGTAGGCAGCAATGGGCAAAATGTTAAAGGCAAAGAAAGAAAACAGACAAGCTTGCTGGCGGCTTTTCTTCAATAGCTTAGTTGGTAGAGCGGAAGACTGCAGTGGAAACATCGTCATCCTTAGGTCGCTGGTTCAATTGTGGCTCTGAAGAGCTGCTCAAATCTTAATTCATTCACATCTCACCTGGATGAGGGAGTGATGCTACTTTGTACAACTTGCCAGACAGGAGACAGCGAAGGGGCAACATATTAAAGGCAATGAAGGGAAACAGACAAGCTTGCTGGAGGCTTTCCTTCGATAGCTCAGTTGGTAGAGCGGAGCACTGTAGTGGAAACATGGTCATCCTTAGGTCGCTGGTTTAACTCCTGCTCGAAGGAGCTGCTCACCTTTTGTTGCGTTCAGCACCATTTCCCTCAAAGCTCAGCAGCGAAGATGGCGAGAGCTGGTCTCCATGTGACCTCTGGCAACTGAGCACAAGGATTGCACCAGCACGAAACCTCTGAATAGTCAACACTTGTCTATAACAACATGTACTCCAGTGTGCGAAACTATTGTAATAGTAACATCAACCACAGATTTGATTGGTCATGAAGCAGTAAGATACTTTCACACTCTCCCCTGATTTGCTCTCAGCTGGATAAGATAGTATGCCGGTATGCATAAAGTGTCAGCAAAATGTATGGTAACACTTTACGTTGAGAGGTAATCGGCTGAGGTATTAAACAGACATATGAATATCTGAAGAATGTTCTCGACCTGAAAATTCGCCTATTTCCTTCGCTCCATTGATGCTGCCTCGCCCACTGAGTTTCTCCAGCATATTTGTCTGTCTGTGAATATCGATAAAGTTACTTGCAGAATTCCAGATGCGATGTGAGGGTGAGTGAAGAATTGCAAAATTGCAGGGGAATTAGCTCAAATGGTAGAGCGCTCGCTTTGCATGCGAGAGGTAGCGGGATCGATGCCCACATTCTCCATTGGATTTTGAATGCCGGGGCCATCCAGCACTCTTGCTTGATACATGTACATTCTGAGGTGCAGAAACGAAGAGCGAATGAGCATCATGTCAGGTTTTGCATCAGTGAAGAAATGATGGTCCACATTGATTTCAAAGATAAGACGATATAAAGAGAAATAGCAAGTGCTCCTGATATTGTGTGTGAGGATTTAGGTGAGAACTATCTGCCTACGAGAACTGGGTGTGAATAAAGCAATGCCCGATCAGAAAGGTCCCCAGAAAGGTGTGCTAAGTTTTGTTAAAATTCCAAAATTTTCATGAAATACTTTGGGTATCAATGCTGTGGCCACTCCCTGGTATGAAAAAGATCCCTCTTGGGTCCATCTTAATTCATTCACGTCTCACCTGGATAAGGGAGTGATGCTACTTTGTACAACGTGCCAGACATGAGACAGCGAAGGGCAACATATTGAAGGCAATGAAGGAAAACAGACAAGCTTGCTGAAGGCTTTCCTTCGATAGCTCAGTTGGTAGAGCGGAGGACTGTAGTGGAAACATGGTCATCCTTAGGTCGCTGGTTTAATTCCGGCTCGAAGGAGCTGCTCACCTTTTGTTACGTTCAGCACCATTTCCCGCACAGCACAGCAGCGAAGACAGAACGAGCTGGTCTCCATCTGACCTCTGGTAACTGACCACAAGGATTGCACCAGCATCAAACCTCTGAATATTCAAGGTTTGTCGAGCACAGCATGTCCTTCAGAGTGCTATGCTATTGAAATAGTAACACCAAGCACAGATTTGAATGGTCATGATGCAGTCAGAATCTGGGACACTCTCCTTGAGTAGCGACTGTACATAAAAGTTAAAGTAAAGTAAAATAATTAAAAGTAAAGTGGATAGGTATATGGACGGGAAGGGAATGGAGGGGTATGGTCTGAGTGCAGGTAGATGGGACTAGGGGAAAACAAATGATCGGCACGGACTGGAAGGGCCGAGAGGGCCTGTTTCCTTGCTGTAATTGTTATATGGTTATATGGTTATAATAACAGCTGACAAGCAAAGCATTAAGAAACCCTTTATCATGCCTGTGTGTGCAGTTTGCACAAGGTGTCCGTCTGTTTTCTGCAGTTGCATCACCACACCAGCATGGAGTGCTATGATCTGACATAATTCCAACATTTTCATAAAATGTTTTGGCTATTTGTGCTGTGGCCACTCCCTTGTATGAAAAAGTTGTCACCTGGGTTCATTTTAAATCATTCATTTCTCACCTGGATAAGGGAGTGATGCGATTTTGCATAATGTGTCACCGTAATGTTTGGTGGAAGAGTAAGAGTTTACGTTGAGTGATAATACTATGAGATATTGGACAGACATCTGAATATTGATAAAGTTAGTTGCAGAATTGCAGTGATGCTGTGGTGGATCGTGAAGAAGACGGAGAAGTGCAGGGGAATTAGCTCAAATGGTAGAGCGCTCGCTTAGCATGTGAGAGGTAGCGGGATCAATGCCCGCATTCTCCATTGGTCTTTTGGATGCAGGTGTTGTGCCGGTCTCTTGCTTGATACATGTACATGCTGAGCTGCAGAAATGGGGAGAGAAGGCGCATCATGTCAGGTTTTGCACCAGTGAAGGTTCACTTTGATTGGAAAGAAGAGAAATGATAGCGAGAAATGGGAGGTGCTCATGATTTTGTATGTGAGGATTGACGTGAAAATTATCTGCCTATGCGAAATGGGTGTGAATAAAGCAATGCCCGTCCAACAGGAAGGACTGATGCCATGGAGAGGTCTTTCAAAACAATGCGCACAGCAAGACAACGAGCCAGGTAGGAGTCGAACCTACAATCTTCTGATTCGTAGTCAGACGCGTTATCCATTGCGCCACTGGCCCAAGCTATTGAGGGGAGTTTGCAGATGCAAGGGTGTTCATGTCACAGCAGGCACCCAGACAGTAGGCAGCGAAGGGCAAAATGTTAAAGACAAAGAAAGAAAACAGACAAGCTTGCTGGTGGCTTTCCTTCGATAGCTCAGTTGGTAGAGTGGAAGACTAGTGGAAACATGGTCATCCTTAGGTCGCTGGTTCAATTGTAGCTCGGAAGAGCAGCTCACCTTTTGTTGCGTTCAGCACCATTTCCCCCAAAGCTCAGCAGCGAAGATGGTGAGAGCTGGTCTCCATGTGATCTCTGGTAACTGAGCACAAGGATTGCACCAGCATCAAACCTCTGAATACTCAATGCTTGTATATAACAGCATGTACTCCAGTGCGCAAATATATTGTACTAGTAACATCAACCACAGATTTGATTGGTCATGAAGCAGTAAGAAACTTGCACACTCTCCCCTGATTTGCTCTCTGCTGGATAAGATAGTATGCCGGTATGCATAAAGTGTCAGCAAAATGTGTGGTTACACTTTACGTTGAGAGATAATCGGCTGAGGTATTAAACAGACATATTTTTAACTTGGACAACTTTATTGTCATTGAGACCTTGCGGTCTGAACGAAATTTTGTTGCCTGCAGTCATACATATAGTAAATAACAAAAGCACACAATAAACACATATTTAACATCCACCACAGTGAGTTCACCAGACACCTCCTCACAATCTTGTCTTTGTCTCTTCCCTTCTTCATCTTCCTCTTCCTCTGCGCTGAGGCGACCCGGGCCTCCGATGTTTTGACCGCACCGGGTGATGTAAATAAGTCCAGCGGGTGAACCGCGCTCCGCGAGCGGGCCTGTTCAACTCCGCGGCCCGGGGCGGCCGAAGCTGCCGAATGTATATATGAATTATATATATGTATATATGCCGATATATGAATATCTGAAGAAGGTTCTCGACCTGAAAATTCGCCCATTTCCTTCACTCCATTGATGCTGCCTCACCCATTGAGTTTCTCCAGCATGTTTGTCTGCCTGTGAATATCGATATCTTGCAGAATTCCAGTGGCAATGTGAGAGTGAGTGAAGAAGATGGAGAATTGCAAAATTGCAGGGGAATTAGCTCAAATGGTAGAGCGCTCGCTTTGCATGCGAGAGGTAGCGGGATCGATGTCCACATTCTCCATTGGATTTTGAATGCCGGCGCCATCCGGCACTCTTGCTTGATACATGTACGTTCTGAGGTGCAGAAACGAAGAGAGAATGCGTATAATGTCAGGTTTTGCATCAGTGAAGAAATGATGGTCCAATTGATTCGAAAGATAAGACGAGATAAAGAGAAATAGCAAGTGCTCCTGATATCGTGTGTGAGGATTTAGGTGAGAACTATCTGCCTACAAGAATTGGGTGTGAATAAAGCAATGCCTGATCAGAAGGGTCCCCAGAAGGGAGTGCTAAGTTTTGACAAAATTCCAACATTTTCATGAAATACTTTGGGTATCAATGCTGTGGTCACTCCCTGGTATGAAAAGGTTGCCTCTTGGGTCCATCTTAATTCATTCACATCTCACCTGGATGAGGGAGTGATGCTACTTTGTACAACTTGCCAGACAGGAGACAGCGAAGGGGCAACATATTAAAGGCAATGAAGGGAAACAGACAAGCTTGCTGGAGGCTTTCCTTCGATAGCTCAGTTGGTAGAGCGGAGCACTGTAGTGGAAACATGGTCATCCTTAGGTCGCTGGTTTAACTCCTGCTCGAAGGAGCTGCTCACCTTTTGTTGCGTTCAGCACCATTTCCCTCAAAGCTCAGCAGCGAAGATGGCGAGAGCTGGTCTCCATGTGACCTCTGGCAACTGAGCACAAGGATTGCACCAGCAACAAACCTCTGAATACTCAAAGCTTGTCTATAACAGCATGTACTCCAGTGTGCAAAACTATTGTAATAGTAACATCAACCACAGATTTGATTGGTCATGAAGCAGTAAGAAACTTGCACACTCTCCCCTGATTTGCTCTCAGCTGGATAAGATAGTATGCCGTACTGCATAAAGTGTCAGCAAAATGTGTGGTGACACTTTACGTTGAGAGATAATCGGCTGAGGTATTAAACAGACATATGAATATCTGAAGAAGGTTCTCGACCTGAAAATTCACCTATTTCCTTTGCTCCATTGATGCTGCCTCACCCACTGAGTTTCTCCAGCATATTTGTCTGCCTGTGAATATCGATAAAGTTATCTGCTGAATTCCAGTGGCGATGTGAGGGTGAGTGAAGAAGGAGTATTGCAAAATTGCAGGGGAATCAGCTCAAATGGTAGAGCGCTCACTTTGCATGCGAGAGGTAGCGGGATCGATGCCTGTATTCTCCATTGGATTTTGAATGCCGGGGCCATCCGATCTCTTGCTTGATACATGTACATTCTGAGGTGCAGAAACGAAGAGAGAATGCGCATCATGTCAGGTTTTGCATCAGTGAAGAAATGATGGTCCACATTGATTTGAGAGATAAGACGTGATAAAGAGAAATGACTCCTAATATCGTGTGTGAGGATTTAAGTGGGAACTATCTGCCTACGTGAATTGGGTGTGAATAAAGCAATGCCCGATCAGAAGGGTCCCCAGAAGGGAGTGCTAAGTTTTGACAAAATTCCAACATTTTCATGAAATACTTTGGGTATCAATGCTGTGGTCACTACCTGGTATGAACAAGTTGCCTCTTGGGTCCATCTTAATTCATTCACGTCTCACCTGGATAAGGGATTGATGCTACTTTGTACAACGTGCCAGACAGGAGACAACGAAGGGCAACATATAAAAGGCAATGAAGATAGACAAGCTTGCTGGTGGCTTTCTTTCGATAGCTTAGTTGGTAGAGCGGAGGACTGTAGTGGAAACATGGTCATCCTTAGATCTCTGGTTTAATTCCGGCTCGAAGGAGCTGCTCACCTTTTGTTACGTTCAGCACCATTTCCCGCACAGCACAGCAGCGAAGACGGAACGAGCTGGTCTCCATCTGACCTCTGGTAACTGACCACAAAGATTGCACCAGCATCAAACCTCTGAATATTCAAGGCTTGTCGAGCACTGCATGTCCTTCAGAGTGCTAAGCTGTTGAAATAGTAACACCAAGCACAGATTTGAATGGTCATGATGCAGTAAGAATCTGGGACACTCTCCTTGAGTAGCGATTTACATAATAACAGCTGACAAGCAAAGCATTAAGAAACCCTTCATCATGCCTGTGTGTGCAGTTTGCAAAAGGTGTCCGTCTGTTTTCTGCAGTTGCATCACCACACCAGCAGGGAGTGCTATGATCTGACATAATTTCAACATTTTCATAAAATGTTTTGGCTATTAGTGCTGTGGCCACTCCCTTGTATGGAAAAGTTGTCACCTGGATTCATTTTAAATCATTTATTTCTCAGCTGGATAAGGGAGTGATGTGATTTTGTACAATGTGTCACCGTAATGTTTGGTGGAAGAGTAAGAGTTTACGTTGAGTGATAATACGCTGAGGTATTGGACCAACATCAGAATATTGATCAAGTTAGTTGCAGAATTGCAGTGGTGCTGTGGTGGATTGTGAAGAAGACGGAGAAGTGCAGGGGAATTAGCTCAAATTGTAGAGCGCTCGCTTAGCATGTGAGAGGTAGCGGGATCGATGTCCGTATTCTCCATTGGTCTTTTGGATGCAGGTGTTGTGCCGGTCTCTTGCTTGATACATGTACATGCTGAGCTGCAGAAATGGGGATAGAAGGAGCATCATGTCAGGTTTTGCACCAGTGAAGGTTCACTTTGATTGGAAAGAAGAGAAATGATAGCGAGAAATGGCATGTGCTCATGATTTTGTATGTGAGGTTTGAGGTGAAAATTATCTGCCTATGAGAATTGGGTGTGAATAAAGCAATGCCCTTCCAACAGGAAGGAATGATGCCATGGAGAGGTCTTTCAAAACAATGTGCACAGCAAAACAACGAGCCAGGTAGGAGTCGAACCTACAATCTTCTGATTCGTAGTCAGACGCGTTATCCATTGCGCCACTGGCCCAAGCTATTGAGGGGAGTTTGCAGATGTAAGGGGGTTCATGTCACAGCAGGTACCGAGACAGTAGGCAGCGAAGGGCAAAATGTTAAAGTCAAAGAAAGAAAACAGACAAGCTTGCTGGTGGCTTTACTTCGATAGCTCAGTTGGTAGAGCGGAGGACTGTAGTGGAAACATGGTCATCCTTAGGTCGCTGGTTCAATTGTGCCTCGGAATAGCTGTTCACCTTTTGTTGCGTTCAGCACCATTTCCCTCAAAGCTCAGCAGCGAAGATGGCGAGAGCTAGTCTCCATGTGACCTCCGGCAACTGAGCACAAGGATTGCACCAGCATCAGACCTCTGAATACTCAACGCTTGTCTATAACAGCATGTACCCCAGTGTGCGAAACTATTGTAATAGTAACATCAACCACAGATTTGATTGGTCATGAAGCAGTAAGAAACTTGCACACTCTCCCCTGATTTGCTCTCAGCTGGATAAGATAGTATGCCGGTATGCATAAAGTGTCCGCAAAATGTGTGGTGACACTTTATGTTGAGGGGTAATTGGGTGAGGTATTAAACAAACATATGAATATCTGAAGAAAGTTCTCGACCTGAAAATTCGCCTATTTCCTTCGCTCGATAGATGCTGTCTCACCTACTGAGTTTCTCCAGCATATTCGTCTGCCTGGGAATATCGATAAAGTTACTTGCAGAATTCCAGTGGCAATGTGAGGGTGAGTGAAGAAGATGGAGAAATTGCAAAATTGCAGGGGAATTAGCTCAAATGGTAGAGCGCTCGCTTTGCATGCGAGATATAGCGGGATCGATGCCCGCATTCTCCATTGGATTTTGAATACCGGGGCCATCTGGTCTCTTGCTTGATACATGTACATTCTGAGGTGCAGAAACGAAGAGAGAATGCGCATCATGTCAGGTTTTGCATCAGTGAAGAAATGATGGTCCACATATATTTGAAAGATAAAGCGAGATAAAGAGAAATAGCAAGTGCTCCTGATACCGTGTGTGAGGATTGAGGTGAGAACTAACTGCCTACGAGAAATGGGTGTGAATAAAGCAATGCCCCACCAGAAAGTTCTCCCGCAGGGAGTGCTAAGTTTTGACAAAATTCCAAAATGTTCATGAAATACTTTGGGTATCAATGCTGTGGTCACTTCCTGGTCTGAAAATGTTGCCCCTTGGGTTCATCTTAATTCATTCACCTCTCACCCGAATAAGTGAGTGATGCTACTTTGTACAATGTGCCAGACAGAAGACAGCGAAGGGGAACATATTAAAGGCAATAAAAGAAAACAGACAAGCTTGCTGGTGTCTTTCCTTCGATAGCTCAGTTGGTAGAGCGGAGGACTGTAGTGGAAAGTGTTTAAGATGTGGCGATGTGAGGGTGAGCAAAATTGCAGGGGAATTAGCTCAAATTGTAGAGCGCTCGCTTTGCATGCGAGAGGTAGCGGGATCGATTGCGGGACCGAATGGGCCCGCATTCTCCATTGGATTTTGAATGCCGGGCCCATCCGGTCTCTTGCTTGATACATGTACATTCTGAGGTGCAGAAACAAAGCGAGAATGCGCATCATGTCAGGTTTTGCATCAGTGAACAAATGATTGTCCACAATGATTTGAGAGATAAGACGAGATAAAGAGAAATAGCTCCTGATATCGTGTGTGAGGATTTAGGTGAGAATTATCTGCCTACGAGAATTGGGTGGGTATAAAGCAATGCCCGATCAGAAGGGTCCCCAGAAGGGAGTGCTAAGTTTTGTCAAAATTCCAACATTTTCATGAAATACTTTGGGTACCAATGCTGTGGTCACTCCATGGTATGAAGAAGTTGCCTCTTGGGTTCATCTTAATTCATTCACCTCTTGCCTGGATAAATGAGTGATGTTACTTTGTACAATGTGCCAGACAGGAGACAGCGAAGGGCAACATATTAAAGGCAATGAAGGAAAACTGACAAGCTTGCTGGCGCTTTCCTTCGATGGCTCAGTTGGTAGACTGGTGGACTGTAGTGGAAACATGGTCATCCTTAGGTCGCTTGTTCAGTTCCGGCTCAAAGGAGCTGCTCACCTTTTGTTACGTTCAGCACCACATCCCGCACAGCACAGCAGCGAAGACGAAACGTGCTGGTCTCGATCTGACCTCTGGCAACTGACCACAAGGATTGCACCAGCATCAAACCTCTGAATATTCAAGGCTTGTCGAGCACAGCATGTACTTCAGAGTACTATGCTGTTGAAATAGTAACACCAAGCACAGATTTGAATGGTCATGGTGCAGTCAGAATCTAGGACACTCTCCTTGAGTAGCGACTGTACATAATAACAGTTGACAAGCAAAGCATTGAGAAACTGTTCATCATGCCTGCTTGTGCACAAGGTGTCCACCTCTTTTCTGCAGTTGCATCACCACACCAACAGTGAGTGCTAAGTTCTGACACAATTCCAACATTTTCATAGAATTCTTTGGCTAATAGAAGGAAAACAGACAAGCTTGCTGGTGTCTTTCCTTCGATAGCTCAGTTGGTAGAGCGGAGGACTGTAGTGGAAACATGGTCATCCTTAGGTCGCTGGTTCAATTCCGGCTCGAAGGAGCAGCTCACCTTTTGTTACGTTGAGCACCATTCAGCACCACTTGTATGACAAGGTTGCCCCTTGGGTTCACCCTAATTCATTCATGTCTCACCTGGATAAGGGAGTGATGCGATTTTGCATAATATGTCACCATAATGTTTGGTGGAAGAGTAAGAATTTATGTTGAGTAATAATACGCTGAGGTATTGGACCGACATCTGAATATTGATCAAGTTACTTGCAGAATTGCAGTGGTGCTGTGGTGGATCGTTAAGAAGACGGAGAAGTGGAGGGGAATTAGCTCAAATGGTAGAGCGCTTGCTTAGCATGTGAGAGGTAGCGGCATCGATGCCCTCATTCTCCATTGGTCTTTTGGATGCAGGTGTTGTTTCTTGCTTGATACATGTACATGCTGAGCTGCAGAAATGAGGAGAGAAAGTGCATCATGTCAGGTTTTGCACCAGTGAAGGTTCACTTTGATTGGAAGGAAGAGAAATGATAGTGAGAAATGGCATGTGCTCCTGAATTTTTATGTGAGGATTGAGGTGAAAAGTGCCTATGAGAATTGGGTGTGAATAAAGCAATGCCCGACCAGAAGGGTCCTCAGAAGGGGGTGCTAAGTTTTGACAAAATTCCAACATTTTCATGAAATACTTTGGGTATCAATGCTGTGGTCACTCCCTGGTATGAAAAAGTTGCCCCTTGGGTTCATCTTAATTCATTCACCTCTCACCTGGATAAGGGAGTGATGCTACTTTGTACAATGTGCCCTACAGGAGACAGCGAAGGGCAACATATTAAAGGCAATGAAGGTAGACAAGCTTGCTGGTGGTTTTCCTTCGATAGCTCAGTTGGTAGAGCGGAGAACTGTAGTGGAAACATGGTCATCCTTAGGTCGCTGGTTTAATTCCATTTCCCGCACAGCACAGCAGCGAAGACGGAACGAGCTGGTCTCCATCTGATCTCTGGTAACTGACCACAAGGATTGCACCAGCATCAAACCTCTGAATATTCAAGGCTTGTCGAGCACAACAAGTCCTTCAGAGTGCTATGCTGTTGGAATAGTAACACCAAGCACAGATTTGAATGGTCATGATGCGGTAAGAATCTGGGACACTCTCCTTGAGTAGCGACTGTACATAATAACAGCTGACAAGCAAAGCATTAAGAAACCCTTCATCATGCCTGTGTGTGCAGTTTGCACAAGGTGTCCATCTGTTTACTGCAGTTGCATCACCACACCAGCAGGGAGTGCGAAGATCTGACATAATTCCAACATTTTCATAAAATGTTTTGGCTATTAGTGCTGTGGCCACTCCCTTGTATGAAAAAGTTGTCACCTGGGTTCATTTTACTTCGGAGTCACGTGAGTGAGTGCGTGAAGAAGCCCGGCCTGGTGCTTGATCGGCATTACATCGACGCTAACGGCAGAGCAAGAGCTGCAGAGGCAGCTCCTCTACAGCAGTAGGAACTGGCCCGCAGGTAAGTGCAGTTAGAGCCACGAGGAGTTAAAAAAGAAACGGAATTTAAAAGAAAAAATAAAATAAAAGTTAAAATGAAAAAGAAAATACTCAGCAATCGGTGCGGCAGATTAGTGCTGAGCCGGTTCCGATACCGGTGGCCGTTAAAATTACCGTTAGAGAGAATGCTCCACAAACCTTTGTCTATGAAGAAAAGAAAATACTCCGGGGGAAAAACCCCCCCAAAAAAACGGAGTTTAAAAAGTTAAAAAGGAAAATAAATACTCCGGGTGAAAAAACGGAGTTTAAAAGTTAAAAAGAAAGAAAAATTTCCAGATGGAAAATCTCCAGAGGGGAGGAAAAAATATAAAAATCAGAGAGGCCATGATTTAAAAAGTTCCAATAAAAAGGCCTCCAGACAAAAAAGCTTTATGGCTTAAAATTAATGGAGAAAGACTCCAAAAATAAAAATTCAAATAAAGGGTTTAAAAAGACCCAGAATATTCCCAAAAAACAAACCCTGAGGATTTTCCATATATTAGTATATATGGTGGAATTTATCAATGTGGGAATATCTACCTCGGATTGTTTTGGAGTAGTCTCCTTGAGGAACAACTCAGGAGTAACCAGGGCAGTAAAATAATATGAAAAAACTGACCCTAAAGGTGCATTGATAGTGGTGGTTGGTCATAAAGTACCCACCACAGCACAAATAAAAAAAAAAAAAAAAAATATATATATATATATATATATATATATATACACACACAGGTGTACTAGGTATGATACCTGAATGAAGGAGTGAGGCCGTGGAAAATGACCATGGAAACCAAAATTAATTGGTCTCTCACCAAAGCTGTTATGGTTGGAACAGCAGAGTTATTGATAAAACTTTTATGTTTTATGTTTTATTAAGGTATCAACGGTGAACCCAAGTCTCAATTATATGGAGTCATAAGGAAATACGAGTTCAAAGTATTTCAAGCTGCTGCGTGGCATCACTACTTATGTAAAACAAATAAAACATTGTGCAAATAACCTAAACATTTAAAATAAAAACACAAATTCCCATTAGTTTGTGGAGCTCAATTGGAGATGTTATTGGGACCTATTTTGCACTTTAGATTTGCAGGTCAAAACAGATCAAGTTATGTTGAACTCCTGATTATTATGGAGTAAACCTGCCTCAGGATAAATCAAAGACATTGATTACAAAGGAAAGACTATTGGTCATGAAACTTTGGGAAAATTATGATCCAATGTAAGATTTGATAATGGACCAAAACAAAGGCAGGAGTATGATAAATAAATATTTATCCAACACAGCCTTATGTGAACCCATATGATTGGGAAGAAAAGGCTTCATGTACATTTGAAGAGGTGCAAAAAGATGTTACAGAAGAAGTTGATGAAATCTCCAATTGTGGGAGATTACAGGTGTGTTAAGATCAATGATATGGCATAACAAAGGGTTGATTTATTTTAATATGTAAAGGATCTACAAAAAATTTGTAGAAGGAATTGGTTCACCTGTATAGGAAAACCTAAAAAATGATTTTAGGTTTGCACCCAACATATCATATAGAGGTACGTAAATTTGTATCATAAATTTCCTCAGGGAAAAGAAGATGTGGTGGTAAAGCCATACAAGACATCATTTTAAATACTCTTTTTATAGTGTAAAAACATTTTATTAAAATGGACATCTTCAACATTGGAAAACAGTTGTTATTAACAAATTGTTAATCATTAATATAAGACTGGAAGGATTGGTATTTAGTACCAATTTATTATCATATTTACAGGTGCTTGAAATTAGAATGGGTCAGCTGTTGCAAATTAAGACATTGTCTAATGGATTAAACTCAGTTCTAGGCTGTTCACATAATTACAGGAACAACAATTGCACTGATAAGAAGATCAGCACTTGCACTAATGAGGACATGGTCATGGTTCATCTTGATCACATTTTAATTGGAAGGTTGATCAGGAGTCAGCTGCAAATTAGTGCAGCAATTACCAGCCTGTTGAGAAGCAAGGGTCCTGAACCATCCAATAAAACCTATGTTTTAGGCATTCATAAACATTCCTAAATTACTATTCTGGATTTTTTGTTTTTGTTTTTGTTAAGTATTTTTATTATAGAAACCAAATAATAAAAAGTACATTATTTTGCATAGATGAAAATACATGATATTAATGATATATTCATACTATTAATAACATTTGTATTGTCATTGGTTTTAAAATTTAAGACTATATATTTTATATAATTGAAAATACATGATACTAATAATACCTTCATGATATTAGTAATATTTATATTCTTATTAATATTAAAAATTTAAGATTATATGTTTCTATACATTTTTCTGAATTTTTTTTAAAGTAAGAAAAGATAGAGAAAAAGAGTATAAGAAATATGATGGTGAATGGAGTGTTAATCATTAATCCGTCCTTGGAGATATAGTCATGATTTATTATATACGTTTCTTCATCCATTCTAATATTCAGGCCTCAGTCAAGCCCTCGTGCCGAGCCATTATGACCCTGTAAATATTTAATAAATGGAGACCAAATCTCTCTGAAGAGATCTAACCTGTCCATTAGGACAAGCCTCAATCTCTCCAGATGAAGTGTCTCCGACATTTCTGTATTCCACATTTTTGATTGTTGGGGATATAGGGCCTTTCCAAAATTTTAATATTAATTTTCTCCCAATTATTAAACTGTAGTCAATAAAAATTCTTTGATTCATTGTTACGAATTGGTCTCTTTCTAGTATTCCAAGTATTATTAACTTTGGGTCAGGAGTCAGAATTATATTGACAACATTCGAAATTATCTTAAATATTTCTATCCAGAATTTTGTGATTTTTATACAGTTAGTAAATGAATGGGACAAATTTGCTTCTAAATGTTGACATTTATCACATATGGGGGATACTTTTGGAAAGATGTTATGTAATTTAGATTTGGAATAATGTAATCTATGTAGTATTTTAAACTGTATAAGGGAATGTTTAGCATTTAACGAACAATGATGTGTATGTTGTAAACTTTCATCCCATAGTTCTGGCCTTATAATTTGGCCTAGTTCATTTTCCCAAGACTGTCTATATATTTCTGTTGATGGAACATCACTTTCCAATAGAATATTGTATATATATATGAAATCATTTTTTCTGTATTTGGATGTTTATTTAAGCATTCATCTAGAATTTCTATCTTTCTATTTCTAAGTTCTTATGTATTTGCAGAAACATAATTTCTGATTTGTAAATATCTAAAATATTCTTTAGTGTGTAGTCCATAAATTTGTTGTAACTCTTGAAATGAAAGGAAAGAGTTTTCCTTATAAAGATCTCCCATCTTAGTTATTCCCTTATTTTTCCATTGTAAAAAAGTTTTATCAATTACTGAAGGTTTAAACGTAACATTATTTACGATGGTAAGAGATAATGGTATAGATTTTAGTTTTAATGTTTTCTTTATTTGTTTCCAAATGCGGATTCCGTTTTCTATTATCGGATTTTCACTATAAATTTTCTTAGCTAAATTAGTATTAGCAAATATTATAGAACTAATTTCAAAGGGAGAACAATCTTCTTTTTCCATATTTAACCAAGTTGGTTGATTATCTATTTCTTCTAGCCAAAAATTCATATTTTTAATATTGACTGCCCAGTAATAAAACATAAAGTTTGGTAATGCTAATCCTCCATTTATTTTAGATTTACATAAATGTTTTTTATTTATTCTATGGCTCTTATAATCCCAAATGAAGTTAGTAATTAGGGAATCTACCTTTTTGAAGAAATTTTTAGGGAGATATATCGGAATTAATTGGAAGAGATATAATAATTGTGGAAGAAAGATCATTTTTATTGTATTAATTTTACCTAACATTGATATAGGTAAGCTTTTCCAATATAAAATATGCTTATTTAATTTATTCAATAATGGGGGGAAGTTAGATTTAAATAAAGAGTCGAATCTTTTTGTTACAAAAATTCCAAGATATTTAATTTTTTCATTTGTTATCTTAAAAGGGAATTGTTGTAATATATGTAAGTTATTCACCGTTATTGGCATGTTCACTTTTATTCCAATTGATACTGTATCCTGAGAAAGATCCAAATTCCGTTATTAATTTTAACAAATTTCGGATACTTGGTTCTGGTTTTGTGATATAAAGTAATACATCATCCGCATATAAGGAGATTTTATTTTTAGTGTCTCTAGTATCATATCCATATATTTCCGGATGTAATCTCACCCTCTGGGCAAGAGGTTCTATTGCGAGTGCAAACAATAAAGGGGATAAAGGACAACCTTGTCTACAACCTCGAGATAAATTGAATTTAGTTGATAACATTCGGTTTGTTGTTATTCTAGCTGTCGGATTTGTATATAACAATTTAATCCAAGTGGTAAACTTCTCTCCCAATTTGAAAGCTTCCATAACCGAAAATAGGTAAGGCCATTCCACTTGATCGAAGGCTTTTTCTGCATCAAGCGAAATGACTACTAGGTCTTTTTTAATACTTCTTTTCGAATATATAATATTGAATAACCGTCTTAGATTTTTTTTTTTTTTTTTTTTTTTTTTTTTTTTTAAATATTTTTTTATTGTAGAAACAGTATATACCAAGTACACTCTTATACGACATTGAGATTTATACAATGTATAAAATTATAACGTATTGATTATTCATTAGTACTATTTATGATAATTGTAGTATTATCCATTATACATTTCATTATTATTTATTTTATATAATTGGGAGTATATGTAGTATATTCCTAAAATAAGTAATACACTTAGATTTCTCAAATCATAGATATTCTTCTAATTACCAAATAGAAATCCCCGCTAATTTAACTACGTAGTACCGAATCTTAAAACAACATTTTTTTTTAATATTCATAATGTTATCAAAATATTAATAATGTTTGTATTATTGTTAATTTTATATTTCATAGTTATTGTATAATTGAAAGTACATAGTTTTATATAATTACAAGTTTAAGACATCTATAATCTTTTTCATACAAACAGAAATAAGTGTGTACATATTAAAAATTTATATAGTATGTTTCTATAATTTTTTCCTTAATTAAAGATAGAGAGATAGAAAAAAGGAATAGAAGATAGAAAAGAAAGTGTGAAAAGTTTGATGGAGATTGAAGTATTACTAAGTAATCCAATCTTGGAGATACATTCATGATTTGTTATGTGTATTTCTTCATCCACTCAGATATTCAGGCCTCAGTCAAGTCCCTGCGCCGAACCGTTGTGACCCTGTAGATATTTAATATAGGGAGACCATATCTCCTTGAAGAGATCTAACCTGTCCACGAGGACAAGTCTCAATCTCTCCAAGTGAAGTGTCTCCGTCATTTCTGTATTCCACATTTTAATTGTTGGGGATACAGGGCCTTTCCAAAATTTTAATATTAATTTTTTCCCAATTATTAAAGAATAGTCGATAAAAGTTCTATGATTCCTTGTAATTATTTGTTCCATTTCCGGTACTCCAAGTATGATTAACTTTGGGTCATAAATCATAGTAATATTAATAACTTTCGAGATTATTTTGAATATTTCATTCCAATATTGTAAAATCTTCGTACAATTAGTAAATGAGTGTGACAGAGTTGCTTCCATGATTTGACATTTATCACATATAGGTGATAGTTTTGGAAATATATTATGTAGTTTAGATTTAGAATAATGTAATCTATGTAAGATTTTAAACTGTATAAGTGCATGTTTAGCGTTTAAAGAGCAATAATGTATATGTTGTAGGCTTTCTTCCCATATTTCTGGACTTATTATTTGACTTAGTTCATTTTCCCAGCGCTGTCTATGTATTTCCGATGATGGGATATCACTTTCCAACAAAATATTATAAATGTATGATATCATTTTTTCTGTATTTGGGTGTTTATTCAAGCATTCATCTAAAATTTCACTCTTTCTATTTCTAAGTTCTTGTGTATTTGCAGAAATATAGTTTCTGATTTGTAAATATCTGAAATATTCATTATTATGAAGCCCGTAAGTTTGTTGTAATTCTTGAAATGAAAGAAATGAGTTATCCTTATAAAGATCCCCTATATTTAGAATTCCTTTATTTTTCCATTGTATAAAAGCTTTATCCATCATTGACGGTTTAAACGTAAAATTATTGGCAATTGTAAGAGCTAGCGGTATAAATTTTAGTTTTAGTGTTTTCTTTATTTGTTTCCAAATACGTATTCCACTTTCTATTATCAAATTTTTCACTATAATTTTCTTAGGTACATTAATATTAGCAAATATTATAGAGCTAATTTCGAATGGAAAACAGTCTTCTCTTTCCATTTTTAACCAATTTGGTTTATTATCTATTTCTCCTAACCAAAAATTCATATTTCTAATATTAACTGCCCAATAATAGAACATAAAATTTGGTAAAGCTAAGCCCCCGTTTATTTTAGCTTTACATAAATGTTTTTTATTTATTCTATGATTTTTGTAGTCCCAAATAAAGTTAGTGACTATTGAGTCTACTTTTTTAAAGAAATTTTTAGAAAGATATATCGGGATTGATTGAAATAAATATAATAATTGTGGGAGGAAAATCATTTTTATTGCGTTTATTTTACCTAACATTGAGATAGGTAAGCTTTTCCAATATGAGATATTTTTATTTAATTTATTCAATAATAACGGGAAATTAGATTTAAATAAAGAATCAAATCTTTTTGTAACAAAAATACCAAGATATTTAATATTTTCATTTGTTATCTTGAAAGGAAATTGTTGTAATATCTGTAAATTATTCATGGTTATTGGCATAAGTTCACTTTTATTCCAATTGATGCTATATCCTGAAATTAAACCAAATTCCGTTATTAGTTTTAACAAATTACAGATACTTATTTCCGGTTTAGTAATATAAAGTAATATATCGTCCGCATATAACGAGATTTTATTCTTAGTATCTTTAGTATCGTATCCATATATTTCTGGATGTAGTCTTACCCTTTGAGCAAGGGGTTCGATTGCTAACGCAAACAGTAATGGTGATAAAGGACAGCCTTGTCTACAACCTCGAGATAAACTAAACTTAGTTGATAACATATAATTTGTTATTATTCTAGCTGTTGGATTTGCGTATAATAATTTAATCCAAGTAGTAAACTTATCACCAAGCTTAAAGGCTTCCATCACCGAAAATAGATAAGGCCATTCCACCTGGTCAAAAGCTTTTTCTGCATCCAACGAGATGACTACTAAGTCTTTTTTATCACTTCTTTTCGAATATATAATATTAAATAACCGTCTTAAATTATATGAAGAATATCTTTTAGGTATAAATCCTGTTTGATCAGGATGAATTAATTCGTTTACAATTTTGCTTAGTCTTTGTGCAAGAATTTTTTGTTAAAATTTTTTGATCGGTATTTAATAAAGCAATTGCTCTATACGATCCTGGATCATCCAAATCTTTATTTATTTTGGGTATAAGTGTTATAATAGATTTGTTCAATGTGTCTGGTAGTTTCTCTTGTATATATATCTGTTCATATAATGATTTTAAATATGGGACCATTTGGGCATGAAAAATTTTATAAAATTCCGAGCCTATACCATCTGGTCCTGGAGTTTTACCATTTTTTAAAGATTTAATAGATTCTTGGATTTCTTGTATTGAAATATCGGCATTTAAAAATTCTCTATTTTGTAAATCTAATTCTTTTAAGTTACATACATTTAAAAAGGCATCTATTTCTGTTTTATTTACTGTTGTGTTACCAGTATACAAATTTTTATAATATTGCATAAATCTTTCATTAATATCCTTGGGTTGTATTAATAATTCACCGTTTTGTGATTTAATCCTATGTATAATTTTTTCCGCTTCAATTTTCCTTAATTGTCGAGCCAATAGTTTTTGTGGTTTGTCTCCAAATTCAAACAACAATTGTTTAGTATGTTGGTAGTATTTTAAAACTTGATCAGTATATATTTTATTTAATTTATACTTCAATGTTACAATTTTATTATGTATTATTATATCTGATTTTGTTGCATTCTGTATATCTAATTGTTTGATCTCCCTTTCTAAGTCATGTTGTTCCTTCCGAATCTTCTTATTATGGAATGCTTGTGAAGAAATCATAATTCCTCGAAGATATGCTTTAAATGTTTCCCATAATAAAGAGCGAGATATTTTCTGGTTGATCATTTATTTCAAAAAACATCTTAATCTGAGTTATGATGTATTCCTGAGTTGTTTTATTTTTTTAAAATTTGTGGATTAAGTTTCCATTGTCCTAGATTTCCTGTTTTACCATTTATTTTAATTTTAAATGTTAATGGTGCGTGATCTGAAATTATAATATTATGATATTTGGATTCGTAAGTAAGTGAGATAAGCTTTGCATCTACTAGGAAGTAATCTATTCTTGAATAGGTTTTATGTACTGGCGAGTAGAAGGAATATTCTCGACCAGTAGGATTTTCTGTTCTCCAAACATCTTTAATGTTAGACGTTTGAATGTATGCGTTTAATAAATCACTAGAATGCGATTTAGTTTTCCTTTGTTTTGAAGATCTATCTAAATAAGGGTCTAATGTACAATTAAAATCTCCTCCAATTATCAAATTGTAGTGTGTTAATTCTGGAATATTATTAAGTACTTTCTTAAAGAATAAAGGATTATCAAAATTTGGACCATAGATGTTAACAAAAAATCATTTTTTCCCTATTTATTTCTCCTATTACAATAATGTATCTGCCATCTTTATCAGATATAGTAGATATATGCTTAAATAAAGTACCTTTACGAAATAATATTGCTACGCCTCTTGATTTATGTGTAAAGGAAGAGTGGTATATTTTATCTATCCATTTAGCTTTCAGCCTATTTTCAGCGTCTTTCTTTAGGTGAGTTTCTTGAATGTAAATTACATCAGCTTTCATTGCCTTTAAGTGTGTCAATATTTTTCCTCTTTTTATTGGTTCATTGATACCTTTAACATTCCAACTGCAAAAGGTTAATCCCTCGTTCCCCATATTTCTTTTTAAGTCCTGCATTTTAGATTTGTGGGAATCTAGAATAGGGTCCAAGGGTCCGCGCAGTAGACTTAACCTTACACCCGAACACCGAGTAGATGAATTTTAGATCTCTCTTATGTGCTTCACGAGTGTATCTCCATTGTTCCAGTATATAGCTCCATTCAAACTGAAAGATATAGTAAACATAAAAAAATAATGAGAAGTGAATAAAAAGCTTAGAAAGGTGTATAAAGTATAGAAGAACTACAAATAAAATATTTGTAGTTTGTGAAAGCCAAGTTGTATTGGCTATTAATCTAAAGGCTTCCGGCATTGATGTTATTAATTTAGCCAGCTCCTAATTTTAAGGAATTATTATTCCATAGTAATATTTTAACGGGAATATAGTATTAAAGAAATGAAAAGAGTGATATTAAACATCATAAAAGTATATATATCTAAGGTTAGTTTAAAAAAAATCCAATTATAGAGCCACAGTTAAAGAATTTTTTTTTTTAAATACAAAAAATAGAAGTCATTATTAAAAGAGGGAGAAATATATTGAGGGTGGGATATCCCCAAATGTAACAGGACTTAAGATATTAATTATTAGTAGTATTAATTAGCAATAGTGCAGAGTCTTGGTTAATAACAGTCATAGTAATAATAAAACCGCGTTATAATTTTAGTAGGTGTGTTATTTGTTTGTGTTAGTTGTATATTATGAATAATTGTCAATGTTCGGTGAGCTTCTTCCAATCCGGGAAAACATTTCGTTCCATACGACATTGTCCATTCCTTCTGATTTCTTCTAATTCATGTTGTCGTATAAAATTTCATAAAATGTTAAGAGACCGTACTAGGTCTTTAAAAATAGAAAAAGGCAGTATATTTGCTTGTAGATGGTTTTCAAGTGTCAAACTGCTTTGCAAATTCCATTGCTTCTGTTGGAGTCTTGAAAAAGTGTTCCACGTTGTTATAAGTAACTCTTAAGATGGCGGGGTAATTCAGACCGTATCTCAAGTTTTCTACACCCCTCATAAGGTTTTTGGCTTCGTTAAACGCTTTTCGTTTTCTGGCAACCTCTGGGGATAGTCTCGATAGATACTGATTCTTTGTCCTTGAAAACATCAGATTCTTTGTTCTCGAGGCTCTTCGCATAATATCCTCGAGGGTGAAATCATATTGTAACTTGACAATGATTTGTCTTGGGGGGGCGTTTGTACTGGTCTGTCTTCTGCCGACTCGGTGTGCACGAGCTAAAACAGGCATATCATCCAAAGATAAAACAGCTTGCAGTAATTTAGCAGTGAATTCTCGAGTGTCTTCGTGTTTCTCTAAACCTTCGGGAATCCCTGCAATCCTCAAGTTCTGCCTTCTTTGATAGCCTTCCAGCTGCGTGCATTTATCTGTTACTTTGGATAACAACTCCAGTAGACGTTCTTGTTCTGTTATCAGCTTTGCTGTAGACACAGTACTAGCCTCCGCTATCTTTTCAAGGTTTTTAATGCCATCAACTTGTTGTTCGACCACTTTTGCAATAGGGTCAATCTTATGTTTAAAGTCTTTTTTTAACATTTTCAAGTTTACCCTCCATCTTGCGTTCCAGGTTATTAATCATATCAATGATTTCATTCTTCAATATTTCTGATTCTTTCTTGAACTTATTATCAATTTGCGTCTTTGTATCTTTTTGAAATTCACACCATTGATTTTTCATCAAGTCCATCTGATTATTAATTTGAGATATTTCTTCTTTATATCTCCCTGTATTACTTTCATTTCTTTCTTTATATCTTTCATTTCTGCCTTGAACTCACGTTTTAAATCAGCCATCTGATGAGAAATAAAAATTCTCAAGTCCTCACCTCCTGTGTCTGCTTTCCTGGAAACGTCTTCCAAGGAGCTGGCCCTACTCGAGTCCGAGGCTTCTCCCAGGCCTTCTCCGGTCTCGCCCGGGTTTTTCGACCCTTCGTTTTCTCGGTAGGGCTCCGTGCCGTCATAATTCGTCGCAGGGCTGATGACGTCAGCCGGTACCGTCGGTGTTGAGGCGGCAGACAGTGAAGCAGTCGATCGGTAAGTACTTTTAAATCTGTTTAAATCCCCGTTTTTTGAAAAATTTTTGCGGAGCTGGCTGGTGCTGTGGCTTACTGCTCCATAGCGCCACCGGAAGATTCACCGTCTTAGATTATATGAGGAATATCGTTTTGGTATAAATCCTGTTTGATCGGGATGAATGAATTCGTTGACAACTGAACTTAGCCTTTGTGCTAATATTTTTGTTAATATCTTTTGATCAGTATTTAAAAGAGCTATTGCTCTAAATGATCCTGTTCATCCAAGTCTTTATTTATTTTAGGTATAAGTGTTATAATAGATTCATTCAGCGTTTCTGGTAATTTCTGCTGTGTATATATCTGTTCATATAATGATTTCAGACGTGGAACCATCTGATCATGAAATATTTTATAAAATTCCGAACCAATACCATCAAACTGGTCCCGGTGTTTTACCATTTTTTAATGATCTAATAGATTCTTGGATTTCTTTTGTTGAGATATCAGCATTTAATAATTCTCTATTTTGTAAATCCAACCCTTTCAGGTTACATTATTTTAGAAATGCTTCTATTTCTGTTTTATTTTCTGTTGTTTTAGCAGTGTATAAGTTTTTATAATATTGCATAAATCTTTCATTAATATCTTTGGGTTGTATTAGCAATTCGCCATTATGTGATTTGATCCTATGGATTATTTTTTCAGCTTCCATTTTCTTTAATTGGCGAGCCAATAATTTTTGGGGTTTATCTCCGAATTCGAACTGTAATTGTTTGGTATGTTGATAAAGTTTTACAACTTGATCTGTATATATTTTATTTAATTTATATTTCAATGCTGCAATTTTATTGTGTAATATATCTGGGTTTGTTGCATTCTGTATGTCTATTTTTTTAATCTCTCTTTCCAAATCTTGTTGTTCCTTCCGATTCTTTTTATTATATAATGCCTGGGAAGAGATCATGATTCCCCGGAGATATGCTTTAAATGTTTCCCATAATAAGGAGCAAGATATTTCCGGTTGATCATTTGTTTAAATAAAAATCTTAATTTGTGTTGTGATATATTCCTGAGTAGTTTTATTTTTTTAAATTTGTGGGTTAAATCTCCACTGTCCTGATTTTTCTGTTTTACCATTTATTTTGATCTTAAATGTTAATGGTGCATGATCTGAAATTATAATATTGGATTCATAAGTAAGTGAAATAAGTTTTGCGTCCACCAAAAAATAATCTATTCTTGAGTAGGTTTTATGTACTGGCGAGTAAAAGGAGTATTCTCGTCCAGTAGGGTTTTCTATTCTACAAACATCTTTAATGTTAGTCGTTTGCATATATGCGTTTAATAAATCACTGGAGTGTGATTTAGTTTTCCTTTGCCTTGTAGATCTGTCTAAATAGGGGTCTAGTGTACAATTAAAATCTCCTCCAATTATTAAATTGTATTGTGTTAGTTCCGGAATATTGTTAAGTACTTTCTTAAAAAAACAATGGGCTATCAAAATTTGGTTCATATATATTAACAAGAATCAGTTTTTCTGTGTTTAATTCTCCTATCACAATAATGTATCTGCCATTTTATCAGTTATAGTTGATGTATGCTTAAATAAAGTACCTTTACGAAATAATATGCTACGCCTCTTGATTTATGCGTGAAAGAAGAGTGATACATTTTATCTATCCATTTAGCTTTCAACCTATGTTCGGCGTCGAACTTTTTAAGTGAGTTTCTTGAATATAAATTACGTCAGCTTTAGTTGCCTTTAAATGTGCCAATACTTTTCCTCTCTTTATCGGTTCATTAATACCTTTGACATTCCAACTACAGAACGTTAGTCCCTCATTCCCCGTATTCATTTTTGAGTCTTGCATCTTATGTTTATGGAGGTCTACAATAGAGTCTATGGTTCAGCCCGACAGACCCGACCTTACACCCGAACATCGAATAGATGAATTTTAAGTCTCGTTTATGTCCCTCACGAATATATTTCCATTGGTCCAATGTATAACTCCATTCAAACTGAAAAACACAATAGATTATATAAAAGAAAAGTAAAGGATAGATTAAGAGGTTAGTATTGTGCTTAAAGATAGAAAAAGCTACATCTAGTGTTGTTGCAGTTAGTGCTAGCCATACTAGCATGGCTAACCATCTACCGACTTCCGTCGTTGATGTTATTAACTTAACCAGCTCCCAGGTTTATGGAATTATTATTCCATAATAATATTTTACCGGGGGTATAACATTAAGGGGGAAAAAAAAGAAAGGGTAAAAGAAAAAAGGGAAAAAAGAAAGGGAAAAAAATTAATTAAAAAGGGGCAAAAAAAAGAAACATTTGTCAAATTATACTGATTAAAGATATAGCAGTGTCTGTATCTGAAATTAATTTAAAAATCTAAGTAATGTTAAAAATGAAAAATGAAAAAGCTATAAAAAAGAAAATAAAAAACCCCATTAAACAAAAAGAAAAACAAAAGTTCAAGGTGAAAATTGCTGTTATAAAGAAAGATCGTCAAGTGAAATCCATCCCTATATTTGACTCTATTCATTCCTACATAAATGAACATTAGTTGTTAATTATTAATAGTAGTGATTAGTAATAGTGAGCAATCTTAATTAGTAAGAATAATACTGATAATGATACCGCGTTGTGGTTTTAATATTTGTTAGTTATTTGTTTATATTAGTAGTGTGATTATACTAATTATTAGTATCCAGGTGAGGTCTTCCGATCCACTTCTTTCTCTCGCTTCCATCCGACATTGTCCATTCTGTCCAGTCCAACGTTATCTTGTGAAGTCTTACAGAGTGTTGAGGATCCTTGTAACGTCTCTAAAGGTATGTGAAAGTCAGTATGTTCAATGGTAGATATTTCTCAGGTCTTGATCTGCCGGGCGAAGTCCAGTGCTGCTGTTGGGCTGGCAAAGAAATGTTCCGTGTTGTTAAAGATAACTCTTAAAGTAGCTGGATAATTCAAGCCGTATCTCAGATTTTCCACACCCCTCATGAGACTTTTAGCTTCGTTAAATGCTTTCCGTTTCCTGGCAACCTCTGCTGGATCATCTCGGTAGATGCTAATCCTTTGTCCTTCAAATTCCAGGTTTCTGTTTCTCGAGGCTTTTCGCATAATCTCGTCCAGGACAAAGTCATATTGTAGCTTTATGATCATTTGTCTTGGAGGGGCGTTTGGTCTTGTCTGACGTCTCCTGACTCTATGAGCACGGGCTAATAAAGGCTTTTGTTCCAGAGATAGAACACGTTGCAGTAAGTTCGCGGTAAATTCTCAAGGATCTTCATCTTTCTCTCGTCCTTCGGGAATACCTGCAATTCTTTGAATTTGTCTTCTCTGGCGTCCTTCTAGCTCAGTACATTTCTCAGTTATTTTAGTCAGCAAGTTCGTTAGCGTTCATTTTCTGTAAGCAACTTTGCTGTAGTCAAAGCACTTGTATCAGCTAATTCTTCAAGGTTCTTTATACCAGCCGTCTGTTGTTCCAGTACCTCCTCCATAGGATTCATCCTATTTTCAAAGGCTTTTTTGACCTTTTCAATTTTTTTGTCCATCTCCTTTGTCATTTCGTTAATCGTTTCTGTGAATTCTTTCTTCAAATCTTCCGACAATTTCTTGATCTTGGTATTAATATTTAAATTTGTTTCCTGTTGAAATTCTTTCAATTGATTGTTCATCTGGTTCATCTGACTGTTCATCTGGTTTATTTCTTCCCTTAAACCAGCAATCTGGTGTGAAATAAAAGTTTTCAATTCCTCACCTTCCGTTTTTTTAGCCCCTTGTTCTTTTTGATACATCTTGGGACTGTGAGGCCCTACTCGAGTCCGAGGCTTCAGTTTGGCCTTCTGCCGGTCTCTGTCGAGTTGATCGAATTTTATTAACTTTTTGCTTTTTCGGTAGGGCTGCGTGTTGTAGACATAACTAGTCGCGCGCCTGATGACGTCACTCACAACAATCGGTGCAGAAACGGCAGGCAGCAAGCAGCAGGCAGCAGGTAAGTCCGTTAATCCCCCGTTTTTTACTGTTTTTTTCGTGGAGCTGGCTGGCGTTATCCTCTAGCCCTCCATAGCGCCACCGGAAGTTTTCCGGACTATTCTGGATTTAGGAGTAATTCAGCACCATATGAGGGGGAAAAATGTTTTCCGAGATACAAATATGCTTTGTTGACAAACTTTGTCCCTCTATCCGAGAAGGAGCTTAGGTAAAAGAGTAAAATAGCTCCAAAAAAGGGAAAACACAAGCGTTATAAGAGTATGCAGGCCTTTGTTGACAGGCCTATGCAAATACCAAATGATACGTTATCAGAATTAAAGTAGTGGATAGAAAAGGTCCACAAGCTGCTTTAAATATATAAGCTTAGCAGCCGTTGCAAGCTGAAGCAAGTATTATCAGATGATGGTTAGCTTCTGTGATTATTTGGGTTAAGATAAGAATAATATCTATTCTTATCAAGTTAATATTTGATACGTCCCTTGATTGGGACTACGGACAATAACACCAGGTAATTGCAAATGGATTGTCCTAAGAAATTTCTCCAATCATTTGTATTAATTATTGGAGTATCAGGAGTTTTTATGGATTAAATGCCTATTGTTCTATTATGAAAGTGTGCATGTCATATCAGGTGAATAATACCACGCCTGTGGCATATATCAATCACATGAGACAAGTAAGATCATTATCAGGTGATTATCTGGGTAACCAGATGTGGCGTATTCTAAAAATGTTTTAGTCCAGCTGTTTATCTCTAAGGAAGAGACAATGTTGTCGCAGACAACAAATCATGGGAAAAACATTCTCAGTAATATGGATTACCAGTAATCTGGTTGTATCCAGATTAAATCACCGATCTCTCAAATGTTCCACATCAGCAGTGAGGACCATGGATCATGTCCTCGCAACAGTGGGCTGGGCCAGTGAAAGTACATTTCAGCGTTTTTATAACAAACCTGTGGCCACTCCCGCAACGTTTGCGGATTCAGTTGTAAGTGCAGTTCCCTAAACGTTTGTCCCCGAATTCAGGGGTTTTTTGTTTGTATTAATAAATGCGTTATTATTTTTCAGCTTGTTCAAGTCTGAAATGCGTTAACATACATCCTCCATCAGTAATTACGGCAATGTGTGAGCAGGGCATGGAATCACAGAGCTTTGAAATCTTCATGAAGGCACTCACGTGACTCCGAAGTAAAATAGTAAGATCAAATGAGAACTTACCAGTTCGAAGTTTGACCCTTATTTTATGAGGAGTTACGATGAGGGATTTTGTGCCCTCCACACCCGACCCTCATAAAATAAATGATCATCTGGTAGTTCTAAATCTATGTTGTGCCTTACTATATTACTCCGGCTATTATGTTCTGTGTTTTTCATGCTCCTGCTTTGAAGTATGCCGATCAAGCGCCAGGCGGGGCTCCTTTACGTAATCCCTCATCGTTACTCCTCATAAAATAACGTACAAACTTCGAACTGCAGAAATGGGGTGAGAAGGCGTGAAGGGCAAAATGCTAAAGACAAAGAAAGAAAACACACAAGCTTGCTGGTGGCTTTCCTTCGATAGCTCAGTTGGTAGAGCGAAGGACTGTAGTGGAAACATGGTCATCCTTAGATCGCTCGTTCAATTGTGGCTCACCTTTTGTTGCGTTCAGCACCATTTCCCTCAAAGCTCAGCAGCGAAGATGGCGAGAGCTGGTCTCCATGTGACCTCTGGCAACTGAGCACAAGGATTGCACCAGCATCAAACCTCTGAATACTCAATGCTTGTCTATAACAGCATGTACTCCAGTGTGCGAAACTATTGTAATAGTAACGTCAACCACAGATTTGATTGGTCATGAAGCAGTAAGAAACTTGCACACTCTCCTCTGATTTGCTCTCCGCTGGATAAGATAGTATGCCGGTATGCATAAAGTGTCAGCAAAATGTGTGGTGACACTTTACGTTGAGAGGTAATCGGCTGAGGTATTAAACAGACATATTTTTAACTTGGACAACTTTATTGTCATTCAGACCTTGCGGTCTGAACAAAATGTTGTTGCCTGCAGTCATACATATAGTAAATAACAAAAGCACACAATAAACACATATTTAACATCCACCACAGTGAGTTCACCAGACACCTCCTCACTGTGGTGGAAGGCAAAAATCTTGTCTTTGTCTCTTCCCTTCTTCATCTTCCTCTTCCTCTGCACACTCTCCCCTGATTTGCTCTCAGCTGGATAAGATACTATGCCGATATGCGTAAAGTGTCAGCAAAATGTGTGGTGACACTTTACGTTGAGAGGTAATCGGCTGAGGTATTAAACAGACATATGAATATCTGAAGAAGGTTCTTGACCTGAAAATTCACCTATTTCCTTCGCTCCATAGATGCTGCCTCACCCACTGAGTTTCTCCAGCATATTTGTCTGCCTGTGAATATCGATAAAGTTACTTGCAGAATTCCAGTGGCGATGTGAGGGTGAGTGAAGAAGATGGAGAATTGCAAAATTGCAGGGGAATTAGCTCAAATGGTAGAGCGCTCGCTTTGCATGCGAGAGGTAGCGGGATCGATGCCGCATTCTCCATTGGATTTTGAATGCCGGGGCCATCCGGTCTCTTGCTTGATACATGTACATTCTGAGGTGCAGAAACGAAGAGAGAATGCGCATCATGTCATGTTTTGCATCAGTGAAGAAATGATGGTCCACATTGTTTTGAAAGATAAGACGAGATAAAGAGAAATAGCAAGTGCTCCTGATATCGTGTGTGAGGATTTAAGTGAGAACTATCTGCCTACGAGAATTGGGTGTGAATAAAGCAATGTCCCACCAGAAAGTTCTCCCGCAGGGAGTGCTAAGTTTTAGCCCGATCAGAAGGGTTTCCAGAAGGGAGTGCTAAGTTTTGACAAAATTCCAACATTTTAATGAAATACTTTGGGTATCAATGCTGTGGTCACTCCCTGGTATGAAAAAGTTGCCTCTTGGGTTCATCTTAATTCATTCATCTCACATCTGGGTAAGGGAGTGATGCTACTTTGTACCATGTGCCAGACAGGAGACAGCGAAGGGCAACATATTAAAGGCAATGAAGGAAAACAGACAAGCTTGCTGGAGGTTTTCCTTCGAGAGCTCAGTTTTGTAGAGCAGAGGACTGTAGTGGAAACATGGTCATCCTTAGGTCACTGGTTTAATTCTCGCTCAAAGGAGCTGTTCACCTTTTGTTATGTTCAGCACCACTTCCCGCACAGCCCAGCAGTGAAGACGAAACGAGCTGGTCTCTATCTGACCTCTGGCAACTGACCTCAAGGATTGCACCAGCATCAAACCTCTGAATATTCAAGGGTTGTTGAGCACAAAATATGTACTTCAGGGTACTATGCTGTTGAAATAGTAACACCAAGCACAGATTTGAATGGTCATGATGCAGAAAGAATCTGGGACACTCGTCTTGAGTAACGACTGTACATAATAACATCTGACAAGCAAAGCATTAAGAAATCGTTCATCATGCCTGCTTGTGCACAAGGTGTCCATCTGTTTTCTGCAGTTGCATCACCACACCAGCAGGGAGTGCTAAGATCTGACATAATTCCAACATTTTCATAAAATGTTTTGGCTGTTAGTGCTGTGGCCACTCCCTTGTATGAAAAAGTTGTCACTTGGGTTCATTTTAATTAATTCATTTCTCACCTGGATAAGGGAGTGATGCGATTTTGCATAATGTGTCACCGTAATGTTTGGTGGAAGAGTAAGAGTTTACGTTGAGTGATAATACGCTGAGGTATTGGACAGACATCTGAATATAGATTGCAGAATTGCAGTAGTGCTGTGGTGGATCGTGAAGAAGACAGAGAAGTGCAGGGGAATTAGCTCAAATGGTAGAGCGCTCGCTTAGCAAGTGAGAGGTAGCGGGATCGATGCCCGCATTCTCCATTGGTCTTTTGGATGCAGGTGTTGTGCCGGTCTCTTGCTTGATACATGTACATGCTGAGCTGCAGAAATGGGGAGAGAAGGCGAATCATGTCAGGTTTTGCACCAGTGAAGGTTCACTTTGATTGGAAAGAAGAGAAATGATAGCGAGAAATGGCACGTGCTCATGATTTTGTATGTGAGGATTGAGGTGAAAATTAACTGCCTACGAGAATTGGGTGTGAATAAAGCAATGCCCGACCAGAAGAAAGGACTTATGCCATGGAAATGTCATTCAAAACAATGTGCACAGCAAGACAACAAGCCAGGTAGGATCGAAACTACAATCTTCTGATTCGTAGTCAGACGCGTTATCCATTGCGCCACTGGCCCAAGCTATTGAAGGGAGTTTGCAGATGCAAGGGTGTTCATGATACAGCAGGTAGCCAGACAGTAGGCAGCAAATGCAAAATGTTAAAGACAAAGAATGAAAACAGATAAGCTTGCTGGTGGCTTTCCTTCGATAGATGAGCAAGTAGAGCGGAGGACTGATGTGGAAACATGGTCATCCTTCGGTCGCTGGTTCAATTGTGGCTCGAAAGAGCTGCTCACCTTTTGTTATGTTCTGCACCATTTCGCTCAAAGCCCAGTAGTGAAGATGGCAAGAGTTAGTCTCCATGTGACCTCTGACAACTGAGCACAAGGATTGCACCAGCACCAGCATCAAACCTCTGAATACTCAAGGCTTGTCTAGCACAGCATGTACTCCAGTGTGTGAAACTATTGTAATTGTAATAGTAGTACGAACCACAGATTTGATTGGTCATGAAGCAGTAAGAAACTTTCACACTCTCCCCTGATTTGCTCTCAGCTGGATAAGATAGTATGCCGTACTGCATAAAGTGTCAGCAAAATGTGTGGTGACACTTTATGTTGAGAGGTAATCGGCTGAGGTATTAAACAGACATATGAATATCTGAAGAAGGTTGTCCACCTGAAAATTTGCCTATTTCCTTCGCTCCATTGATGCTGCCTCACCCACTGAGTTTCTCCTGCAGATTTGTTTGCCTGTGAATATCGATAAAGTTACTTGCAGAATTCCAGTGGCGATGTGAGGGTGAGTGAAGAAGATGGAGAATTGCAAAATTGAAGGGGAATTAGCTCAAATCGTAGAGTGCTAGCTTTGCATGCGACAGGTAGCGGGATCGATACCCGCATTCTCCATTGGATTTTGAATGCCGGGGCCATCCATTCTCTTGCTTGATACATGTACATTCTGAGGTGCAGAAACGAAGAGAGAATGCGCATTATGTCAGGATTTGCATCAGTGAACAAATGATGGTCCACATTGAATTGTAAGATAAGACGAGATAAAGAGAAATAGCAAGTGCTCCTGATATCGTGTGTGAGGATTGAGGTGAGAACTATCTGCCTACAACAATTGGGTGTGAATAAAGCAATGCCTGATCAGAAGGGTCCCCAGAAAGGAGTGCTAAGTTTTGACAAAATTGCAACATTTTCATGAAATACTTTGGATATGAGAATTAAGGGACAGAAGTTTAGGGGTAACGTGAGGGGGAACTTCTTTACTCAGAGGGTGGTGGCTGTGTGGAATGAGCTTCCAGCAGAGGTGGTGGAGGCAGGATCGATTTTAACATTTAAAAGTAAAGTGGATAGGTATATGGACGTGAAGGGAATGGAGGGGTATGGTCTGAGTGCAGGTAGATGGGACTAGGGGAAAACAAATGGTCGGCACGGACTGGAAGGGCCGAGAGGGCCTGTCTCCGTGCTGTAATTGTTATATGGTTATATGGTTATATCAATGCTGTAGTCACTCCCTGGTATGAAGAAGTTGCCTCTTTGGTTCATCTTAATTCATTCACCTCTCACCTGGATATGGGAGTAATGCTACTTTGTACAACGTGCCAGACAGGAGACAGCAAAGGGCAACATATTAAAGGCAATGAAGGTAGACAAGCTTGCTGGTGGCTTTCCTTCGATAGCTCAGTTGGTAGAGCGGAGGACTGTAGTGGAAACATGGTCATCCTTTGGTCGCTGGTTTAATTCTGGCTCGAAGGAGCTGCTCACCTTTTGTTACGTTCAGCACTATTTCCCGCACAGCACAGCAGCAAAGACGGAACGAGCTGGTCTCCATTTGACCTCTGGTATCTGACCACAATGATTGCACCTGAATATTCAAGGCTTATCGAGCACAGCATATCCGTCAAAGTGCTATGCTGTTGAAATATTAACACCAAGCACAGATTTGAATGATCTGACATAATTCCAACATTTTCATGTTTTGAGTGCTGTGCAGTAAGAATCTAAGGGGGACATCCTGCTTGAGTAGTGACTGTACATAATAGTGCTGGGACAGCAATATATATTAATGACAAGCAAAGCATTAAAAAACCCATCATCATGCATGTGTGTGCAGTTTCCATCTGTTTTCTGCAGTTGCATCACCATACCAGCAGGGAGTGTTATGATCTGACATAATTCCAACATTTTCATGAAATGTTTTGGCTATTAGTGCTGTGGCCACTCCCTTGTATGAAAAAGTTAGCCCATTGGGTTCATCTTAATTAATTCATTTCTCACCTGGATAAGGGAGCGTTACTATTTTGCATAATGTGTTACCCTTTCTCTATGTAATGTTTAGTGGAAAAGTAAGAGTTCATGTTGAGTGATAATACGCTGAGGTATTGGACAGACATCTGAATATTGATAAAGTTAGTTGCAGAATTGCAGTGGCGCTGTGGTGGATCATGAAGGAGACGGAGAAGTGCAGGGGAATTAGCTCAAATGGTAGAGCGCTCGCTTAGCATGTGAGAGGTAGCGGGATCGATGCCCGCATTCTCCATTGGTCTTTTGAATGCAGGTCTCTTGCCGGTCTCTTGCTTGATACGTGTACATGCTGAGCTGCAGAAATGGGGAGAGAAGGCGCATCATGTCAGGTTTTGCAGCAGTGAAGGTTCACTTTGATTGGAAAGAAGAGAAATGATAGTGAGAAATGGCACGTGCTCATGATTTTGTATGTGAGGATGAGGAATTATATAAATAGAACCGCTCGGATAGTGACTTTTATATAAGCTAGGTAATTTGCAAAGAAATGTTTAAGGAATTCCTGACGGAATAAAGTGCAATTAAGTTTATACACACACAGGAAAGGATGAGTCAAGACATAGAAATGGTTAACCTGAACCTGACTTTGTGTTGAGGAATGGATAGCTGAATAGTGGCCTCTTGTTAGGCCAGAAGTCAACTCTTTTCAATATGGGTACATTCTTAGGTTATGAGGTTTGTGCTGAGTTTGAGATAGAATTCAAGGCTGAGAGATGAGTCCCTGTAGTTAGCATTGGATTGAGGTGAAAATTATCTGCCTGTGATAATTGGGTGTGAATAAAGCAATGCCCATCCAGACGGAAGGACTGATGCCATGGAGATGTCTTTCAAAACAACGTGCACAGCAAGACAACGAGCCAGGTAGGAGTCGAACCTACAATCTTCTGATTCGTAGTCAGACGCGTTATCCATTGCGCCACTGGCCCAAGCTATTGAGGGGAGTTTGCAGATGCAAGGGTGTTCATGTCACAGCAGGTACGCAGACAGTAGGCAGCGAAGGGCAAAATGTTAAAGACAAAGAAAGAAAACAGACAAGCTTGCTGGTAACTTTCCTTCGAGAGCTCAGTTGGCAGAGCGGAGGACTGTAGTGGAAACATGGTCATCCTTAGGTTGCTAGTTCAATTGTGGCTTGGAAGAGCTGCTCACCTTTTGTTGTGTTCAGCACCATTTCCCTCGAAGCCCAGCAGTGAATGCATAGATAGCTATTTATGACTATGCTATAGTTGGGATCACGGAGACATGGCTCTAGGGGGACCAAGGCTGGGAGCTGAACATCCAAGGATATTCAATATTCAGGAGGGATAGACAGAAAGGAAAAGGAGGTGGGGTAGCATTGCTGGTGAGAGAGGAGATTGATGCAATAGAAAGGAAGGACATTAGCTTGGAGGATGTGGAATTTATATGGGTAGAGGTGCGAAACTCTAAGGGGCAGAAAACGCTATTGGGAGTTGTGTACAGGCTACCTAACAGTAGTAGTGGAGTTGGGGATGGCATCAAACAGGAAATTAGAAATGCGTGCAACAGGGGTAAAACAGTTATAATGGGTGACTTCAATCTACTTATAGATTGGGTGAATCAAATGGGCAGGGGTGCTGAGCAAGAGGATTTCTTTTCTTTATTGAGTTACAATGCTGAGCTCAGCTACCCCTTTAAATTATCAATGAATGGAGACCATATTTGTTCAAAAAGTTTGTATTTGTCTATTAGGACAAACCTAATTCTCTCCAGATGCAGACCTCCCAACTATCCCGCTTTTGGCGGGATATTCCCGCTTTTTAGGTTCCCTTCCCGCCATTACGATTTGTAACCTAATTATCCCGCTAAATTGTTCCTCCCGTGGTGAACGCCGGCGCCATGTGTCCCCGGTTTGCCGGCCCGCGCGATCAGCGGCACTTTGCCGGGCCCCAGTGGCCGCGCGTGCGCAGTGGGGGAGGGTTGCCGGGCCCCAGTGGCCGCGCGTGCGCAGTGGGGGAGGGTTGCCGGGCCCCAGTGGCCGCGCGTGCGCAGTGGGGGAGGGTTGCCGGGCCCCAGTGGCCGCGCGTGCGCAGTGGGGGAGGGTTGCCGGGCCCCAGTGGCCGCGCGTGCGCAGTGGGGGAGGGTTGCCGGGCCTGGCGCCATTTCGAGCCACGCCGCGCCGGCCCGCGCGATCAGCGGCACTTTCTTGCCGGCAGCCGGCCGCTCGCGGCAGCCCCATCACCGGGCCTCCCCCCCCACCCCCACCCAGTGCGCAGGCGCAGACCCGCCGGCAACCTTGCCAAGTGCGCATGTGCCGCACCCGCCCGCCGGCAGCCCGCTGATCTGCACCAGTGCGCAGGCGCATAGCCGCCGGCAACAACCCCAAGTGAGAGAAATGAAGGTGAGTCTAGTGCCAAGTTTATCAAAGTTTAACAAAGAATTATAAATGTTTCAGCATACATGTACCTTTATCACATTTTGGCATTTAAAATACTTCTTCACAATTTAGAATTTGTCACATGGGACCCCAAATAGGGCGCCGCGACATATTATGAATTTTCATTTAAAAATATGAATTTTGAGGGGAAATATTATGAATTTTGACAATCAAATGTTGGGAGGTCTGCAGATGCAACGTCTCCGACATTTCCACAGTCCACATTTTTATTGTGGGGGATAATGTTCCCTTCCAGAATTTTAATATAATTTTTTTTCCAATTATCAAACCGTAATCAAGAAAATTTCTTTGACACTTAATATTAAGCTTGAATCAGGAACTCTTAATATTATTAGCTTTAGATCGGGGTCCAATTTAGTTTTAAGAACGTCAGAAATGATTCTAAAAATATCAGCCCAATAACTATTAAGTTTTATGCATGTTACTAAACTATGCGTTAAGTTAGCTTTTAAATTCTGACATTTATCGCAAATAGAAGAAATGTTAAGAAAAATTCTATTTAATTTCGTTTTTGAGTAATACTTTAAATTGTACCAAAGTATGTCTGGCATTTAATGAGCATTGGTGTATACGTTGTAAACTTTCTTCCCAAGTGTCTTTCATTATAGCTAGACCTATTTCATTTTCCCATATCTGTCGGTATGATTCTGTTGTTGGGTCTTTCCTATCCAAAACAGTATTATATATGTACGCTATTAGTTTTTCTGTAAGTTTTTTGTGTGCGTAAGATTAGCCTCTAAGTGTTGACATTTATCACAAATAGGGGATACACAAGGAAAAATTCTGTTTAATTTGGTTTTTGAATAGTGCAATCTATGTAAAACTTTAAATTGTATTTTACTTCGGAGTCACGTGAGTGACTACGTGAATAGAAGCCCGTACAGCCGTTGGTGCGTCATGACGTCAGACGCTGGTGCAGTCGGGCGGGGGGAGCAGCAGCGCTCCTCCGAGCGGTAAGTTTAAACCGCGGGTTACATGAAAAGCTGGAGAATTCAGCGGGTGCAGCGGCATCTAAGGAGCGAAGGAGATGGGCGACGTTTCGGGTCGAGACCCTTCTTCAGACTTCACCCTCCATTCTCCAGCAGTTTTCGTTAACAAGTTGAAACGAGGTAAGGTTTGTTGAAATACTTTACCACAGGTCTTTTTCTGCAACGGTTGGGAGTTTTTGTAGATATGTTGCAGAAAGGGAAGAAGGTGTCGGCGAGGCGCTCCGGGGGTAGAAAGGTAAAGTGGCAGGAGAGTGTTGAGGATGGAGGCCCGTCTGGTACACCTGGTCCGGTGCTGGCTACACAGCCAGTGGTTGCGGACCCACTGCCGGGGGGCAGTGAAGGCTTGTCAGTAGGGGGCCGCTGGCAAGTCTCTGTGGCCCGTAAATGAGTCGGGCCTGGAGGTTATACCCTCCATAGGAGAGTCCGTTTGCTCACGGCTCTCCCACGTCGAGATTCTATTTCAAAAGAATGCTCGACAGGGACCAGCTCCGTGGGGAGGAGTGGTGCCCAAGCCAGGCTGATGGAGAGCTTGTGCTAGCAGCACCTGTTTCAGGGCTGCAGAACTATCCTGCCTGTGAGGAGGATGTTCCAGCTCCGTGAGGAGGAGTGATGCCCAAGCCAGGCTGATGGAGAGCTTGTGCTAGCAGCACCTGTTTCAGGGTTGCAGAACTATCCTGCCTGTGAGGAGGATGTTCTATCAGGGCAGTTTGCTGGGGGAGAGCAGTAAAGGTGTTCGGTGGGAGGTAATTCCGAACATTGCTGGGAAGTTTGCTGAGTGTAGAGAGGCAGGAAAGGCGATTGATGTAGAATTGGCTGAAGCCATTCAGTATATGCTCTCCCACCAGTTACAGGAGCTAGCTATGGATGAAGTAGCAAAAAACTATAAAGCTCCTGTTAATTGAGATCTCCTGAAGGTACCGGTGGTTAGTCACCAAATTTGGTCATAGATGGGTTTACCTGCTAGGGCCCAGGAGATGAAGTTTTAAAAAGTGCTTAAACTGTTGTCAGCAGGTATTACAGCTGTGGTGAAAGTTATTGATACAAATGATATGGTTGAAGCACAGCAGGATGAACTGGAACTCCTTTGTAATGCATTTTGAAACCAGTGTACCACCACGAAATCTGTTGTTTGGTGGTAATTTTGCAAAAAGGGTCAAAGACTGTTATGAGATTGTTATAACCATGGCTCTCATTAAGCCAGCTGGAAGCAAGGCAAAAAAGGTTCTCTACAAGAAGTCGAGGACAACAAGGCCGCAAGGAAAGATGCTGGTAAGGAATTACCATTGACAGACAATGAATTAACTGATGTTCCTGTTCAAATTGGGGAAGGTAAAAATTGTTTCTCAAACAATGGCAGCAGTTGACATCAGATTTGTTCATACTTAGTGTATTGAAGGGGTGAAAAATTGGATTTTACTATAAGGACAGTCTACCTAGTCAACATTTTCCTAGTAGTAAACTTATTTTCAGATGAGGAAAATCTGCTTATTCAAGCAGAGATTCAGTCGTTACATGAGAAGGGGTAATTGAGCCTTCTGTCTATCAAAGTCAACAATTTCTGTCAAGTATATTTCCCAGATCTAAAAAGACTGGGGGATGTAGAATTATTCTGGATTTATCGAATTTGACCAAATTTGTTTGTTATAGGCATTTCAAAATGGAGAACTTTACCACGGGCAAACATCTAGTGTCCAAAGGGTATTATATGGCAACCATTGATTTAAAGAATGCATATTACGCAGTGTCTATTCATGGTGATGATAGAAGATATTTGAAATTTATTTGGATGACTGAGCTGTTGCAATTCAGGACATTGCCGAATGGATTAACTTCAGCTCCTAGATTATTTACTAAATTGGTAAAACCTGTGTTAGCATTGCTTAGAGCTCAGGGGCATGTGGTAATGGCCTATTTAGATGATTTCTGATTGTTGGAAAGACTCATGCTGAAACTCAATCATCAGTTTCAGTTGTTAAAATCATTTTTGAACAAATGGGATTTGTTATTCACCCAGGTAAATCTAAATTATCACCAGTCCAAATTATTGATTATCTGGGATTTACCATTAATTCCAATCACATGTTGGTAACTTTGCCCAGGGATAAATTGAATCAGTTAATTGAGGACTGTGTTAATCTCGTTGGAGAACAACGGCCTTTGATTAGACAAGTAGCCAGTTTTATTGGGAAGTTGTTGCAGCTTTTCCAGCTGTGCAGTATTGTCCTCTGCATTATCAACAATTACAACCATCAAAGGAACAGGCACTGAGAATACAAAGGGGCTATTTTTGATAGGCCTATGCAGTTGTCAGCTGGGGCGATTGCTGACATACAATGGTGGATAGTACATGTTTCAAAAAATTTAAGGAAGGTTTCGTGGAATCACCGTCACTGATATTACAGACTGATGTGAGTGCACTGGGTTGGGGTGCAACAGATATGTCTTCTAGTTGTGGAGGCAGATGGAATGTGGATGAGACATCGCTTCCTCAATTAAGAGGGACTGATTATTTAGAGTTGTTGGGCACCTGGTATGGGCTCAAAGCTTATTGTTCTACAAGGAGGGATCTGCATGTGCAGCTCAGATTCACAACACCACAGCAGTGGCATATGTAAACCACATGGGTGGAGTTAAGTCACAGTCTTGTGATAGACTGGCTAACCAGATTTGGAGCTGGTGTATTGACCAAAATATCTGGCTTTCAGCACTTTATTTGCCAGGAAGAGGTCACGTCAGTTAATGACAACATTGAATGGATGTTAAATCAGGATGTGTTTAACCAAATGATTGATCAGTATGCATTGCCAGATATTGACTTGTTTGCATCTCGATTAAATCATCAGTTACCTAGATATGTTTCATGGTAACCAGATACTGGGGCAGTAGCAGTGGATGCATTTTCGCTGCATTGGGGGAGGAATGTTTGTGTATGTATTTCCTTCATTCTGTCTCATCAGCAGATGTTTGCAAAAGATCAAGGAGGACTCCGCTTCAGGGGTATTGGTAGTGCCAGATTGGCCTACACGAGCATGGTTTCCCGTTGAATTACAAATGGCTAGGGAGCCTTACATGCTTATGCCCAAGAATAAAAATCTACTGGTAAATCCAGTCACTGGGGATCAACATCCTTTATAGGATCGTATTGATCTGTTAATTTGCAGATTATAACGAGGCCATACCTGGGGAGAGGACTGTCTCATCGGACGGTGGATGTTCTCACGTCGGCATGCAGGGATAGTACACAGCAGCAATATATCACCTATATAAGGAAGTGGGAGCAATTCTGCCTACAGCAGGATATTGTATACCACACGTCAGGGATCACGGATGTATTGGAGTTGTCAACTCTTTATTTTGACCAAAAAATTAAGTTACAGTGCAATTAATTCAGCCAGAAGTGCTCTGTCTTCTTATTTACCTATGAATGCAGAATTGCATACAGTAGGGACACATCCGTTAGTTCACGATTCATGAAGGGAGTTTCAATGCTAATCCTCCTAAACTCAGGTATGCCGGTATTTACAATGTGAGTGAGGTTTTTATGCTTCTTCGCCAGTGGGCTCCGGTTACAAGCCTATCTATAGCCAAAGTAACTATGAAGGTGGTCATGCTTCTGGTGTTGGTTTCAGCCCAACGTGTACAAACATTGCAAAAGCTACGGCTAGATAGAATGCATGTGTCGGCTGATGCCATTATATTTTATATCTATGATTTGCTTAAACATAATAAAAGAGGCATGACAGGATGTAAGATGGTGTTTTCAGCATACCCCGCAGATGATCGCTTCTGTATAGTCTCACATTTATCTCTTTACATTGAGATTACTAAACCTCTGAGAGGAACAGAGTTGGCTTTGTTTATTAGTCACAAAAAACCACACAGTAAGGTGTCGGTGCAAACGATTGCAAGGTCCTCGCGGCCACAGGATGGTCCAGTGAGCTAATTTTCAGAGGTTTTGTCACAAGCCGATTTCAAGGCTCGGGGTGTTTGCTGATTCTGGTGTCAGTACTGTTACATTTTTCCCCTGAGTTAGAGGGGTTTGTTATGATCTGTTTGTAAATAAACTGTTATTCCATTTAACAAATGTATTACTGATGCATGATTTATTGTTAACGACTTTTGAGTCAATCCAGGCAGTGTGAACGTCGGATTTGAGTCTGCGGCGTGAATTCACAGTGCTTTGAAGTCTTCACGTAGTCACTCACGTGACTCCGAAGTAAAATAGTAAGATTAAACGAGAACTTACCAGTTTGAAGTTTGATCTTTATTTTATGAGGAGTCGAGTTGAGGGACTACGTGCCCTCCGCTCCCACCCTCATAGATCTCATCTGGTAGTTCTAGTTTTATCATCTTACCGTTATACTTCGGTCATTGTTAGCTGTGAATTCATTCCGCTGCTTTGAAGATTGACGCACCAACGGCTGTACGGGCTTCTATTCACGTAGTCCCTAAACTCGACTCCTCATAAAATAAAGATCAAACTTCAAACTGGTAAGTTCTCGTTTAATCTTACTATTAAAGAATGTCTAGCATTTAACGGACAGTGGTGTATATGTTGTAAGCTTTCATCCCATATTTCTGGCCCTATTATTTGGCCTAGTTCATTTTCCCATGATTGCCCTAGTTCATTTTCCAAATATTTCCGTCCTGGGTGCATCATTATCCAATAAAATATTATAAATATAAGATATCAATTTTTCTGTGTTCGGATGTTTATTCAAACATTCATCAAGAATTTCTCTCTTTCTATTTCTGTAATCCTGTGCATTTGACTTAGCATAGTCTCTGATTTGTAGATATCTAAAGTAGTCTTTTGAGTGAAGCCCATAAATTTGTTGTAATTCCTGAAATGAAAGAAAGGAATTCTTCCTATAGAGATCACCCATCTTAATAATTCCATGATTTTTCCATTGTAAAAAACCTTTATCCATCATTGAGGGTTTAAATGTAGCATTATTTACAATGGGATGTGCTAATGGTAAACAATCTAATTTTAGCATCTTTAATTGTTTCCAAATACGTATTCCACTATCATTGGGTTTTCTTTATAGATTTTTGTTGCTTAATTTAGTATTAGCAAATAGTATCGATCCAATTTCAAAGGGTAAACAATCTTCCTTTTCCATTTTTAACCAATCTGGTTGTTTGTCCAGTTCTTCCAACCAAAAATTCATATTTTTAATATTAACTGCCAATAATAAAACATATAATTTGGTAATACTGAACCTCCATTTATTTTTGATTTACATAAGTGTTTTTTATTTATTCTGTGGTTATAATCCCAGATAAAGTTGGTGACTATAGAGTCAACCTTCTTAAAAAAAAGTTTTGAGAGGTATATCGGGATTAATTGAAAAAGGTACAGTAATTGCGGGAGAAAAATCATTTTTATCGCATTAATTCTACCCAACATCGAAATAGGTAATGTTTTCCAGTATAAGATATTCTTATGTAATTTGTTCAATAAATGCGGAAAATTAGATTTAAACAAAGAAATATATCTCTTTGTTACATAGATTCCAAGATATTTAAGTTTTTCATTTACTATTTTAAAAGGGAATTGTTGTAGTATATGTGGATTACTTCCCAGTATTGGCATAATATCACTTTTTTTCCCAATTAATTCTGTATCCTGAAAACAAACCATATTGAGTTATTAAATTTAATAAGTTTGGTATACTAACTTCAGGTTTTGTGATGTAAATTAATACATCATCTGCGTATAAGGAGATTTTATTTTCAGTATCTTTAGTTTTATACCCATATATTTCTGGATTTAACCTCACGCTTTGTGCTAATGGTTCTATTACAAGTTCAAATAATAGCGGTGATAATGGACATCCTTGTCTACAGCCCCGGGATAAACTAAATTTAGTTGATAACATGTGATTTGTTAATATTCTAGCCGTTGGATTAGTATATAATAATTTTACCCATGTGTTAAATTTCTCACCCAGTTGAAAAGTTTCCATAACCGAAAATAAATAAGGCCATTCCACCTGGTCAAAGGCTTTCTCAGCATCTAACGAAATAATTGCTAAGTCTTTATTATTACTTCTTTTTGAGTATATAATATTGAATAATCTTCTCAGGTTATATGAGGAATATCATTTTGGTATAAATCCTGTTTGATCCAGGTGTATTAGTTTATTAATCACTATACTTAATCTATGTGCTAGTAGTTTAGTTATTATTTTTTGGTCAGTATTTAGAAGAGCTATAGCTCTATATGATCGTGGGTCAACCAGATCTTTATCTATTTTTGGTATAAGTGTTATAATAGATTTGTTTAGTGTTTCTGGTAATTTCTGTTCGGTATAAATATGTTCATACAATGTCTTTAAACGCGGGACAACCAGATCATAGAATATTTTATAAAATTCCGAGCCAATGCCATCTGGTCCCGGAGATTTACCATTTTTTAGTGATCTGATAGATTCTTCAATTTCTTTTACTGTTCTTTCAGCATTTAATAATTCTCTATCTTTCAAATCTAACCCTTTAAGATTACATTTTTGTAAGAAAGCTTCTATCCCTGTCCGGTGATCTATCGTTTTGGCAGAATAAAGGTTTTGATAATATTGCAGAAATCTCTCATTAATGTCCTTAGATTGTACTAGTGGTTTTCCTTTGTCTGATGTAATCCTATGAATTGTTTTTTCCCTGTCCAGTTTCCGTAATTGACGAGCGAGTAATTTTTGAGGTTTATCTCCAAATTCAAGTGTAATTGTTTAGTATATTGATAAAATTTTACAACTTGGTCTGAGTATATTTTATTTAATTTATATTTCAATGCTGCAATTTTATTGTGTTTTATCATGGTTGGTGTAGACGCATTTTCTATGTCTAATTGTTTAATTTCCCTTTCTAATGCCTGTTGTATCATCCGATTCTCTTTATTATGAAATGCTTGGGAGGAGATCATGGCTCCACAAGTAAATGCTTTAAATGTTTCCCATAGTAAGGAGGCAGATGTTTCAGTATTATCATTTATTTTGAAGAACGTATTAAATTGTTTAGTAAGATATTCCTGGGATGCTTTTTGCTTTAAAATTTGTGAGTTAAGTCTCCATTGTGCATGTTTCTCCGTCTTACCATTTGTTTTAATCATAAATATTAAAGGGGCATGGTCCGAAATTATAATATTATGGTATTTTGAATTATAAGTAAATGGAATAAGCTCTGAGTCCACCAAAAAATAACCTATTCTTGAGTACGTTTTAAGTACCGGTGAATAAAATGAATATTCTCGTCCAGTTGGATTTTCTATTCTCCAAACATCTTTGATACTACTAGTATCTATATATGCATTTAATAAATCACTGGAATGCGATTTTATTTTCCGTTGTCTTGATGATCTATCTAAATAGGGATCTAATGTACAATTTAGGTCTCCTCCAATTATTAAATTATGTTGTGCTAATTCTGGAATTGTATTAAATATTTTCTTAAAAAACAAAGGACTATCAAAATTTGGTCCATAAACATTAATAAGAGTCCATTTTTGTGCATATAATTCACCTATTAATATAATGTATCTACCATCACTATCCGTTAAAGTTGATGTATGTTTAAAAGGTATTCCTTTACGGATTAATATTGCCACACCTCTGGATTTGTGTGTAAATGAAGAGTGAAGTCTTTCTATTTCTGATTTCGTGTGTGTTTGCTTTTACATAGTCTCTAATTTGTAAATATTTAAAGTAATCTTTTGAATGTAAGCCAAAAATGTGTTGTAAATCTTGAAATGACATGAAGGAGTTTTCCCTATAGAGATCGCCCATCTTATTAATTCCATAGTTTTTCCATTGTAAACAACCTTTGTCCATGATTGAAGGTTTAAATGTAACGTTATCTACAATGGTGAGGGCTAGTGGTATACATTTCAATTTTAATGTTTTCTTTATTTGTTTCCAGATACGTATCCCACTTTATATTATAGGATTTTCACTATAGATTTTCTTACCTAGTTTAATATTAGCGAATAAAATCGAGCTAATTTCAAAAGGCGAACAATCTTCTTTTTCCATTTCCAATAAAATATTCCATTGAGAGGCCCACAGGAGCCGTTGGACGAAGAGGAGGAGGGGGAGAAGCGACACCCGACCGGTAAGGTTTAAAATCAAGCGCGGGGCTTGTTTTTACCGAAATCCATAACATTCCATTTGGAGAATGTAAATGAAAACTTTACAAGCTCTTAAGTGTACAACATCTTTTAATGATAGCACTGGGTATTACATACACCTTCAAGCACCGGCTACATTTTCCTACTGAGGGGAAGGCGTTATGATTGATGTTAACTGGGCGGGGTTAATGGGAGTGAGGTAACTATATTATTGGTTGCATATAAACCATCTACATCCTTCCCCTTAGAAATCAAAAAAAAACAGATTGTTGTCACGACAACCGAATTAAACCGCAGAATTAAACAAAATCGCCGTAGCGAACAGGCGGCTTACTGATCCTGCCCGAGCGCGTACGGGCTCCCCTCCCCCCGAAAGAGCAGAAGAAGCAGGAGGACGCAAGGCAGCCGGGGAACCAGGGAAGGGCATTGGGGTGGGAGAAACAGGAGAGGGAGAACCGCGATCGGCAACAGGGACCCGCGCAGAGGGGAACCAGGCGCCCGCGACGGGGACCAAGGCATGCAGGGAACACCAGCCGGGGCGGCAGCCGGCTGCTGATAGGAGAGTGGAGGGGCATAGGGCCCAGGGGGCTGCGGCTGTGGCTCATTAACCGCAAGCAGGTGTTGTCGGCTCCTTCGGTAGATGGAACCCTCACAGTCGACCAGATACGAACGAGGTGAGTCGGCCACCCCAACCACGGTGGCCAGACGGTAGTGCCCACTGGCGGTCTGCAAACGAACAACCTGTCCGGGCAACAGAGGATCGAGTGGTCTGCACGACCGATCGTGGGAACGCCGCTGGCTGTCATGTTTCTCTTGAATTCGCCTCTGCACGGAGGCGGGCTCCAGCACCCGAGGTTTCAGCTGGCGCTGGGCAATCGGGACGGTGGATCTGGTAGTTCTGGACATCAGACGCTGAGCAGGGGACCCCATGGCCGGATCCCTGGAAACATTCCTGAGGTTCAGGAGATCCAAATACAAATCAGAATTGGATAGTCGCGCCTGTTCCATCAGAAGCTTGGCGCTGCGGACGGCCCGTTCTGCTAGGCCGTTGCTCTGTGGGTACTCTGGGCTGCTGGTGAAATGCACGAAGTTCCACTTGTCGGCAAAGCTTTTGAATTCTCGGCTTGTAAACTGCCTGCCGTTGTCAGTCTGCAGCTGACCGGGGTCCCAAAAGTGGAGAAGTGTTTCCGCAGCTTGCGGATCACCATCTCCGACGTGAGGGATGTCAGCAAATCCACTTCGAACCAGTTGGAGTACGAGTCGACCAGGACAAGGTAGTGGTTACCACGCCACTCGAATATGTCGTTTTTTTTTTTTTTTTTTTTTTTTAAAGATCAGTTTAGTTTATTGTCATGTGTACCAAGGTACAGTGAAAAGCTTTTGTTACATTGTCAGCAGAAAGACAATCGTGGGGTGATCACGTGGACAACACGGTCACTAAAGCTAACCGGACACAAGGATTCCTTAGACAAAACCTCTGATTCTGCCCAAAGGAATTGAAAACCACAGCATATACAACATTGGTTAGACCCTTACTGGAATACGCTTCATGCGCCTGGGACACATATAAAACTGGTCACATCAACAAACAAGAAGGGGTACAGAGGAAAGCAGCAGGCTTTTGCAATGGGGACTACAATAGAGGTAGCAGTGTCACCCAGATGCTGTCCGACCTGGAGTGGGAAACGCTGGAAACAAGAAGGGCAAGGAACAGACTAGCCACGTTGTACACGATTCAAAAGGGGATCGTGTGTGTAAATGAAAACTTTACAAGCTCTTAAGTGTACAACATCTTTTAATGATAGCACTGGGTATTACATACACCTTCAAGCACCGGCTACATTTTCCTACTGAGGGGAAGGCGTTATGATTGATGTTAAACTGGGCGGGGTTAATGGGAGTGAGGTAACTATATTATTGGTTGCATATAAACCATCTACAGAGAAGTGGGTTTTTTTTTGAGGAAGCTGCTGATTGGTGGGAAGTGGACTAGGGAAAGCAGCTGATTGGCAGTCAGATTCCAGCAGTTTGTTGTGTACTTTGTATTGTGTTGCTATTGTATCCTGTGTAAGGGGGGAGTATGAAGGCAAGGGCAGTGTACTGTTCTGGATGTCAGATGTGGGAGGTCAGGGAATCTGATAGCCCTCCAGACATCCACATCTGCGCCAGGTGTGTTGAGATGGGGCTCATAAAGGACTGTGTTAGGAACCTGGAGCAGCAGCTCGATGACCTCCGTCTGGTCAGGGTGAGTGAGGAAGTAATAGAGAGGAGCTACAGGGAGGTAGTCACTCCCAGACCACAGGAGGCAGACAAGTGGGTCATGGTTAGGAAGGGCAAGGGGCAGAGGCAGGGGCTAGAGAGACCCCTGTGACCGTGCACCTGGAAAATAGGTACTCGGGTTTGAGTACGATTGGAGGGGACAGCCTAGCTGGGGGCAGCAACAGCGGCCGGGCCTCCAGCACAGAGAACGGCCCTGATGCTCAGAAGGGTAGCAAAAAGAGGAGGGCAATTGTAATAGGGGACTCTATAGTTAGGGGGTCGGATAGGCGATTCTGTGGACGCAGTCGGGAGACCCGGATGTTAGTTTGCCTCCCTGGTGCCAGGGTTTCGCATGTGTCAGAACGTGTCCAAAAGATTCTGATAAGGGAGGGAGAGGAGCCTGATGTTGTGGTACACATAGGTACCAGTGACGAGGTCCTGAAGGGAGAATTTAGGGAGTTGGGGGGAAAGTTAAGGAGAAGGACCAAAAGGGTAACGATTTCAGGATTACTGCCTGTGCCGCGTGACAGTGAGAGTAGGAATGAAATGAGGTGGAGGATAAATGCGTGGCTGAGGGACTGGTGCAGTGGGCAGGGATTCAAGTTCCTTGATCACTGGGACGTCTTTTGGGGAAGGCATGATCTGTACACAAAGGACGGGTTGCACTTGAACCCGAGGGGGACCAATATCCTGGCAGGGAGATTTGCAAAGGCTACTGGGGAGACTTTAAACTAGAAAGGCTGGGGTGAGGGACTCGGGTAGAGGGGGCTAGGGGTCAGGGTGTGGGGCAAGAGGCAGAGAAGGGAAGCACTCGGATCCAAAATGTAGGCGAGAAGGATGAAAAAGATAATAGACAGAGAATAAGGGATGGTGGGTTTTTAAAATGTGTATATTTTAATGCTAGGAGCATTGTAAGAAAGGTGGATGAACTTAGAGCCTGGATTGACACCTGGAAATATGATGTTGTGGCAATCAGTGAAACATGGTTGCAGGAGGGCTGTGATTGGAAACTAAATATTCCAGGATTTCGTTGCTTCAGGTGTGATAGAATTGGAGGGACCAGAGGGGGAGGTGTTGCATTGCTTGTCAGAGAAGATATTACAGCAGTGCTTTGGCAGGATAGATTAGAGGGCTCGTCTAGGGAGGCTATTTGGGTGGTACTGAGAAGTGGGAACGGTGTAGCAACACTTTTAGGGGTGTATTATAGACCGCCAAATGGGGAGCGAGAATTGGAAGAGCAAATATGTAAGGAGATAGCAGATATTAGTAGTAAGCACAAGGTAGTGATTGTGGGAGATTTCAATTTTCCAAAAATAGACTGGGAAACACATTCTGTAAATGGGCTGGATGGTTTGGAGTTTGTAAAATGTGTGCAGGATAGTGTTTTGCAGCAGTACATAGAGGTATCGACCAGAGAAGGGGCAGTGCTGGACCTCCTGTTGGGAAATGAGGCAGGTCAGGTGACGGAGGTATGCGTTGGTGAGCACTTCGGGACCAGTGATCACAATACCATTAGTTTCAATATAATTATGGAGAGAGTCAGAACTGGACCTAGGGTGGAGATTTTTGATTGGAGAAAGGCTAACTTTGAGGGAATGCGTAAGGATTTTATAGGAGTGAATTGGGACACTTTGTTTCATGGGAAGGATGTAGAAGAGAAATGGAGGACATTTAAAGGGGAAATTGTAAGAGTACAGAATCTTTTTGTCCCTGTTAGGTTGAAAGGAAATAGTAAAAATTGTAAAGAGCCATGGTTTTCAAGGGAAATTGGACACTTGTTTCGAAAAAAGAGAGATATCTACAATAATTATAGGAGGCATAGAGTAAATGAGGTGCTAGAGGAGTATGAAGAATGTAAAAAGAATCTTAAGAAAGAAATTAGGAAGGCTAAAAGAAGATATGAGGTTGCTTTGGCAAGAAAGGTGAAAGTAAACCCAAAGGGTTTCTACAGCTATATTAATAGCAAAAGGATAACGAGGGTTAAATTGGACCATTAGAGAACCAGAATGGACAGCTATCTGCAGAGCCAAAAGAGATGGGGAGATATTGAACAATTTCTTTTCTTCGGTATTCACCAAGGAGAAGGATATTGAACTCTGTGAGTTAAGGGGAGAAAGTAGAGTAGCTATGGAAACTATGAGATTCAAAGAGGATGAAGTACTGACACTTTTGAAAAATATAAAAGTGGATAAGTCTCCAGGTCCTGACAGGATATTCCCTAGGACATTGAGGGAAGTTAGTGTAGAAATAGCAGGAGCTATGACAGAAATATTTCAAATGTCATTAGAAACGGGAATAGTGCCGGAGGATTGGCGTACTGCGCATGTTGTTCCATTGTTTAAAAAGGGTTCAAAGAATAAACCTAGCAATTATAGACCTATTAGTTTGACGTCAGTGGTGGGCAAATTAATGGAAAGGATACTTAGAGATAATATATATAAGCATCTGGATAAACAGGGTCTGATCAGGAACAGTCAACATGGATTTGTGCCTGGAAGGTCATGTTTGACAAACCTTGAATTTTTTGAAGCGGTAACTAGGGAAATTGATGAGGGTAAAGCAGTGGATGTTGTTTATATGGATTTCAGTAAGGCCTTTGACAAGGTTCCCCATGGAAGGTTGGTTAAGAAGGTTCAATCTTTGGGTGTTAATGGCGGAGTAGCAAGATGGATTCAACAGTGGCTGAATGGGAGATGTCAGAGAGTAATGGTGGATGGCTGTTTGTCAGGTTGGAAGCCGGTGACCAGTGGGGTGCCTCAGGGATCTGTGTTGGGTCCACTGTTGTTTGTCATGTACATCAATGATCTGGATGATGGGGTGGAAAAATTGGATAAGTAAGTATGCAGATGATACTAAGATAGGTGGTGTTGTGGATAATGAAGTAGATTTTCAAAGTCTGCAGAGAGATTTGGGCCATTTGGAAAAGTGGGCTGAAAGATGGCAGATGGAGTTTAATGCTGTTAAGTGTGAAGTGCTACATCTTGGCAGGACAAATCAAAATATGATGTACATGGTAAATGGTAGGGAATTGAGGAATGCTGTGGAACAGAGGGATCTAGGAATAACTGTGCATAGTTCCCTGAAGGTGGAATCGCATGTAGATAGGGTGGTAAAGAAAGCCTTTGGTGTGCTGGCCTTTATAAATCAGAGCATTGAATATAGGAGTAGGGAAGTAATGTTAAAATTGTACAAGGCATTGGTAAGACCAATTCTGGAGTATGGTGTACAATTTTGGTTGCCTAGATATAGGAAGATTGTCAACAAAATAGAGAGAGTACAGAGGAGATTTACTAGAATGTTGCCAGGGTTCCAGCAACTATGTTACAGAGAAAGGTTGAACAAGTTAGGTCTTTATTCTTTGGAGCGCAGAAGGTTAAGGGGGGACTTGATTGAGGTCTTTAAAATGATGAAAGGGATAGACAGAGTTAACGTGGATATGTTTTTCCCATTGAGGGTCGGAAAGATTCAAACAAGAGGGCATGACATGAGAATTAAGGGACAGAAGTTTCGGGGTAACGTGAGGGGGAACTTCTTTACTCAGAGGGTGGTGGTGGCTGTGTGGAATGAGCTTCCAGCAGAAGTGGTGGAGGCAGGATCGATTTTAACATTTAAGAGTAAAGTGGATAGGTATATGGACGTGAAGGGAATGGAGGGGTATGGTCTGAGTGTAGGTAGATGGGACTAGGGGAAAACAAATGGTCGGCACGGACTGGAAGGGCCGAGAGGGCCTGTTTCCGTGCTGTAATTGTTATATGGTTATATGGTTATTTTTAACCAGATTGGTTGTTCATCTATCTCTACTAACCAAAAATTCATATTTTTAATATTAACTGCCCAGTAATAAAACATAAAGTTTGGCAGTGCTAGACCTCCATTTATTTTTGATTTTCATAAATGTTTTTTATTTATTCTATGGCTGTTATAATCCCAGATAAAGTTGGTGACTATAGAATCAAGCTTCTTAAAGAAATTTTTAGGAAGCTATATCGGAATCAATTGGAAGAGATATAGTAATTACGGGAGAAAAATCATTTTTATTGCATTAATTCTACCTAGCATTGAAATAGGTAATGTTTTCCAATATAACATATTCTTATTTAATTTATTCAATAAAACTGGAAAATTGGATTTAAATAAAGAATCAAATCTTTTTGTTACATAAATTCCAAGATATTTGATTTTTCCGTTTGCTTATCTTAAAAGGAAATTGTTGTTGTATATGTAAGTTATTTACCATTATTGACATAAGTTCACTTTTATTCCAATCTTACAGGAACAGTTTCAGCAAACAGACTGGAGTCTGTTTGCCACCCAGGCCACCTTCAACTCCCAAGTGGACATCAACTCATACACCTCAACCGTTCTGGACTACATAAAATTCTGCACGGACAACGTCACTACACACAAAGTAATAAAGACCTTCCCTAACCAGAAGCCGTGGATGAACAGGGAGGTCAGACTCCTGCTGAAGGCTCGCGACGCCGCTTTTAAATCTGGCGATGCTGAGGGTTACAGCTCATCCAGGGCCAATCTGAAAAAGGGAATTAGGAACGCTAAACTTAATCACAAACGGCGGATTGAGGAGCATTTCCGAAATAACTCTGACCCCAGGCGCATGTGGCAAGGAATCAAATCCATTGCCGACTACCATAAAGTTAACACTCCCCCCCCAGACAATGCCTCCCTTCCTGACGAGCTAAACTATTTCTACGCCCGCTTCGACCGGGACAACAAAACTCCTGCCATCAAAGGTGCTCCACCCCCGCATGAACAACCCCTCAGTCTCTCCACCTCTGCTGTTCAGGATGCACTGAGCAAGGTGAATGAGCACAAAGCTGCCGCCCCCGATGGCATCCCCGGGCGGGTGCTCAGGGCATGTGCTGGACAACTATCCCTGGTCCTCACTGACATCTTCAATCTGTCACTGGGCCCAGGGTTTCGTCCCCACTTGCCTCAAGACATCTACCATTGTGCCAGTGCCCAAACAATCAGCGACAGGGAGTCTCAATGATTTCCGGCCAGTGGCACTCACCCCTGTCATCGCCAAGTGCTTCGAGCGGCTGATCTTGGCTCACCTCAAAGCCAGCCTCCCCCCCACACTGGACCCCCATCAGTTTGCCTACCGGACCAATAGGTCAACAGAAGACGCCATATCTGCGGCCCTACACTCTGCCCTTACCCACCTGGACAGCAATAACACCTACATCAGGCTGCTGTTCATCGACTTCAGTTCCGCCTTTAACACTGTCATACCCGCTAGCTTGATCACCAAACTCAGCGGTCTTGGCATCTCCACTTCCCTCTGCAATTGGACACTGGATTTCCTCACTAACAGACCCCAGTCTGTTAGGATCAACAACCTCACCTCCTCCACTATAACACTGAACACTGGCGTGCCACAAGGCTGTGTGCTCAGTCCTCTCCTCTACTCTCTCTTCACCCATGACTGCATCCCTAAGTTTAGCTCCAACGCCATCATAAAATTTGCCGACGACACCACGGTGGTAGGACTGATTAGCGATAACGACGAGTCAGCCTACAGGGAGGAGGTCCAGCACCTGACAACCTGGTGTGCCAATAACAACCTCGTCCTTAACTCCCAAAAGACGAAGGAGATCATTGTCGACTTCAGGAAGAACAGAGGGGGCAGACACACCCCCATCCATATAAACGGGACTGAGGTGGAGCGGGTCTCCAACTACAAATTCCTCGGGGTACACATCTCGGAGGATCTGTCCTGGTCCCTTAACACCTCCAAGCTGGTCAAAAAGGCGCAGCAGCGCCTTTATTTCCTGAGGAGGCTCAAAAAAGCCCACCTGTCCCCCCAGATCCTGACCAACTTCTACCGCTGTACCATCGAAAGCATCCTGACCACCTGCTTTACGGTATGGTACAGCAGTTGCACCGTAGCAGACAGGAAGGCACTACAACGGGTGGTGAAAACCGCCCAGCACATCATCGGTGCCCCGCTCCCTGCTTTGGATGCCCGCCACCGAAAACGGTGTCTGAGACGGGCTGGGAAGATCATCAAGGACCCCTCCCACCCTAACCATGGACTGTTTGCCCTCCTACCATCGGGGAGGCGGTACAGGAGCCTCAGGTCCCGCACCAGCAGGATGAGGAGTAGCTTCTACAATAACACGATCGCACTGCTGAACTCGGAGTCCCGCCGATAGATTCCCACATTTGTATTTATTTATCTGTATTTATCTAAAAAATTGCTATCACTACGTACTGACACTAAACTGCATTTCGTTGTACCCATACTTGTATCTGTGCAATGACATTAAATTTGAATTGAATTGAATTAATACTATATCCTGAAAATAATCCAAATTCAGTTATTAATTTTAGTAAATTTGGAATACTAATTTCCGGCTTTGTAATATAAAGTAATACATCATCCGCATATAAGGAGATTTTACTATACCCATATATTTCAGGATGTAATCTCACATGTTGAGCTAATGGTTCTATTGCAAGTGCAAACAATAGCGGGGATAAAGGACAACCTTGTCTGCAGCCTTGGAATAAATTAAATTAATTGATAGCATTTGATTTGTTAGTATTCTGGCTGTTGGATTAGTGTATAATAATTTAACCCAAGTAATAAACTTCTCTCCCAACTTAAAAGTTTCCATTACCGAAAACAAGTAAGACCATCCCACCTGGTCAAAGGCTTTCTCCGCATCTAACGATATAATTACTAGGTCTTTATTAATACCTCTTTTTGAATATATAATATTGAATAATCGTCTCAGGTTATATGAGGAATATCGTTTTGGTATAAATCCTGTTTGATCCGGGTGAATTAATTTATTAATAACTGTGCTTAGTCTTTGTTTCTAATATTTTGGTTAGTATCTTTTGATCAGTATTTTTTTATAATATTGCAAAGGTCTCTCATTAATATCTTTGGATTGTACTAATCGTTCGCCATTGTATGATTTAATCCTATGGATTATTTTTTCTCCCTCCATTTTCCGTAATTGACGAGCAACTAAATTTTGAGGTTTATCTCCAAATTCAAATTGTAATTGTTTAGTGTATTGATAGAGTTTTACAACTTGATCTGAGTATATTTAATTTAATTTATATTTAATTTATATTTTAGTGCAGCGATTTTGTTATGTTTTGTTATGGATGGATTAGCAGTATTCTTTGTGTCTAATTGTTTAATCTCCTTTTCCAATTCCTGTTGTTCCCTCCGATTCTCTTTATTATGAAATGCTTGAGAAAAAATCATAATTCCATGGGCATTTTCTTTAAAAGTTTCCCATAATAGGGAAGAAGATATTTCCGGTTTATCATTTATTTCAAAGAAAATCTTGATCTGTTCTATAATATATTTCTGAGTTGCTTTGTCCTTTAAAATTTGTAGGTTAAATCTCCATTGTTCCTGTTTTTCCGTTTTACCATTTATTTTAATCATAAATGTTAAAGGTGCGTGATCTGAGATTGTAATATTATGGTATTTTGAATTATATGTAAGTGATATGAGTTTAGAGTCTACCAAAAAATAATCTATTCTTGAATAGGTTTTATGTACAGGTGAGTAAAATGAATATTCTCGTCCAGTTAGATTTTCTACTCTCCAAACATCTTTAATATTACTAGTATCCATTTATGCAGTTAATAAGTCACTGGAATGGGATTTGGTTTTCCTTTCTCTTGTGGATCTATCTAAATAAGATTCTAGTGTACAATTTAAATCTCCTCCAATTATTAAGTTATGTTGTGCTATTTCCGGGATATTATTAAATATTTTCTTACTGAACAGTGGACTATCAAAGTTTGGTCCATAAACATTAACAAAAATCATTTTTTGTGCATTTAATTCTCCTATTACAATAATGTATCTACTATCACTATCAGTTATAGTTGATGTATGTTTAAATAAAGTGCCTTTAGGAAATAATATTGCTACACCTCTGGATTTGTGTGTAAAAGAAGAATGATACGTTTTATCTATCCATTTCGCTTTCAGTCTATGCTCGGCATCTTTTTTTAAGTGTGTTTCTTGAATAAAAATTACATCAGCTTTAATTGCTTTTAAATATGCTAGTACTTTACCTCTCTTAATTGGTTCATTAATACCTTTAACATTCCAACTACAAAACGTTATTCCTTCATTCATTTTTAAATCTTGCATCTTTTGTCTATGGAGGTCTATAATAGAGCCAATGGTTCAGTTCGACAGACCCGACCTTACACCCGAACTCTGAGTAGACGAATTTTAAGACCCTTGAATGTCTCTCGCGTGTATATCTCCTTTGATCCAATTTGTAACTCCATTCAAACTGAAAATAATAACGATAGGTTATAATAGAAGAAAAAAGAGGATAGATTAAGAAATTAATAATGTGCACAAAGAAGGAAAAAAACTAAATCTAGTATTAGTGTAGTTAGTGCTAGCCATACTGGCATGGCTAACCATCTACCGACTTCCATAGTTGATGTTACCAACTTAACCAGCTCTCTGGTTTCTTGAAATTTTTATTCCATAGCAGTATTTTACCGAGGGTATTGGATTTTAAAATATTCGGGTTCCAATAATCAGGAATGTAAGGATACATATATTTAAAACTTATTTAAGAATATAATTAAAAAAACGGGCAAAAAAAGGAAGAAAGAAAAATAAGAATAAAAATTAATAAAAAAAGAAAAAAAGGGTTTCCAATGAATGGAGGGCAAATGAAATCAAACTCTATATTTGATTCTAAACATTCAATTATAGGTAAGTATTAGTCATTAGTGATAATTATTAGCTCTGATTAGTAAAAATACCACGATATAGTTTTAGTATTTATTAGTTATTTGTATTAGTAGTGCAGTTATACTAATTATTAGTATCCATGGGAGAGTTTCTGATCCACATCTTTCTCCAGCTTCCTGAGACACGACTTTAGTTCCATCCAGTCCTGCAAAGTCAGTTTATTCAGTGATGAAGTTCAGTTTTAAAAGTATTATTCAAGCTTCCTCTCGAGCCTTAATCTTCTGGGCAAAGTCCAGTGCCTCCACAGGGTTGGTGAAAAAGCGTTCATTCTGATTGTAGGTGACTCTTAGGGTAGCTGGATACCTCAGACCATATTTCAAGTTCTTCACTTCCCTCAAGATTCTTTTGGTCTCGTTAAAGGTTTTTCTTTTCCTGGAGACCTCTGCTGGGTAGTCTCGATAGATACTGATCCCGTTTCCTTCAAATGTAAGATTTCTATTTCTTGTAATTTTTTGCATTATCTCCTCCATAGTCATACTGAATTTTTATTATCATTTGTCTTGGGGGAGCACCTTGTCTTGTCTGGCGTCTCATCACTCTATGTGCTCGAGCAAATAAAGGCTTTTGATCCAGAGATAAATCTTTTTGCAGTAAATTTGCAGTAAATTCTCGGGGATCTTAATCCGCCTCTTTCCCTTCTGGAATACGCGCAATTCATAGGTTCTGTCTTCTCTGGCGACCTTCCAATTCAGTACATTTCTGTTATTTTGCCCAGTAGTTCAGTTAGGCGTTGGTTTTCTATGATAGGTTTTACCGTAGTCTGAGCACTTGTTTCGGCTAGTTCTTCAAGGTCCTTTATGGCTGACGTCTGTTGATTTAGTACTTTCTCCACAGGATTCAGCCTTTCTTCAAGATCAGTTGTCACTTTTCTGATTTTAACATTTGTCTCGTTTGTCATACTTGCAACTTGTTCAGTCAGTATTTCTGCAATTTCTTTCTTCAGTTTATCCGATGTATTCATAGCCATGATATTAATTTCAAGCTTTAAGTTCATCATTTCCTCCATGATTTTTTTTATTTCTTCCCCAAAATTCATCTTCAATTCTTCGTTCATTTTTGCGAGTTCACTCTTTAGTTCCTCCTTTAAGCCAACAATTTCACTTGCAATAAAAGCTTTAAGACCTTCCGATTTTTTCATTGTTTTTTTCGACACATCTTCTTGGGATAGCGTCCTACCTGAGCCCGAGGCTTCAATCGGGCCTTTTTCTTGTTCACCCGGTTTTTGCCTAGTAACACGAATTTTCGGTTTATCCGTGGGGGGGCTGCGCTGTGTATACATAGTAAGTCGCGCGCCTGATGACGTCTCTCACGGCAATCGATACAGAAGCAGCAGGCAGCAGGTAGGTCGCTCTCTCCCCGATTTTTCTATGTTTTTTCCAAGGAGCTGGCTGGCGTTGCTCTCTAGCCCTCCATAGCGCCACCGGAAGTCGCAAGTGATTCTTAAAGGGTTGACAGTGGATGTGCAATGGAAGGTATTTAAAGACTGCATGGATGAACTACAACAATTGTTCATCCCAGTTTGGCAAAAGGATAAATCAGGGAAGGTAGTGCATCCATGGATAACAAGGGATAGTATAAAAACAAGAGATGAAGCATACAAATTAGCCAGAAAAAGCAGCATACCAGAGGACTGGGAGAAATTCAGTCCAGCAGAGGAGGACAAAGGGCTTAATTAGGAAAGGGAAAATAGATTATGTAAGAAAACTGGCAGGGAACATAAAAACTGACTGCAAAGGTTTTTATAGATATGTGCAGAGAAAGAGATTTTACTTCGGAGTCATGTGAGTGACTTCGTGAAGACCCCGCCAGCACGCATGCGTGACATATCGTCGTTTACATTTGCAGTTGACAGCGGGGGGGGGGGGGGGGGAAATGCGCTCCTCTGCCGGCACTTCAAAAAGGCCCTCAGGTAAGTTTTTACTAACGTTGAGTTGGTTAGTTTCTGCATTTGTTTGTTCACTTACAGAGACAATGGAGCAGAGGACTAAAACGAAGGCTGCATCGAAGCATGCCTCCAAGGACCGCGGGACTTCGGATAGAAGTCAGCGGCCGATATCCCCGGAGTTGTCCGCTACACCGGCAGCACCCGTACCACTGGCCGGGAAAAGAGCGTGGAAGTCGGGGAGCCCTGCTCAGTCGGCAGGACCCGACCTTCCACCACAGCAGGCCAGGGAGCTGCATGCTGGTAGGAGGACTGTGCGGGAGCAGGGTAGGCAAGACCCTGACTCCCTACCGCTTCAACCCGAACAGCACCGGGCCAGCGGTAAAAAGGTGCGGAAATCAGTGCCTGTTTCTACGGCACACCCCATCTCCCCACCGTTACAGTTCACCAGAGGGCGGACCAGTGGGAAAACCGCACCAAAGTCGAGTAGTCCCGCTACAGCGGCCTGCACCGACTCACCACCGCTTCAGTCTGCCAGAGCGCGGACCGGTGGGAAAACAACACAGAAGTCTCGTAGCCCCACAGGAGCAGCTGGCACCGACTCACCAAGGCTTCAGTCTGCCAGATCGCGAACCGGTGGTAGAAACCACAAGTCGAGTAACCCCGCAGGAGCGGCTGGCACCGACTTTGCGTCGCATCAGTCCCGTACTTCCGGGACTGGCGGCAAGGCTGCGCGGATGTTGTGTAGCCCCGTTGGAGCGGCTGGCACCGACTCATTACCGTCGCAGTCGCAACAGACAGGCGGAAATACCAACAGGAGGTTGTGTAGCCCCGCAGGAGCGGCTGGCACCAATACTCCACCGCTTCAGTTCGGAAGACCGCGGACAAGCGGCAAATCCGCGCAGGAGTCGTGTAGCCCCGTAGGAGCGACAGGCACTGACTACCTACCTAGGTTCCTTAGACATCACCTCGACGAGGTGCGGACTGATGGTAGAAGCCCCAATTGTTCATCAGAACTTGGGGAAGTTGACTTGCCGTCTGCAGATAGCGGCGACGGTTGCATAGCTTGAATGGAGCGAATGGTGGAGCAGCTGCTAGAAAGGGACCTTCTCCATCAAGAGCGTGTGTCTATAGGATCCAGAAGACACACAGCAGAACTGCCAAACATCTCTCCCTCTTCAATAGGGAGTGCCAGAAGTCAAGCATTAGCTGACTTTGAAGAGGGGTTGGTGCAAGAACCTGTGTTGCAAGAGATGCCTGAAGAGGAACTTCTGGAAGTAGTGTCGAAGTTCGCCCAACCAGCACAATCAGGGCAACCTCTTCAGACTAGGCTAGCGGCCAGTATCAATGATCTAACTACACACCAGCTGCAGGAACAGGTGCTCACGGAGACTACCAACAAATACAAAGCTCCGGAAAATTGTGTGTCGCTCAATGTCTCTACCGTCAACACACCCATCTGGGGAAACATCAGTCCGGGGATCAGGGCCCAGGAATTAAAAATACAAAAAAAATCCTGAAATTATTGACCTCAGGCATTACTGCCTTTGCCAGGTCCATAGACGGGACGAACATGACGGAAGAGCAGCAGGATGCATTAGCTTTGCTATGCAATACACAGAATGAGATAAACTGCTTTCGTAAGAGCTCCATCCGTCCAACACTAAAACCTAAATTCGCGGGTTTGTGCAAAGCCAATGTTACACCGCCACCGAGACAATTGTTCGGTGATGACCTGCCAAAACAGGTAAAAGACCTGGACGAGGAACCAAAAGCGGTCGGATTGATGAAACCACCATCCTCGAGCAGATCACCGGCGTATCATAGACAGCATCCTTATGCAACATCAAACAGGTCTCGGGTTCAACCCGACAGGGCAACCAGAACCAACCCTAAGGTCGTGCCCTATCAACAAAAGCCCTTTTTAGGATAGGGCCCACAGCGACCAGCCTGGAAGATGCGCCAACCCCACATCTCAGTAACACAACAAACCAAGAAAGGCCAGAACATCAAGCCCCACCGGTAACCATGGAGGTAAGGGGATCTGGTTCTCTTGGGAGTGCTGCATGTATAACCTCACAAGTAGGAGGGAGATTGCGTACATTCTGGGATGCATGGAGTTCTGTAACTTCTGACACTTTTATATTGCAAAGTATTCAGGGTTATGAAATTGAATTCATAAATGGACACCTTCCCCCAGCTCAGCATGTACCTAACCGGAAATTTGCACTTTCTCACAAAGAAAAAGTGGAAGGACATGCGGAACTATTAAGGTTATACACCAAGGGGGTTATAGAAAAAACGACACATGAACCTCTTGAGTTTGTATCTTAACATCTTTACGAAAACCAAAAAAGATGGTGGATGTCGTATCATAATTGATTTAAGCCACTTGAATACCTTTGTACAATATACCCATTTCAAGATGGAAACATTTGAAACGGCTAAGCAATTGATTTCCAGAGGGTGCTTCATGGCCTGCATCGACCTAAAAGATGCATACTATTCAGTACCTATAGTGGAACATTACCGTAAATACTTAAAATTTGTCTGGATGGGGCAACTATGGCAATACAAAGCCCTACCTAATGGGCTTGCAACAGCCCCTAGGTTATTTACCAAGATACTAAAACCAGTATTGGCGTCTCTAAGAAGACAAAACCACATAGTCATGGCATATCTAGATGACATTTTAATTGTGGGAAAAACTTTGGAATTAGCTAAATTAGCAGTAACAGCTACCAAATCATTATTCGAAAAACTAGGGTTTATCATCCATCCAGACAAATCTAAGTTCAACCCCTCTGTGATTAAGGACTATCTGGAATTCACGATTAACACCAATCATATGATTGTCACTGTCCCAGGGAACAAAGAAACAGACATAATAGAGTCATGTAACAGCCTTGCTTGCGCCAGGAAACCGACTATTAGACATGCTGCTAAGGTGATTGGGAAACTTGTAGCTACATTTCCAGCTGCACAATTTGGCCCATTACACTATCAAAACTTGCAAAGAGCAAAAATCTCAGCATTAAAAGCAAACACTGGACATTTTGACAGACTTATGCAGCTGCCAAATAAGGCAAAAATTGAGCTACAATGGTGGATTAGCAATATTCGTGATTGTTTTAATCCCATCATTATATTAAACCCATCAGTCGTGTTACAAACCAACGCAAGGCCCAGGGCTGGGGAGCTACCAACACCACTTCCAGTGGTGGCGGCAGATGGGATTTGCACGAGTCTACGCTTCTTCAATCACAAGGTATAAACTATTTGTCCGTCTTCAAATAGATAATACCACAGTGGTGGCGTATTTAACCCATATGGTTCTTGACTTGACAAGATATCAAGTCAATATCTTGTGATGAATTGGCAAACTTAATTTGGCTCTGGTGTATTGAAATCAATATTTGGATATCAGCTACATACCTTCCGGCTAAGCTCAATACAGTGGCGGAAACCAGATCACGAGTATTTAATGACAACATCGAGTGGTTGTTGAACCCCCAAATATTTGCTAAAATTATAGCCAAATATGGAACACCATATATCGACCTATTTGCATCCATGTTGAACCATCAGATACCAACATATGTCTCTTGGGAACCAGATCCTGGGGCAGTGGCGATGGACGCTTTCTCGCTACATTGGGGGAAATTGTTCTTCTATGCATTTCCCCCATTCTGCCTCATCAGTCGGGTATTGTAGAAAATTCAACTAGATTCTGCATCAGGTGTACTGATAATACCCGGCTGGCCCACACAACCATGGTACCCGGTGGTCCTCACCATGATGAAAGAACCATGGGTACAGGTTACCAAATGCCCGAATTTGGTGACCAATCCTATAACAGGAAAATCATCCGTGCCATGGTCATCTGAACCTGTTGGCTTGCAGGTTCTGAAGAGGCCATTACTGGAATTCGGGCTGTCAACAAGAACCATGGACATCATCAAAGCATCGTGCAGAGAGTCCACAAGAAAGCAGTACCTCACCCAATAAGGAAATGGGAGGCCTTCTGTAGTCGGACCAAGACCACCTACAATTCCTCGTGGGCCTTCACTATGATGAGGGCCTCAGTTACAGTGCCAGGAATGCACTGTCATCCTATCTCAACATTGGTGTTGGATCTCACCAGCTGGTATCTAAATTCATGAGGGGTATATTCAATTCCAATCCTCCCCGACCACGATATAATATTACCTGGGACATTGGGGTTGTGTTGTCCCTACTCAGGAGCTGGTCGCCTATGTTAGATCTACCACTGGACAAACTCACCTTCAAAGTGTTGATGTTAATGGCACTGACCATAGCACAACGGGTCCAGACTCTACATAAACTAAAACTGGATAGAATGGTCTCGACCCCCAATAAAGTGACTTTCTTTATAGATGAGTTACTTAAACAACACAGGCCTGTATCTACAGGTCTGAATTTGGAATTCCTAGCATACCCCGTTGATGTACGACTCTGTATAGCCACCTATCTCTGACATTATATCAATGTCACACACAACATCAGGAAAATGGAGACGGGTCTGTTTATCAGCTATAAAAACCCACATCACAGGGTGATGGTGCAGACTATCTCCAGGTGGCTCAGGGTGGTATTGGGTGCAGCAGATATAGACACTAACATTTTTAAATCTCGCTCTACCAGCGCTGCATCCACATCAGCAGCGAGGACCGTGGAGGTACCCATGGATCATGTCCTCGCAACAGCGGGCTGGGCCAGTGAAAGTACATTTCAGCGTTTTTATAACAAACCTGTGGCCACTCCCGCAACGTTTGTGGATTCAGTTTTAAGTGCAGTTCCCTAAACGTTTGTCCCCGAATTCAGGGTTTTTTTGTTTATATTAATAAATGCGTTATTATTTTTCAGCTTGTTCAAGTCTGAAATACGTTAACATACTTCCTCCATCAGTAATTACGGCAATGTGTGAGCATGGACGTGGTCCAGGGCATGGAATCACAGAGCTTTGAAATCTTTATGAAGTCACTCACGTGACTCCGAAGTAAAATAGTAAGATTAAACGAGAACTTACCAGTTTGAAGTTTGACCCTTATTTTATGAGGAGTTACGATGAGGGATTTTGTGCCCTCGGCTCCCAACCCTCTATCATAAGGTCAACTGGTATATTAGTCTCTCTTAATCTTACTATCTTCAGTCATTGTTGTTATCTGTGACTCCACACCGATGCTTTGAAGAATGTCGCGCATGTGTGCTGGCGGGGTCTTCATGAAATCCCTCATCGTAACTCCTCATAAAATAAGGATCAAACTTCAAACTGGTAAGTTCTCGTTTAATCTTACTATTAGTTAAAACAAGAAGGTTCTCGACCTGAAAATTCACAAATTTCCTTCTCTCCATTGATGCTGCCTCACCCACTGAGTTGCTCCAGCATATTTGTCTGCCTGTGAATATCGGTAAAGTTACTTGCAGAATTCCAGTGGCGATGTGAGGGTGAGTGAAGAAGATGGAGAATTGCAAGCTTGCAGGGGAATTAGCTCAAATGCTAGAGCGCTCGCTTTGCATGCGAGAGGTAGCGGGATCGATGCCCGCATACTCCATTGGATTTTGAATGCCGGGGCCATCTGGTGTCGTGCTTGATACATGTGCATTCTGAGGTGCAGAAACGAAGAGAGAATGAGCATCATGTCAGGTTTTGCATCAGTGAAGAAATGATGGTTCACATTGATTTGAAAGATAAGACGAGATAAAGAGAAATAGCAAGTGCTCCTGATATCGTATGTGAGAATTGAGATGAGAACCAACTGTCTGCGAGAAATGGGTGTGAAGGTTCTCTCGCAGGGAGTGCTAAGTTTTGACAAAATTCGAACATTTTCATGAAATACGTAGGGTATCAATGCTGTGGTCACTCCCTGGTCTTAAAAAGTTGCCCCTTGGGTTCATCTTAATTCATTCACCTCTCACCTGGCTAAGTGAGTGATGCTACATTGTACATCAGCAGGGAATGCTAAGATCTGACAAAATTCCAACATATTCATAAAATGTTTTGGCTATTAGTGCTGTGGCCACTCCCTTGTATGAAAAAGTTGCCCCTTGTGTTCATTTCTCACCTGGATAAGGGAGTGATGCGATGTTGCATAATGTGCCACCGTAATGTTTGGTGGAAGAGTAAGCGTTTACGTTGAGTGATAATACGCTGAGGTATTGGACAGACATCTGTATATTGATAAAGTTAGTTGCAGAATTGCAGTGGGTCTGTGATAGATCGTGAAGAAGACAGAGAAGTGCAGGGGAATTAGCTCAAATGGTAGAGCGCTCGCTTAGCATGTGAGAGGTAGCGGGATCGATGCCCTCATTCTCCATTGGTCTTTTGGATGCAGGAGTTGTGCTTGATACATGTACTTGCTGAGCTGCAGAAATGAGGAGAGAAGGAGCATCATGTCAGGTTTTGCACCAGTGAAGGTTCACTTTGATTAGAAAGAAGAGAAATGATAGCGAGAAATGGCAGGTGCTCATGATTTTGTATGTGAGGATTGAGGTGAAAACTGCCTATGAGAATTGGGTGTGAACAAAGCAATGCCCAACCAGCAGGAAGGACTGATGCCATGGAGAGGTCTTTCAAAACAATATGCAGAGCAAGACAACAAGCCATGTAGGAGTCGAACCTACAATCTTCTGATTCGTAGTCAGATGCGTTATCCATTGCGCCACTGGCCCAAGCTATTGAGGGGAGTTTGCAGATGCAAGGGTGTTCATGTTACAGCAGGTACCCAGACAGTACCCAGACATGTGTGGTGACACTTTATGTTCAGAGGTAATCGGCTGAGGTATTAAACAGACATATGAATATCTGAAGAAGGTTCTTGACCTGAAAATTCGCCTATTTCCTAGATGCTGCCTCACCCACTGAGTTTCTCCAGCATTTTCGTCTGCCTGTGAATATCGATAAAGTTACTTGCAGAATTCCAGTGGCAATGTGAGGGTGAGTGAAGAAGATGGAGAAATTGCAAAATTGCAAGCGAATTAGCTCAAAAGGTAGAGCACTCGCATTGCATGCGAGCTGTAGCGGGATCAATGCCCGCATTCTCCATTGGGTTTTGAATACCGGGGCCATCTGGTCTCTTGCTTGATACATGTACATTCTGAGGTGCAGAAACGAAGAGAGAATGCGCATCATGTCAGGTTTTGCATTAGTGAAGAAATGATGGTCCACATATATTTGAAAGATAAAGTGAGATAAAGAGAAATAGCAAGTGCTCCTGATATCGTGTGTGAGGATTGAGGTGAGAACTAACTGACTACAAGAAATGGGTGTGAATAAAGCAATGCCCCACCAGAAAGTTCTCCCGCAGGAAGTGGTAAGTTTTGACAAAATTCCAACATTTTCATGAAATACTTTGGGTATCAATGCTGTGGTCACTCCCTGGTCTGAAAATGTTGCCCCTTGGGTTCATCTTAATTCATTCACCTCTCACCCGAATAAGTGAGTGATGCTGCTTTGTACAATGTGCCAGACAGAAGACAGCGAAGGACAACATATTAAAGGCAATGAAGGAAAACAGACAAACTTGCTGGTGTCTTTCCTTCGATAGCTCAGTTGGTACTTCAGAGGACTGTAGTGGAAACATGGTCATCCTTAGGTCGCTGGTTCAATTCCTGCTCGAAGGAGCAGCTCACCTTTTGTTACGTTCAGCACCATTTGTATGAAAAAGTTGCCCCTTGGGTTCACCTTAATTCATACATTTCTCACCTGGATAAGGGAGTGATGCAATTTTGCATAATGTGCCACCGTAATGTTTGGTGAAAGAGTAAGCGTTTACGTTGAGTGATAATACGCTGAGGTATTGGACAGACATCTGAATATTGATAAAGTTAGTTGCAGAATTGCAGTGGGGCTGTGATGGATCGTGAAGAAGACGGAGAAGTGCAGGGGAATTAGCTCAAATGGTAGAGCGCTCGCTTAGCATGTGAGAGGTAGCGGTATCGATGCCCTCATTCTCCATTGGTCTTTTGGATGCAGGTGTGCCGGTCTCTTGCTTGATACATGTACATGCTGAGCTGCAGAAATGAGGAGAGAAGGCGCATCATGTCAGGTTTTGCACCAGTTAAGATTCACTTTGATTAGAAAGAAGAGAAATGATAGCGAGAAATGGCAGGTGCTCATGATTTTGTCTGTGAGGATTGAAGTGAAAACTGCCCATGAGAATTGGATGTGAATAAAGCAACGCCCGACCAGCAGCAGGACTGATGCCATGGAGAGGTCTTTCAAAACAATGTGCAGAGCAAGACAACAAGCCAGGTAGGAGTCGAACCTTCAATCTTCTGATTCGTAGTCAGACGCGTTATCCATTGCGCCACCAGCCCAAGCTATTGAGGGGAGTTTGCAGATGCAAGGGTGTTCATGTTACAGCAGGTACCCAGACAGTAGGCAGCGAAGGGCAAAATGTTAAAGACAAAGAAAGAAAACACAAGATTGCTGTTGGCTTTCCTTCGATAGCTCAGTTGGTAGAGCGGAGAACTGTAGTGGAAACATGGTCATCCTTCGGTCACTGGTTCAATTGTGGCTCGAAGCTGCTCACCTTTTGTTGCGTTCTGCACCATTTCCCTCAAAGCCCAGCAGCGAAGATGGCAAGAGCTGGTCTCCATGTGACCTCTGGCAACTGAGCACAAGGATTTCACCAGCACCAGCATCAAACCTCTGAATAGTCAAGGCTTGTCTAGCACAGCATGTACTCCAGTGTGCAAAACTATTGTAATGGTAACACCAACCACAGATTTGATTGGTCATGAAGCAGTAAGAAACTTGCACACTCACCCCTGATTTGCTTTCAGCTGGATAAGATAGTATGCCGGTATGCATAAAGTGTCAGCAAAATGTGTGGTGACACTTTACGTTGAGAGGTAATCGCCTGAGGTATTAAACAGACATATGAATATCTGAAGAAGGTTCTTGACCTGAAAATTCGCCTATTTCCTTTGCTCCATAGATGCTGCCTCACCCACTGAGTTTCTCCAGCATTTTTGTCTGCCTGTGAATATCGATAAAGTTACTTGCAGAATTCCAGTGGCAATGTGAGGGTGAGTGAAGAAGATGGAGAAATTGCAAAATTGCAAGCGGATTAGCTCAAAAGGTAGAGCACTCGCTTTGCATGCGAGCTGCAGCGGGATCAATGCCCGCATTCTCCATTGGGTTTTGAATACCGGGGCCATCTGGTCTCTTGCTTGATACATGTACATTCTGAGGTGCAGAAAGGAAGAGAGAATGCGCATCATGTCAGGTTTTGCATCAGTGAAGAAATGATGGTCCACATATATTTGAAAGATAAAGAGAAATAGTAAGTGCTCCTGATATCGTGTGTGAGGATTGAGGTGAGAACTAACTGCCTACAAGAAATGGGTGTGAATAAAGCAATGCCCCACCAGAAAGTTCTCCCGCAGGTAGTGCTAAGTTTTGACAAAATTCCAACATTTTCATGAAATACTTTGGGTATCAGTGCTGTGGTCACTCCCTGGTCTGAAAATGTTGCCCCTTGGGTTCATCTTAATTCATTCACCTCTCACCCGAATAAGTGAGTGATGCTACTTTGTACAATGTGCCAGACAGAAGACAGCGAAGGGCAACATATTAAAAGCAATGAAGGAAAACAGACAAGCTTGCTGGTGTCTTTCCTTCGATAGCTCAGTTGGTAGAGCGGAGGACTGTAGTGGAAACATGGTCATCCTTAGGTCGCTGGTTCAATTCCGGCTCGAAGGAGCAGCTCACCTTTTGTTACGTTCAGCACCATTCAGCACCATTCGTATGAAAAAGTTGCCCCTTGGGTTCACCTTAATTCATACATTTCTCACCTGGATAAGGGAGTGATGCGATTTTGCATAATGTGCCACCGTAATGTTTGGTGAAAGAGTAAGCGTTTACGTTGAGTGATAATACGTTGAGGTATTGGACAGACATCTGAATATTGATAAAGTTAGTTGCAGAATTGCAGTGGGGCTGTGATGGATCGTGAAGAAGACGGAGAAGTGCAGGGGAATTAGCTCAAATGGTAGAGCGCTCGCTTAGCATATGAGAGGTAGCGGGATCGATGCCCTCATTCTCCATTGGTCTTTTGGATGCAGGTGTGCCGGTCTCTTTCTTGATACATGTACATGCTGAGCTGCAGAAATGAGGAGAGAAGGCGCATAATGTCAGGTTTTGCACCAGTGAAGATTCACTTTGATTAAAAAGAAGAGAAATTATAGCGAGAAATGGCAGGTGCTCATGATTTTGTCTGTGAGGATTGAGGTAAAAACTGCCCATGAGAATTGGATGTGAATAAAGCAACACCCGACCAGCAGCAGGACTGATGCCATGGAGAGGTCTTTCAAAACAATGTGCAGAGCAAGACAACAAGCCAGGTAGGAGTTGAACCTACAATCTTCTGATTCGTAGTCAGACGCGTTATCCATTGCGCCACTAGCCCAAGCTATTGAGGGGAGTTTGCAGATGCAAGGGTGTTCATGTTACAGCAGGTACCCAGACAGTAGGCAGCGAAGGGCAAAATGCATTAAACCTCTGAATACTCAACGCTGTGTCTATAACAGCATGTACTCCAGTGTGCAAAACTATTGTAATGGTAACACCAACCACGGATTTGATTGGTCATGAAGCAGTAAGAAACTTGCACACTCTCCCCTGATTTGCTCTCAGCTGGATAAGATAGTATGCCGGTATGCATAAAGTGTTAGCAAAATGTGTGGTGACACTTTACGTTGAGAGGTAATCGCCTGAGGTATTAAACAGACGTATGAATATCTGAAGAAGGTTCTCGATCTGAAAATTCGCCTATTTCCTTCGCTCCATAGATGCTGCCTCACCCACTGAGTTTCTCCAGCATTTTTGTCTGCCTGTGAATATCGATAAAGTTACTTGCAGAATTCCAGTGGCAATGTGAGGGTGAGTGAAGAAGATGGAGAAATTGCAAAATTGCAGGGGAATTAGCTCAAATGGTAGAGCGCTCGCTTTGCATGCGAGATGTAGCGGGATCGATGCCCGCATTCTCCATTAGATTTTGAATACCGGGTCCATCTGGTCTCTTGCTTGAGGATGTAACTAGTAGCGTGGATAAGGGAGAACCAGTGGATGTGGTATATCTGGACTTCCAGAAGGCTTTCGACAAGGTCCCACATAAGAGATTAGTATACAAACTTAAAGCATACGGTATTAGGGGTTCAGTATTGATGTGGATAGAGAACTGGCTGGCAAACAGGAAGCAAAGAGTAGGAGTAAACGGGTCCTTTTCACAATGGCAGGCAGTAACTAGTGGGGTACCGCAGGGCTCAGTGCTGGGACCCCAGCTATTTACAATATATATTAATGATCTGGATGAGGGAATTGAAGGCAATATCTCCAAGTTTGCGGATGACACTAAGCTGGGGGGCAGTGTTCGCTGTGAGGAGGATGCTAGGAGACTGCAAGGTGACTTGGATAGGCTGGGTGAGTGGGCAAATGTTTGGCAGATGCAGTATAATGTGGATAAATGTGAGGTTATCCACTTTGGTGGCAAAAACAGGAAAGCAGACTATTATTTAAATGGTGGCCGATTAGGAAAAGGGGAGATGCAGCGAGACCTGGGTGTCATGGTACACCAGTCATTGAAAGTAGGCATGCAGGTGCAGCAGGCAGTGAAAAAAGCGAATGGTATGTTAGCTTTCATAGCAAAAGGATTTGAGTACAGGAGCAGGGAGGTTCTACTTCAGTTGTACAGGGTCTTGGTGAGACCACACCTGGAGTATTGCGTACAGTTTTGGTCTCCAAATCTGAGGAAGGACATTATTGCCATAGAGGGAGTGCAGAGAAGGTTCACCAGATGATTCCTGGGATGTCAGGACTGTCTTATGAAGAAAGACTGGATAGACTCGGTTTATACTCTCTGGAATTTAAGAGATTGAGAGGGGATCTTATAGAAACTTACAAAATTCTTAAGGGGTTGGACAGGCTAGATGCAGGAAGATTGTTCCCGATGTTGGGGAAGTCCAGGACAAGGGGTCACAGCTTAAGGATAAGGGGGAAATCCTTTAAGACCGAGATGAGAAAGACTTTTTTCACACAGAGAGTGGTGAGTCTCTGGAACTCTCTGCCACAGAGGGTAGTTGAGGCCAGTTCATTGGCTATATTTAAGAGTGAGTTGGATGTGGCCCTTGTGGCTAAGGGGATCAGAGGGTATGGAGAGAAGGCAGGTACGGGATACTGAGTTGGATGATCAGCCATGATCATATTGAATGGCGGTGCAGGCTCGAAGGGCTGAATGGCCTACTCCTGCACCTAATTTCTATGTTTCTATGTTTCTATGTTTGATACATGTACATTCTGAGGTGCAGAAACGAAGAGAGAATGCGCATCATGTCAGGTTTTGCATCAGTGAAGAAATGATGGTCCACATATATTTGAAAGATAAAGCGAGATAAAGAGAAATAGCAAGTGCTCCTGATACCGTGTGTGAGGATTGAGGTGAGAACTAACTGCCTACGAGAAATGGGTGTGAATAAAGCAATGCCCCACCAGAAAGTTCTCCCGCAGGGAGTGCTAAGTTTTGACAAAATTCCAAAATGTTCATGAAATACTTTGGGTATCAATGCTGTGGTCACTCCCTGGTCTGAAAATGTTGCCCCTTGGGTTCATCTTAATTCATTCACCTCTCACCCGAATAAGTGAGTGATGCTACTTTGTACAATGTGCCAGACAGAAGACAGCGAAGGGCAACATATTAAGGGCAATGAAGGAAAACAGACAAGCTTGCTGGTGTCTTTCCTTCGATAGCTCAGTTGGTAGAGCGGAGAACTGTATTGGACAGACATCTGAATATTGATAAAGTTAGTTGCAGAAATGCAGTGGGGCTGTGATGGATCGTGAAGAAGACGGAGAAGTGCAGGGGAATTAGCTCAAATGGTAGAGCGCTCGCTTAGCATGTGAGAGGTAGCGGGATCGATGCCCTCATTCTCCATTGGTCTTTTGGATGCAGGTGTTGTGCCTGTTTCTTGCTTGATACATGTACATGCAGAGCTGCAGAAATGAGGAGAGAAGGCACATCATGTCAGGTTTTGCACCAGTGAAGATTCACTTTGATTAGAAAGAAGAGAAATGATAGCGAGAAATGGCAGGTGCTCATGATTTTTTCTATGAGGATTGAGATGAAAACTGCAGAATTGGATGTGAATAAAGCAACGCCCGACCAGCAGCAGGACTGATGCCATGGAGAGGTCTTTCAAAACAATGTGCAGAGCAAGACAACAAGCCAGGTAGGAGTCGAACCTACAATCTTCTGATTCGTAGTCAGACGCGTTATCCATTGCGCCACTGGCCCAAGCTATTGAGGGGAGTTTGCAGATGCAAGGGTGTTCATGTTACAGCAGGTACCCAGACAGTAGGCAGCGAAGGGCGAAATGTTAAAGACAAAGAGAGAAAACACAAGCTTGCTGGTGGCTTTCCTTCATAGCTCAGTTGGTAGAGCGGAGAACTGTAGTGGAAACATGGTCATCCTTCGGTCGCTGGTTCAATTGTGGCTCGATGCTGCTCACCTTTTGTTGCGTTCTGCACCATTTCCCTCAAAGCCCAGCAGCAAAGATGGCAAGAGCTGGTCTCCATGTGACCTCTGGCAACTGAGCATCAAACCTCTGAATAGTCAAGGCTTGTCTAGCACAGCATGTACTCCAGTGTGCAAAACTATTGTAATGGTAACACCAACCACAGATTTGATTGGTCATGAAGCAGTAAGAAACTTGCACACTCACCCGTGATTTGCTTTCAGCTGGATAAGATAGTATGCCGGTATGCATAAAGTGTCAGCAAAATGTGTGGTGACACTTTACGTTGAGAGGTAATCGCCTGAGGTATTAAACAGACATATGAATATCTGAAGAAGGTTCTCGATCTGAAAATTCGCCTATTTCCTTCGCTCCAAAGATGCTGCCTCACCCACTGAGTTTCTCCAGCATTTTTGTCTGCCTGTGAATATCGATAAAGTTACTTACAGAATTCCAGTGGCAATGTGAGGGTGAGTGAAGAAGATGGAGAAATTGCAAAATTGCAGGGGAATTAGCTCAAATGGTAGAGCGCTCGCTTTGCATGCGAGATGTAGCGGGATCGATGCCCGCATTCTCCATTGGATTTTGAATACCGGGGCCATCTGGTCTCTTGCTTGATACATGTACATTCTGAGGTGCAGAAACGAAGAGAGAATGCGCATCATGTCAGGTTTTGCATCAGTGAAGAAATGATGGTCCACATATATTTGAAAGATAAAGCAAGATAAAGAGAAATAGCAAGTGCTCCTGATACCGTGTGTGAGGATTGAGGTGAGAACTAACTGCCTACGAGAAATGGGTGTGAATAAAGCAATGCCCCACCAGAAAGTTCTCCCGCAGGGAGTGCTAAGTTTTGACAAAATTCCAAAATGTTCATGAAATACTTTGGGTATCAATGCTGTGGTCACTCCCTGGTCTGAAAATGTTGCCCCTTGGGTTCATCTTAATTCATTCACCTCTCACCCGAATAAGTGAGTGATGCTACTTTGTACAATGTGCCAGACAGAAGACAGCGAAGGGCAACATATTAAAGGCAATAAAAGAAAACAGACAAGCTTGCTGGTGTCTTTCCTTCGATAGCTCAGTTGGTAGAGCGGAGGACTGTAGTGGAAAGTGTTAAAGAAGGAACTGCAGATGCTGGAGAATCGAGGGTTACACAAAAAGCTGGATAAACTCAGCGGGTGCAGCAGCATCTAAGGAGCGAAGGAGATAGGCGACGTTTCGGGTCGAGACCCTTCTTCGTGTAGTGGACTGTAGTGGAAACATGGTCGTCCTTAGGTCGCTGGTTCAATTCCGGCTCGAAGTAGCTGCTCACCTTTTGTTACGTTCAGCACTATTCGTATGAAAAAGTTGCCCCTTGGGTTCATCTTAATTCATTCATTTCTCACCTGGATAAGGGAGTGATGCAATTTTGCATAATGTGCCACCGAGTGATAATACGCTGAGGTATTGGACAGACATCTGAATATTGATAAAGTTAGTTGCAGAATTGCAGTGGGGCTGTGATGGATCGTGAAGAAGACGGAGAAGTGCAGGGGGAATTAGCTCAAATGGTAGAGCGCTCGCTTAGCATGTGAGAGGTAGCGGGATCGATGCCCTCATTCTCCATTGGTCTTTTGGATGCAGGTGTTGTGCCGGTCTCTTGCTTGATACATGTACATGCTGAGCTGCAGAAATGAGGAGAGAAGGCGCATCATGTCAGGTTTTGCACCAGTTAAGATTCACTTTGATTAGAAAGAAGAGAAATGATAGCGAGAAATGGCAGGTGCTCATGATTTTGTCTGTGAGGATTGAGGTGAAAACTGCCCATGAGAATTGGATGTGAATAAAGCAACGCCCGACCAGCAGCAGGACTGATGCCATGGAGAGGTCTTTCAAAACAATGTGCAGAGCAAGACAACAAGCCAGGTAGGAGTCGAACCTACAATCTTCTGATTCGTAGTCAGACGCGTTATCCATTGCGCCACTAGCCCAAGCTATTGAGGGGAGTTTGCAGGTGCAAGGGTGTTCATGTTACAGCAGGTACCCAGACAGTAGGCAGCGAAGGGCGAAATGTTAAAGACAAAGAAAGAAAACACAAGCTTGCTGGTGGCTTTCATTCGATAGCTCACTTGGTAGAGCGGAGAACTGTAGTGGAAACACGGTCATCCTTCGGTCGCTGGTTCAATTGTGGCTCGAAGCTGCTCACCTTTTGTTGCATTCTGCACCATTTCCCTCAAAGCCCAGCAGAGAAGATGGCAAGAGCTGGTCTCCATGTGACCTCTGGCAACTGAGCACAAGGATTTCACCAGCACCAGCATCAAACCTCTGAATAGTCAAGGCTTGTCTAGCACAGCATGTACTCCAGTGTGCAAAACTATTGTAATGGTAACACCAACCACAGATTTGATTGGTCATGAAGCAGTAAGAAACTTGCACACTCACCCGTGATTTGCTTTCAGCTGGATAAGATAGTATGCCGGTATGCATAAAGTGTCAGCAAAATGTGTGGTGACACTTTACGTTGAGAGGTAATCGCCTGAGGTATTAAACAGACATATGAATATCTGAAGAAGGTTCTCGATCTGAAAATTCGCCTATTTCCTTCGCTCCAAAGATGCTGCCTCACCCACTGAGTTTCTCCAGCATTTTTTGTCTGCCTGTGAATATCGATAAAGTTACTTACAGAATTCCAGTGGCAATGTGAGGGTGAGTGAAGAAGATGGAGAAATTGCAAAATTGCAGGGGAATTAGCTCAAATGGTAGAGCGCTCGCTTTGCATGCGAGATGTAGCGGGATCGATGCCCGCATTCTCCATTGGATTTTGAATACCGGGGCCATCTGGTCTCTTGCTTGCTACATGTACATTCTGAGGTGCAGAAACGAAGAGAGAATGCGCATCATGTCAGGTTTTGCATCAGTGAAGAAATGATGGTCCACATATATTTGAAAGATAAAGCAAGATAAAGAGAAATAGCAAGTGCTCCTGATACCGTGTGTGAGGATTGAGGTGAGAACTAACTGCCTACGAGAAATGGGTGTGAATAAAGCAATGCCCCACCAGAAAGTTCTCCCGCAGGGAGTGCTAAGTTTTGACAAAATTCCAAAATGTTCATGAAATACTTTGGGTATCAATGCTGTGGTCACTCCCTGGTCTGAAAATGTTGCCCCTTGGGTTCATCTTAATTCATTCACCTCTCACCCGAATAAGTGAGTGATGCTACTTTGTACAATGTGCCAGACAGAAGACAGTGAAGGGGAACATATTAAAGGCAATAAAAGAAAACAGACAAGCTTGCTGGTGTCTTTCCTTCGATAGCTCAGTTGGTAGAGCGGAGGACTGTAGTGGAAAGTGTTAAAGAAGGAACTGCAGATGCTGGAGAATAGTAAGATTAAACGAGAACTTACCAGTTTGAAGTTTGATCTTTATTTTATGAGGAGTGGAGTTGAGGGACTACGTGAATAGAAGCCCGTACAGCCGTTGGTGCGTCAATCTTCAAAGCAGCGGAATGAATTCACAGCTAACAATGACCGAAGTATAACGGTAAGATGATAAAACTAGAACTACCAGATGAGATCTATGAGGGTAGGAGCGGAGGGCACGTAGTCCCTCAACTCTACTCCTCATAAAATAAAGATCAAACTTCAAACTGGTAAGTTCTCGTTTAATCTTACTATTTTACTTCGGAGTCACGTGAGTGACTACGTGAAGACTTCAAAGCACTGTGAATTCACGCCGCAGACTCAAATCCGACGTTCACACTGCCTGGATTGACTCAAAAGTCGCCTCTGAAAAGTTAGCTCACTGGACCATCCTGCGGCCGCGAGGACCTTGAAATCGTTTGCACCGACACCTTACTGTGTGGTTTTTTGTGACTAATAAACAAAGCCAACTCTGTTCCTCTCAGAGGTTTAGTAATCTCAATGTAAAGAGATAAATGTGAGACTATACAGAAGCGATCATCTGCGGGGTATGCTGAAAACATCATCTTACATCCTGTCATGCCTCTTTTATTATGTTTAAGCAAATCATAGACATAAAATATAATGGCATCAGCCGACACATGCATTCTATCTGGCCGTAGCTTTTGCAATGTTTGTACACGTTGGGCTGAAACCAACACCAGAAGCATGACCACCTTCATAATTAATTTGGCTATAGATAGGCTTGTAACCGGAGCCCACTGGCGAAGAAGCATAAAAACCTCACTCACATTGCAAATACCGGCATACCTGAGTTTAGGAGGATTAGAATTGAAAACTCCCTTCATGAATCGTGAACTAACGGATGTGTCCCTACTGTATGCAATTCTGCATTCATAGGTAAATAAGAAGACAGAGCACTTCTGGCTGAATTAATTGCACTGTAACTTAATTTTTTGGTCAAAATAAAGAGTTGACAAAACTCCTATACATCCGTGATCCCTGCCGTGTGATATACAATATCCTGCTGTAGGCAGAATTGCTCCCCACTTCCTTATATAGGTGATATATTGCTGCTGTGTACTATCCCTGCAGGCCGACGTGAGAACATCCACCGTCCGATGAGACAGTCCTCTCCCCAGGTATGGCCTCCTTAAAATCTGCAAATTAACAGATCAATACGATCCTATAAAGGATGTTGATCCCCAGTGACTGGATTTACCAGTAGATTTTAATTCTTGGGCATAAGCATGTAAGGCTCCCTAGCCATTTGTAATACAATGGGAAACCATGCTCGTGTAGGCCAATCTGGCACTACCAATACCCCTGAAGCGGAAGTCCTCCTTGATCTTTTGCAAAATCTGCTGATGAGACAGAATGAAGGAAATACATACACAAACATTCCTCCCCCAATGCAGCGAAAATGCATCCACTGCTACTGCCCCAGTATCTGGTTACCATGAAACATATCTAGGTTACTGATGATTTAATCGAGATGCAAACAAGTCAATATCTGGCAATGCATACTGATCAATCATTTGGTTAAACACATCCTGATTTAACATCCATTCAATGTTGTCATTAACTGACGTGACCTCTTCCTGGCAAATAAAGTGCTGAAAGCCAGATTTTTGGTCAATACACCAGCTCCAAATCTGGTTAGCCAGTCTATCACAAGACTGTGACTTAACTCCACCCATGTGGTTTACATATGCCACTGCTGTGGTGTTGTGAATCTGAGCTGCACATGCAGATCCCTCCTTGTAGAACAATAAGCTTTGAGCCCATACCAGGTGCCCAACAACTCTAAAATAATCAATCCCTCTTAATTGAGGAAGCGATGTCTCATCCACATTCCATCTGCCTCCACAACTAGAAGACATATCTGTTGCACCCCAACCCAGTGCACTCACATCAGTCTGTAATATCAGTGACGGTGATTCCACGAAACCTTCCTTAAATTTTTTGAAACATGTACTATCCACCATTGTATGTCAGCAATCGCCCCAGCTGACAACTGCATAGGCCTATCAAAAATAGCCCCTTTGTATTCTCAGTGCCTGTTCCTTTGATGGTTGTAATTGTTGATAATGCAGAGGACAATACTGCACAGCTGGAAAGGCTGCAACAACTTCCCAATAAAACTGGCTACTTGTCTAATCAAAGGCCGTTGTTCTCCAACGAGATTAACACAGTCCTCAATTAACTGATTCAATTTATCCCTGGGCAAAGTTACCAACATGTGATTGGAATTAATGGTAAATTCCAGATAATCAATAATTTGGACTGGTGATAATTTAGATTTACCTGGGTGAATAACAAATCCCATTTGTTCAAAATTGATTTTAACAACTGAAACTGATGATTGAGTTTCAGCATGCGTCTTTCCAACAATCAGAAATCATCTAAATAGGCCATTACCACATGCCCCTGAGCTCTAAGCAATGCTAACACAGGTTTTACCAATTTAGTAAATAATCTAGGAGCTGAAGTTAATCCATTCGGCAATGTCCTGAATTGCCACAGCTCAGTCATCCAAATAAATTTCAAATATCTTCTATCATCACCATGAATAGACACTGCGTAATATGCATTCTTTAAATCAATGGTTGCCATATAATACCCTTTGGACACTAGATGTTTGCCCGTGGTAAAGTTCTCCATTTTGAAATGCCTATAACAAACAAATTTGGTCAAATTCGATAAATCCAGAATAATTCTACATCCCCCAGTCTTTTTAGATCTGGGAAATATACTTGACAGAAATTGTTGACTTTGATAGACAGAAGGCTCAATTACCCCTTCTCATGTAACGACTGAATCTCTGCTTGAATAAGCACATTTTCCTCATCTGAAAATAAGTTTACTACTAGGAAAATGTTGACTAGGTAGACTGTCCTTATAGTAAAATCCAATTTTTCACCCCTTCAATACACTAAGTATGAACAAATCTGATGTCAACTGCTGCCATTGTTTGAGAAACAATTTTTAACCTTCCCCAATTTGAACAGGAACATCAGTTAATTCATCGTCTGTCAAATGTTATATTCCTTACCAGCATCTTTCCTTGCGGCCTTGTTGTCATCGACTTCTTGTAGAGAACCTTTTTTGCCTTGCTTCCAGCTGGCTTAATGAGGGCCATGGTTATATAACAACCTCATAACATTCTTTGACCCTTTTTGCAAGGTTACCACCAAACAACAGATTTCGTGGTGGTACACTGGTCGGTTTGCACAACTCGCCAAATTCGGGTTAGCACTGGCCTAATAGCGGCCCTCCCGACATTATTAATTTCAAAATGCATTACAAAGGAGTCCCAGTTCATCCTGGTGTGCTTCAACCATATCATTTGTATCAATAACTTTCACCACAGCTGTAATACCTGCTTACAACAGTTTAAGCACTTTTTTAAAACTTCATCTCCTGGGCCCTAGCAGGCAAACCCATCTATGCAAATTTGGTGATTAACCACCGGTACCTTCAGGAGATCACAATTAACAGGAGCTTTATAGTTTTTTGCTACTTCATCCATAGCTAGCTCCTGTAACTGGTGGGAGAGCATATACTGAATGGCTTCGGCCAATTCTACATCAATCGCCTTTCCTGCCTCTCTACACTCAGCAAACTTCCCAGCAATGTTCGGAATTACCTCCAACCGAACACCTTGCTCTCCCCCAGCATACGTCAGCAAACGGCCCTGATAGAACATCCTCCTCACAGGCAGGATAGTTCTGCAGCCCTGAAACAGGTGTTGCTAGCACAAGCTCTCCATCAGCCTGGCTTGGGCACCACTCCTCCTCACGGAGCTGGAACATCCTCCTCACAGGCAGGATAGTTCTGCAGCCCTGAAACAGGTGCTGCTAGCACAAGCTCTCCATCAGCCTGGCTTGGGCACCACTCCTCCTCACAGAGCTGGTCCCTGTCGAGCATTCTTTTGTAATAGAATCTCGACGTGGGAGAGCCGTGAGCAAACGGACTCTCCTATGGAGGGTATAACCTCCAGGCCCGACTCATCTACGGGCCACAGAGACTTGCCAGTGGCCTTCCACCCTACTGTGCAAGCCTCCACTGCCCCCCGGCAGTGGGTCCGCAACCACTGGCTGTGTAGCCAGCACCGGACCAGGTGTACCAGACGGGCCTCCATCCTCAACACTCTCCTGGTCACTCTCCTTTCTGCGCCTTCCCGACACCTTCTTCACTTTCTGCAACATATCTACTCCCAACCGTCGCAGAAAATGACCTGTTGTAAAGTATTTCAACAAATCTTACCTCCGTTTAAACCTGTTAACGAAAACTGCAGATGCTGGAGAATGGAGGGTGAAGTCTGAAGAAGAGTCTCGACCCGAAACGTCGCCCATCGCCTTCGCTCCTTAGATGCTGCTGCACCCGCTGAATTCTCCAGCTTTTCGTGTAACCTGTTTAAACTTACCGCTCGGAGGAGCGCTGCTGCTCCAACCGTTCCCGACTGCACCAGCGTCTGACGTCATGACGCACCAACGGCTGTACGGGCTTCTATTCACGTAGTCACTCACGTGACTCCGAAGTAAAATCGAGGGTTACACAAAAAGCTGGATAAACTCAGTGGGTGCAGCAGCATCTAAGGAGCGACGGAGATAGGCGACGTTTCGGGTCGAGACCCTTCTTCGTGTAGTGGACTGTAGTGGAAATATGGTCGTCCTTAGGTCGCTGGTTCAATTCCGGCTCGAAGTAGCTGCTCACCTTTTGTTACGTTCAGCACTATTCGTATGAAAAAGTTGCCCCTTGGGTTCATCTTAATTAATTCATTTCTCACCTGGATAAGGGAGTGATGCAATTTTGCATAATGTGCCACCGAGTGATAATACGCTGAGGTATTGGACAGACATCTGAATATTGATAAAGTTAGTTGCAGAATTGCAGTGGGGCTGTGATGGATCGTGAAGAAGACGGAGAAGTGCAGGGGAATTAGCTCAAATGGTAGAGCGCTCGCTTAGCATGTGAGAGGTAGCGGGATCGATGCCCTCATTCTCCATTGGTCTTTTGGATGCAGTTGTTGTGCCGGTCTCTTGCTTGATACATGTACATGCTGAGCTGCAGAAATGAGGAGAGAAGGCGCATCATGTCAGGTTTTGCACCAGTTAAGATTCACTTTGATTAGAAAGAAGAGAAATGATAGCGAGAAATGGCAGGTGCTCATGATTTTGTCTGTGAGGATTGAGGTGAAAACTGCCCATGAGAATTGGATGTGAATAAAGCAACGCCCGACCAGCAGCCAGACTGATGCCATGGAGAGGTCTTTCAAAACAATGTGCAGAGCAAGACAACAAGCCAGGTAGGAGTCGCCTACAATCTTCTGATTCGTAGTCAGACGCGTTATCCATTGCGCCACTAGCCCAAGCTATTGAGGGGAGTTTGCAGGTGCAAGGGTGTTCATGTTACAGCAGGTTCCCAGACAGTAGGCAGCGAAGGGCGAAATGTTAAAGACAAAGAAAGAAAACACAAGCTTGCTGGTGGCTTTCATTCGATAGCTCACTTGGTAGAGCGGAGAACTGTAGTGGAAACATGGTCATCCTTCGGTCGCTGGTTCAATTGTGGCTCGAAGCTGCTCACCTTTTGTTGCATTCTGCACCATTTCCCTCAAAGCCCAGCAGCGAAGATGGCAAGAGCTGGTCTCCATGTGACCTCTGGCAACTGAGCACAAGGATTTCACCAGCACCAGCATCAAACCTCTGAATAGTCAAGGCTTGTCTAGCACAGCATGTACTCCAGTGTGCAAAACTATTGTAATGGTAACACCAACCACAGATTTGATTGGTCATGAAGCAGTAAGAAACTTGCACACTCACCCGTGATTTGCTTTCAGCTGGATAAGATAGTATGCCGGTATGCATAAAGTGTCAGCAAAATGTGTGGTGACACTTTACGTTGAGAGGTAATCGCCTGAGGTATTAACAGACATATGAATATCTGAAGAAGGTTCTCGATCTGAAAATTCGCCTATTTCCTTCGCTCCAAAGATGCTGCCTCACCCACTGAGTTTCTCCAGCATTTTTGTCTGCCTGTGAATATCGATAAAGTTACTTACAGAATTCCAGTGGCAATGTGAGGGTGAGTGAAGAAGATGGAGAAATTGCAAAATTGCAGGGGAATTAGCTCAAATGGTAGAGCGCTCGCTTTGCATGCGAGATGTAGCGGGATCGATGCCCGCATTCTCCATTGGATTTTGAATACCGGGGCCATCTGGTCTCTTGCTTGATACATGTACATTCTGAGGTGCAGAAACGAAGAGAGAATGCGCATCATGTCAGGTTTTGCATCAGTGAAGAAATGATGGTCCACATATATTTGAAAGATAAAGCGAGATAAAGAGAAATAGCAAGTGCTCCTGACACCGTGTGTGAGGATTGAGGTGAGAACTAACTGCCTACGAGAAATGGGTGTGAATAAAGCAATGCCCCACCAGAAAGTTCTCCCGCAGGGAGTGCTAAGTTTTGACAAAATTCCAAAATGTTCATGAAATACTTTGGGTATCAATGCCGTGGTCACTCCCTGGTCTGAAAATGTTGCCCCTTGGGTTCATCTTAATTCATTCACCTCTCACCCGAATAAGTGAGGGATGCTACTTTGTACAATGTGCCAGACAGAAGACAGCGAAGGGCAACATATTAAAGGCAATAAAAGAAAACAGACATGCTTGCTGGTGTCTTTCCTTCGATAGCTCAGTTGGTAGAGCGGAGGACTGTAGTGGAAAGTGTTAAAGAAGGAACTGCAGATGCTGGAGAATCGAGGGTTACACAAAAAGCTGGATAAACTCAGCGGGTGCAGCAGCATCTAAGGAGCGAAGGAGATAGGCGACGTTTCGGGTCGAGACCCTTCTTCCTGTAGTGGACTGTAGTGGAAACATGGTCATCCTTAGGTCGCTGGTTCAATTCCGGCTCGAAGTAGCTGCTCACCTTTTGTTACGTTCAGCACTATTTGTATGAAAAAGTTGCCCCTTGGGTTCATCTTAATTCATTCATTTCTCACCTGGATAAGGGAGTGATGCAATTTTGCATAATGTGCCACCTAGTGATAATACGCTGAGGTTATTGGAACAGACATCTGAATATTGATAAAGTTAGTTGCAGAATTGCAGTGGGGCTGTGATGGATCGTGAAGAAGACGGAGAAGTGCAGGGGAATTAGCTCAAATGGTAGAGCGCTCGCTTAGCATGTGAGAGGTAGCGGGATCGATGCCCTCATTCTCCATTGGTCTTTTGGATGCAGGTGTTGTGCCGGTCTCTTGCTTGATACATGTACATGCTGAGCTGCAGAAATGAGGAGAGAAGGCGCATCATGTCAGGTTTTGCACCAGTGAAGATTCACTTTGATTAGAAAGAAGAGAAATGATAGCGAGAAATGGCAGGTGCTCATGATTTTTTCTATGAGGATTGAGGTGAAAACTGCCCATGAGAATTGGATGTGAATAAAGCAACGCCCGACCAGCAGCAGGACTGATGCCATGGAGAGGTCTTTCAAAACAATGTGCAGAGCAAGACAACAAGCCAGGTAGGAGTTGTAACTACAATCTTCTGATTCGTAGTCAGACGCGTTATCCATTGCGCCACTAGCCAAGCTATTGAGGGGAGTTTGCAGGTGCAAGGGTGTTCATGTTACAGCAGGACCAGACAGTAGGCAGCGAAGGGCGAAATGTTAAAGACAAAGAAAGAAAACACAAGCTTGCTGGTGGCTTTCATTCGATAGCTCAGTTGGTAGAGCGGAGAGAACTGTAGTGTAAACATGGTCATCCTTCGGTCGCTGGTTCAATTGTGGCTCGAAGCTGCTCACCTTTTGTTGCATTCTGCACCATTTCCCTCAAAGCCCAGCAGCGAAGATGGCAAGAGCTGGTCTCCATGTGACCTCTGGCAACTGAGCACAAGGATTTCACCAGCACCAGCATCAAACCTCTGAATGGACAAGGCTTGTCTAGCACAGCATGTACTCCAGTGTGCAAAACTATTGTAATGGTAACACCAACCACAGATTTGATTGGTCATGAAGCAGTAAGAAACTTGCACACTCTCCCCTGATTTGCTCTCAGCTGGATAAGATAGTATGCCGGTATGCATAAAGTGTCAGCAAAATGTGTGGTGACACTTTACGTTGAGAGGTAATCGCCTGAGGTATTAAACAGACATATGAATATCTGAAGAAGGTTCTCGATCTGAAAATTCGCCTATTTCCTTCGCTCCAAAGATGCTGCCTCACCCACTGAGTTTCTCCAGCATTTTTGTCTGCCTGTGAATATCGATAAAGTTACTTACAGAATTCCAGTGGCAATGTGAGGGTGAGTGAAGAAGATGGAGAAATTGCAAAATTGCAGGGGGAATTAGCTCAAATGGTAGAGCGCTCGCTTTGCATGCGAGAGGTAGCGGGATCGATGCCCGCATTCTCCATTGGATTTGAATACCGGGGCCATCTGGTCTCTTGCTTGATACATGTACATTCTGAGGTGCAGAAACGAAGAGAGAATGCGCATCATGTCAGGTTTTGCATCAGTGAAGAAATGATGGTCCACATATATTTGAAAGATAAAGCGAGATAAAGAGAAATAGCAAGTGCTCCTGATATCGTGTGTGAGGATTGAAGGTGAGAGAGAACTAACTGCCTACGAGAAATGGGTGGGAATAAAGCACTGCCCCACCAGAAGTTCTCCCGCAGGGAGTGCTAAGTTTTGACAAAATTCCAAAATGTTCATGAAATACTTTGGGTATCAATGCCGTGGTCACTCCCTGGTCTGAAAATGTTGCCCCTTGGGTTCATCTTAATTCATTCACCTCTCACCCGAATAAGTGAGGGATGCTACTTTGTACAATCTGCCAGACAGAAGACAGCGAAGGGCAACATATTAAAGGCAATGAAGGAAAACAGACAAGCTTGCTGGTGTTTTTCCTTCGATAGTTCAGTTGGTAACATGGTCATCCTTAGGTCGCTGGTTCAATTACGGCTCGAAGGAGCTGCTCATCTTTTGTTACGTTTAGCACCATTTCCCGTACAGCCCAGCAGCGAAAACGGAACGAGCTGGTCTCCATCTGACCTCTGGCAACTAACCACAAGGATAGCACCAGCATCAAACCTCTGAATATTCAAGGCTTGTCGAGCACAGCATGTACTTCAGAGTGCTATGCTGTCGAAATAGTAACACCAAGCACAGATTTGAATGGTCATGATGCGGTAAGAATCTGGGACACTCTCCTTGAGTAGCGACTGTACATAACAGCAGCTGACAAGCAAAGCATTAAGAAACCCTTCATCATGCCTGTGTGTGCAGTTTGCACAAGGTGTCCATCTGTTTTCTGCAGTTGCATCACCACACTAGCAGGGAGTGCTAAGATCTGACATAATTCCAACATTTTCATAAAATGTTTTGGCTATTAGTGCTGTGGCCAATCCCTTGTATGAAAAAGTTGCCCCTTGGGTTCATCTTAATTCATTCATTTCTCACCTGGATAAGGGAGTGATGCGATTTTGCATAATGTGCCACCATAATGTTTGGTGGAAGAGTAAGCGTTTACGTTGAGTGATAATACGCTGAGGTATTGGACAGACATCTGAATATTGATAAAGTTAGTTGCAGAATTGCAGTGGGGCTGTGATGGATCGTGAAGAAGACGGAGAAGTGCAGGGGAATTAGCTCAAATTGTAGAGCGCTCGGTTAGCATGTGAGAGGTAGCGGGATCGATGCCCTCATTCTCCATTGGTCTTTTGGATGCAGGAGTTGTGCTTGATACATGTACTTGCTGAGCTGCAGAAATGAGGAGAGGAGGAGCATCATGTCAGGTTTTGCACCAGTGAAGGTTCACTTTGATTAGAAAGAAGAGAAATGATAGCGAGAAATGGCAGGTGCTCATGATTTTGTCTGTGAGGATTGAGGTGAAAACTGCCCATGAGAATTGGGTGTGAATAAAGCAATTCCTGTCCAACAGGAAGGAATGATGCCATGGAGAGGTCTTTCAAAACAATGTGCAGAGCAAGACAACAAGCCAGGTAGGAGTCGAGCCTACAATCTTCTGATTCGTAGTCAGACGCGTTATCCATTGCGCCACTGGCCCAAGCTATTGAGGGGAGTTTGCAGATGCAAGGGTGTTCATGTTACAGCAGGTACCCAGACAGTAGGCAGCGAAGGGCAAAATGTTAAAGACAAAGAAAGGAAACACAAGCTTGCTGGTAGCTTTCCTTCGATAGCTCAGTTGGTAGAGCGGAGAACTGTAGTGGAAAGATGGTCATCCTTCGGTCACTGGTTCAATTGTGGCTCGAAAGAGCTGCTCACCTTTTGTTGCATTCTGCACCATTTCCCTCAAAGCCCAGTAGCAATGATGGCAAGAGCTGGTCTCCATGTGACCTCCGGCAACTGAGCACAAGGATTGCACGAGCACCAGCATCAAACCTCTGCATAATCAAGGCTTGTCTAGCACCATGTACTCCAGTGTGCAAAACTATTGTAATGGTAACACCAACCACAGATTTGATTGGTCATGAAGCAGTAAGAAACATGCACACTCTCCCCTGATTTGCTTTCAGCTGGATAAGATAGTATGCCGGTATGCATAAAGTGTCAGCAAAATGAGTGGTGACACTTTACGTTGGGAGGTAATCGGCTGAGGTATTAAACAGACATATGAATATTTGAAGAAGGTTCTCCACTTGAAAATTCGCCTATTTCCTTTGCGCCGTAGATGCTGCCTTACCCACTGAGTTTCTCCAGCATTTTTGTCTGCCTGTGAATATCGATAAAGTTACTTGCAGAATTCCAGTGGCGATGTGAGGGTGAGTGAAGAAGATGGAGAAATTGCAAAATTGCAGGGGAATTAGCTCAAATGGTAGAGCGCTCGCTTTGCATGCGAGATGTAGCCGGATCGATGCCCGCATTCTCCATTGGATTTTGAATGCCGGGGCAATCTGATCTCTTGCTTGATACATGTACATTCTGAGGTGCAGAAACGAAGAGAGAATATGCATCATGTCAGGTTTTGCATCAGTGAAGAAATGATGGTCCACATTGATTTGAAAGATAAGACGAGATAAAGAGAAATAGTAAGATTAATCGAGAACGTACCAGTTTGAAGTTTGATCTTTATTTTATGAGGAGTTGCGATGAGGGATTTCGTGAAGACCCCACCAGCACGCATGTGCGATATTCTTCAAAGCAGCGGTGTGGAATCACAAATAATATCAATGACTGAAGATAGTAAGATTCAAGAGACTCTATATACCAGTTGACCTTATAGTAGAGGGTTGGGAGCGGAGGGCACGAAATCCCTCATCGCAACTTCTCATAAAATAAAGATCAAACTTCAAACTGGTAAGTTCTCTTTTAATCTTACTATTTTACTTCGGAGTCACGTGAGTGACTTTGTGAAGATTTCAAAGCTCTGTGATTTCATGCCCTGGACCACGTCCATGCTTACACACTGCCGCAGTTACTGATGGAGGAAGTGTGTTAACGTATTTCAGACTTGAACAAGCTGAAAAATAATAACGGTTTTATTAAATACAAATAAAACCCCTAACTCGGGGATAAACGTTTTATGGAACAGTACTTAAAACTGACTCCGCAAACGTTGCGGGAGCGGCCACAGGCTTATTATAAAACCGCTGAAAGGTTGTCTCACTGGCCAGCCTGCGGTTGCGAGGGCAAGATCCATGGGAACCTCCATGGTCCTTGCCGCTGATGTGGATGCAGCCCTGGTAGAAAGATTTTAAAACGTTAGTATCGATACCTGCTGCACCGACTACCACCCTGAGTCACCTGGAGATAGTCTGCACCATCACCCGGTGATGTGGGTTCTTGTGGCTGATGAACAGACCCTGCTCCATCTTCCAGATGGTGTGTGTGACTTTAATATAATATCGGATATGGGTGGCTATACGGAGTGTTGCATCAACGTGATACGCTCAGAATTCCAATTGCAGCCCTGTAGTTCCAGGTCTGTGCTGCTTAAGCAACTCCTCGATAAAGAAAGTTAATTTGTTGGGGATCGAGACCATTCTGTCCAATCTCAGTTTCTGCAAAGTCTGGACCCGTTGTGCAGTGGTCAGTGCCATTAACATCACCACTTTGTAGGTGAGTTTATCCAGAGGTAACCCCGTTATAGGCGACCAGCTCCTGAGTAGGGTCAACACCACCCCTACATCCCAGGTAATATATCTTGGTCGAGGAGGGTTAGTATTGAAAATACCCCTCATTAGTTTTGATACCAGCTGGTGCGATCCCACTCCTATATTGAGATAGGACGACAGTGCACTCCTGGCACTGTTTATGGCACTGTAGCTGAGTCCCTCAACAAAATGAAGGCCCTCGAGGAATTCCAGCATGTTAGGGATCGTGGCAGAGTTGTAGGTTGTCTTGGTCCGACTGCAGTAGGCCTCCCATTTCCTGATGTGGGTTAGGTACTGCTTCCTAGTGGACTCTGCACGACGCCGTTATGATGTCCATGGTCCTGTATGACAGCCCGAACTCCAGCAGTGGCCTCTTCAGAACCTGCAAGCCAACAGGTTCAGATGACCATGGCACGGATGATACTCCCCTGATGGGGTTGGTGACCAAATTTGGGCATTTGGTAATTTGTGCCCATGGTTCTTTTAGCATATTGAGGACCACCGGGTACCATGGTTGTGTAGGCCAGTCAGGTATTATCAGAATACCTGTTGCAGAATCCAGTTGAATTTTCTGCAATACCCGACTGATGAGGCAGAATGGGGGAAATGCATAGAAAAACCATTTTCCCCAATGTAGTGAGAATGCATCCATCGCCACTGCCCCAGGATCTGGTTCCCAAGATACATATGTTGGTATCTGATGGTTCCACCTGGACGCAAAAGGTCGATATCTGGTGTTCCAAATTTAGCTATAATTTTAGCAAATATTTGGGGGTTCAACATCCACTCGATGTTGTCATTGAATACTCGTGACCTGTTGTCCGCCACTGTATTGAGCTTACCCGGAAGGTACGTAGCTGATATCCAAATATTTCTTTCAATACACCAGAGCCAAATTGTATTTGCCAATTCATCACAAGATATTGACTTGATACCACCCATATGGTTTAAATATGCCACCACAGTGGTATTATCTATTTGAAGACGGACATGCATATGATGTAAATTAGTGCAGTAAGCCCGCAGCCCGTGAAATGCTCCCAGCATTTCCAAATAGTTTATACCTTGTGACTGAAGAAGTGTAGACTCGTGCGAATCCCATCTGCCGCCACAACTAGAAGTGGTGTTGGTAGCTCCCCAGCCGTGGGCGCTTGCGTCGGTTTGTAACACGACTGATGGGTTGGATATAATGATGGGATTAAAACAATCGCTAACATTGCTAACCCACCATTGTAGCTCAATTTTTTGCAGCTGCATAGGCCTGTCAAAATGTCCAGCATTTGCTTTTAATGCTGAGATTTTTACTCTTTGCAAGTTTTGATAGTGTAATGGGCCAAATTGTCTGTAATGGTAGTGTAATGGGCCATGTCTAATAGTCGGTTTCCTGGCGCAAGCAAGGCTGTTACATGCCTCTATTATGTCTATTGCTTTGCTGCCTGGGATAGTGACAATCATATGATTGGTGTTAATTGTGAATCCCAGATAGTCCATAACCATAGACGGGTTGTACTTAGATTTGTCTGGATGGATAACAAACCCTAGTTTCTAAAATAATGTTTTGGTAGCTGTTACTGCTAGTTTAGCTATTTCGAGAGGTTTTCCCACAATTAAGATGTCATCCAGATATGCCATGACTATGTGATTTTGTTGTCTGAGAGATGCCAATATTGGTTTTAAAATTTTGGTAAATAACCTAGGGGCTGTGGTAAGCCCATTAGGTAGGGCTTTGTATTGCCATAGTTGCCCCATCCAGACAAATTTTAAGAATTTCCGGTGATGTTCCCTTATAGGTACTGAATAGCATGAATCTTTTAAATCGATGCAGGCCATGAAGCACCCTCGGGAAATCAGTTGTTTAGCCGTTTCAAATGTCTCCATTTTGAAATGGGTACATTGTACAAAGGTATTCAAGTGGGTTAAATCAATGATAATTCGACATCCACCATCTTTTTTGGTGTTGGTAAAGATGTTAGACACAAACTCAAGAGGTTCATGTGTCGTTTTTCTATTACCCTCTTGGCATGTAGCCTTAATATTTCTCCATGTCCTTCCACTTTCTCTTTGTGAGAAAGTGCAAATTTCCGGTCAGGTACATGTTGAGTTGGGGGAAGATGCCCATTTATGAATTCAATCTCATAACCCTGAATACTTTGTAAAATAAAGGTATCTGAAGTTATAGTACCGCATGCATCCCAGAATGCACGTAATCTCCCTCCTACTTGTGAGGTTATACATGCAGCACTCTCAAGAGAACCAGACCCCCTACCTCCATGGTTACCGGCGGGGCTTGATGTTCTGGGCTTTCGTGGGTCGTTGTGTAGCTGGGGTGGGGGGTTGGCGCAACTTCCACACTGATCGCTGTTGGCCCTGCCCTAAAAAAGGCTTCTGCTGGTAGGGTGCGGCCGGTGGATAGGCTCTCGGTGCCCTGTCGGGTTGTCCCCGAGGCCTGGTAGTTACGTATGGATGGTGCCTCCGATAACGCCGGTGGCCTGCTTGAGGATGGTGGTTTCATTAAGCCCACTGCTTTCGCCTCCTCATCCAGGTCTTTAACCTGTTTAGGCAGGTCTTCCCCGAACAGCTGTCTCGGTGGCAGCGTAGCAGAAGCTTTACACAACCCCGCAAATTTAGGGTTGAGTGTGGGTGGATGGAGCTCTTGCGGAAACAGTTGATCTCATACTGTGTGTTGCACAGTAGTTCCAGTGCATCCTTTTGCTCCTCCGTCATCTCTATCCCGTCTATGGTTCTGGCAAAGGCTGTGATGCTTGATGTCCACAATTTGAGGATTTTTTGAATTTTCAACTCCTGGGCCCTGATCCTGGGACTAATGTTACCCCAGATGGGCGTGTTGACAGTCGGGACATTAAGCGATACACAATTACCTGGGGCTTTATATTTATTGATAGCCTCCGTCAGCACCTGTTCCTGCAGCTGGTGAGTTGTAAGGTAATTAATGCTCGCCGCTAGTTTGGGCTGAAGCGGTTGCCCTGAATGCCCTGGTTGTGCAAATTTAGATACTACCTCCAGTAGTTCTTCCTCAGGGATTTCTGGTAATGCTGGTTCCTGCGGCAACCCCTCTTCAAAGTCAGCTAACTGCTGACTCCTGGCACTGCCCACGGACGAAGGAGAAATACTCGGTGGACCTGCTGCGTGTCTCCGAGATCCTAGTGACCCCCGTTCTTGTTGTTGCAGGTCCCGCTCGTGCAGCTGCTCCATCATATGCTCCATTCAGGCCATGTGACTGCCGCCGCTATCTGCAGACGGCAAGTCGGGTTCCCCAGATTCTGGAGAACTGCTGGGGCTTCTACCGTCGGTCCGCACCTCGTCGAGGAGATGTCTCGGTTACCTAGGTAGATAGTCGCTGCCTGCCGCTCCTGCGGGGCTACACGACTCCTGTGCGGACATGCCGCTAGTCCGCCGTCTTCCGGACTGAAGCAGTCCGCCTGTCTGGGACGACAGCAGCGGTGACAAGTCAGTGCCGGCCGCCACAGTGGGGCTCCCCGACATCCGCGCGGGCTTACCGCCAGTCCCGGTTATACAGGACTGAAGCGGCGCATAGTCACTACCAGCCGCCTCAGCGGGGCCACACGACCAATATATACTGCCACCGTCCTGCAATCTTGCAGCCTGCGCCGGTGGTGAGTCGGTGCCTGCCGCTCCTGCGGGGCTCCCAGACTTTCCAGTAGGTATGTCACCGGTCCGCGATCTGGCAGACTTCTCTGGTGGTAAGTCGATGCCGGCCACTGCAGCGGGGCTTCTCGACCTCGGTGCGGCTTTCCCCCTGGTCCGCCCTCTGGAGACCTGGAAATGAGGGGAAACAGAACGTGCCATTGAACGTGGCACGGGTTTACGCACCTGTTTTCCGCTGGCCCGTTGATGTTTGGGCAATAGCGGTAGGGAGTCAGGGTCTTGCCTACCCTGCTCCCGCGCGGTGCTCCGACCAATGTGCAGCTCCCTGGCCTGCTGTGGTGGAGAGTCGGGCCCTGCCAACTGAACAGGGTTCCCCAACTTCCGCGTTCTTTTCCCGGCCCGTGGAGCGGGTGCTGGCAGTGTTGCGGGCAGCTCCGGGGATTGCGGCCACTGACTCCCGTCCGAAGTCCCACGGCCTTCGTTTCAATGCCTTCACTTTCTTCCCTTCCATCGTTCCTGTAAGTAAAACAAGTCTCTTACAGGAACTAACCAACTCAAGGTTAGTTTAAATTTACCTTGAGGCCTTTTTGAAGGTGCCGTTGGAGGAGCGCACTCCCCCCTCCAGCAGTCGACTGCAAATGCAAGCGACGATATATGGTGCGCATGCGTGCTGCGGGGTCTTCACGAAGTCACTCACGTGACTCCGCAGTAAAATAGCAAATGCTCCTGATATCGTGTGTGAGGATTGCGGTGAGAACTAACTGCCTACGAGAAATGGGTGTGAATAAAGCAATGCCCCACCAGAAGGTTCTCCCGCAGGGAGTGCTAAGTTTTGACAAAATTCCAACATTTTCATGAAATACTTTGGGTATCAATGCTGTGGTCACTCCCTGGTCTGAAAAAGTTGCCCCTTGGGTTCATCTTAATTCATTCATCTCTCACCTGGATAAGTGAGTGATGCTACTACGTACAACGTGCCAGACAGAAGACAGCGAAGGGCAACATATTAAAGGCAATGAAGGAAAAGACAAGCTTGCCTTTCCTTTGATAGCTCAGTTGGTAGAGCGGAGGACTGTGGTGGAAACATGGTCATCCTTAGGTCGCTGGTTCAATTTTACTTCGGCGTCACGTGAGTGACTACGTGAATAGAAGCCCATACAGCTGTTGGTGCGTCTCTGTGGCCCGTAGATGAGTCGGGCCTGGAGGTTATACCCTCCATAGAGTCCGTTTGCTCACGGCTCTCCCACGTCGAGATTCTATTACAAAAGAATGCTCGACAGGGACCAGTTCCGTGAGGAGGAGTGGTGCCCAAGCCAGGCTGATGGAGAGCTTGTGCTAGCAGCACCTGTTTCAGGGCTGCAGAACTATCCTGCCTGTGAGGAGGATGTTCTATCAGTGCAGTTTGCTGACACTGATTCTATGGAGAGCAGTAAAGGAGTTCGGTTGGAGGTAATTCCGAACATTGCTGGGAAGTTTGCTGAGCGTAGAGAGGCAGGAAAGGCGATTGATGTAGAATTGGCCGAAGCAATTCAGTATATGCTCTCCCACCAGTTACAGGAGCTAGCTATGGATGAAGTAGCAAAAAACTATAAAGCTCCTGTTAATTGTGATCTCTTGGAGGTACCGGTGGTTAATCGCCAAATTTGGTCATAGATGGGTATGCCTGCTAGGGCCCAGGAGATGAAGTTTTAAAAAAGTGCTTAACCTGTTGTCAGCAGGTATTACAGCTGTGGTGAAAGTTATTGATACAAGCAATATGGTTGAAGCACACCAGGACGAACTGGGATTCCTTTGTAATGCATTTTGAAATTAATAATATCGGGAGGGCCGCTATTAGGCCAGTGCTAATCCGAATTTGGCGAGTTTGTGCAAACCGACCAGTGTACCACCACGAAATCTGTTGTTTGGTGGTAACCTTGCAAAAAGGGTCAAAGACTGTCATGAGGTTGTTAAAACCATGGCCCTCATTAAGCCAGCTGGCAAGCAAGGCAAAAAGGGTTCTCTACAAGAAGTCGAGGACAACAAGGTCCGCAAGGAAAGATGCAGGTAAGGAATATAACATTGACAGACGATGAATTAACTGATGTTCCTGTTCAAATTGGGGAAGGTTAAAATTGTTTCTCAAACAATGGCAGCAGTTGACATCAGATTTGTTCATACTTAGTAGTATTTAAGGGGTGAAAATCGAATTTTATTCTAAGGACAGTCTACCTAATCAACATTTTCCTAGTCGTAAACTTATTTTTTCAGATGAGGAAAATGTGCTTATTCAAGCAGAGATTCAGTCATTACATAAGAAAGGGTAATTGAGCCTTCTGTCTATCAAAGTCAACAATTTCTGTCAAGTATATTTCCCAGATCTAAAAACACTGGGGGATGTAGAATTATTCTGGATTTATCGAGTTTGAACAAATTTGTTTGTTATAGGCATTTCAAAATGGAGACCTTTACCACGGGCAAACATCTAGTGTCCAAAGGGTATTATATGGCAACCATTGATTTAAAGACTGCGTATTACTCAGTGTCTATTCATGGTGATGATAGAAGATATTTGAAATTTATTTGGATGACTGAGCTGTGGCAATTCAGGGCATTGCCGAATGGATTAACTTCAGCTCCTAGATTATTTACTAAATTGGTAAAACCTGTGTTAGCATTACTTAGAGCTCAGGGGCATGTGGTAATGGCCTATTTAGATGATATTCTGATTGTTGGAAAGACTCATGCTGAAACTCAATCATCAGTTTCAGTTGTTAAAATCACTTTTGAACAAATGGGATTTGTTATTCACCCAGATAAATCTAAATTATCACCAGTCCAAATTATTGATTATCTGGGATTTACCATTAATTCCAATCACATGTTGGTAACTTTGCCCAGGGATAAATTGAATCAGTTAATTGAGGACTGTGTTAATCTCGTTGGATAACAACGGCCTTCGATTAGACAAGTAGCCAGTTTAATTGGGAAGTTTGTTGCAGCATTTCCAGCTGTGCAGTATGGTCCTCTGCATTATCAACAATTACAACGATCAAAGGAACAGGCACTGAGAATACAAAGGGGCCATTTTGATAGGCCTATGCAGTTGTCAGCTGGGGCGATTGCTGACATACAATGGTGGATAGTACATGTTTCAAAAAGTTTAGGAAGGCTTTGGTGGAACCACCATCACTGATATTACAGACTGATGTAAGTGCACTGGGTTGGGGTGCAACAGATATGTCTTCTAGTTGTGGAGGCAGATGGAATGTGGATGAGACATCGCTTCTTCATTAAGAGGGAGTAATTATTTAGAGTTGTTGTGCACCTGGTATGGGCTCAAAGCTTATTGTTCTACAAGGAGGGATCTGCATGTGCAGGTTCAGATTGACAACACCACAGCAGTGGCATATGTAAACCACATGGGTGGAGTTAAGTCACAGTCTTGTGATAGACTGGCTAACCAGATTTGGAGCTGGTGTATTGACCAAAATATCTGGCTTTCAGCACTTTATTTGCCAGGAAGGTTCAACACGGTAGCTGACACTAGGTCACGTCAGTTTAATGACAACATTGAATGGATGTTAAATCAGGATGTATTTAACCAAATGATTGTTCAGTATGGATTGCCAGATTGTAGATGGTTTATATGCAACCAATAATATAGTTACCTCACTCCCATTAACCCCGCCTAGTTAACATCAATCATAACGCCTTCCCCTTCCTGGGCGCAGCAGTAGAAGAATGTAGCTAGTGCTTGAAGATGTATGTAATACCCTGTGCTATCATTAAAAGATGTTGCACACTTTAAGAGTTTGTAAAGTGTTTATTTACATGGTGTCGAAGCTGGAAGACACTTGTGTCTCCTATCTATCGGGTTTTATTTCTTTTTTTTTGATTTGTGTTTTTTGTGCTTAATCTCTCTGGCCATGACGTCCTCTTGCAGAAAGCCCGCGCAGCTTGTCTTTGATGCTGACATCTCTGAGCGCTGGGCCACGTTTGAATTTGATTTCACACACTTTGTCAACGTCGCACACCGCGCTGATCCTGACTCCCTTAAAGCTTCCCTCCTACTCAACCTTGTCGGACCTGATGCCATGAAGAGAGCCAGAACTTTCACCTACGCTCCAGCGGTCCTGGGCGACAACGACGAGGTGATTACTCCTGCAGAGTCTGCCGGCGACCCCGCTTGCCTGCTACGTAAGTTCAGGGAGATTTGTGACCTGCCCTCGAACCGCATTCTAGAGAGGGCACGGTTCTTTACAAGGAGACAGTTGCCGGATGAACCTGTTGAATGTTTTATTGCTGATTTGCGTCATCTCGCCCAGCGGTGCCGTTTTGGTGACATGACAGACCAGCTCACTAGAGACATTTTAGTAACTGGCATGCGTGACCAGAGGCTGCGATGTGAGCTTTTGAGGGATCCGGATCTAACATTGGAAAAAGCCATGCATGCCTGCAGATTGTCTGAGGTCGTTGTTTTGCCAGATGACCACCGGGACTCGGGCAATAAATCTGTCAACCTGGCTGGGTTTAGGAGCCCACAGCCTCGGATGGGAAACAATGTTTTTCTGCCGCGTGCCAACCCTGGTCCTGGTGAAGTGCCCCAAAAAAGGTGCCCAAACTGAAACTACATGCACCATAGACTGTCGACGTGTCCCGCCTTTGGTAAGGCCTGTAACTTCTGTAAGAAGCTAAATCATTTCTCTGCCTCCTGTTGCTTATTCCGTTCCCGTGGGAGACAGGCACAAACCTCCAGACCCAGTCTAAACATGCTGAGACAATCTGATATCCGTTACGACTCACAGCCCAACTTAGCTGAATCCTATGATGCAGATCCAATTAATCCTCCCGAGGACTCGCATGTGTTTACCCTCCTACAAACACCCGCCCACCGCACTGATCCATCCGTATCTGTGACCGTCAATGATGTAACCTTCCTTGCAAAGTTAGACACAGGTGCGAAGGTCAATGTTTTGTCCATGAATCTTTTCAACAAGATAAGGAATAATGAGCCCCTGGTTGCTGACGATGCTACCCTGCACGCCTATGGTGGAGAGATTCTAAGGCCTGCGGGGAGGGCCACTTTAACTTGCGTGCTGCAAAAGGCCACAAGAAACCTGGTTTTCTATGTTTTGAACTCTGACTGTGTAACCCTGTTGGGCAACCGTGCGTGCCAGGATCTTGGCCTGGTGTCCTTCGACCGCACGGTCCCACAAAGTGCAACTGTCGTTTGACCCGGTTGCAGAATACCAGGACCTGTTCAACGATGACCTGGGGAAGTTACCACTGACATACCATATTTCCATTGACCCAAATATACAACCCGTGGTCCGCGCACCTCACAGGGTGTCTCACGCCATGAAAGACAGGGTCGAGGCGATGCTCAACAAGATGGTCGAAAAGGGGGTGCTAGAAGCAGTTAGCGAGCCCACCGATTGGGTCTCCACCATGGTTGCCACGATTAAGAAAGACAAGAACGAAATACGTGTGTGTATCAACCCGAAGGACTTAAACCTTGCCATCAGGCGACCACACTACCCCATGCGGTCTGTTGAGGATGTGGCGGCTAAGGTCGGGCAAGCCACCATCTTTTCGGTCCTAGACGCTAAGAACTCGTTTTGGCAGATCCCGTTGGACAAAGCGTCTTCTGACCTGACGACCTTTGCCACACCGTTCGGCAGATTCAAGTTCCTGTGAATGCCATTCGGCATCAATTCTGCTAGCGAGGTGTTCCAGCGAACGATGGAGCAGATATTCTCGGACCTGCCATGTGCCATCATCGTGGATGATATCCTGGTTTATGGGAAGGACATTGCCAAGCACGACCTGAACCTCCGCCGCGTCCTGGATCGGGCGCGACAGGCGAACCTGAAGCTGAATCCCAAGAAGTGCCGGTTTCGTGTCTCAGAGGTCACGTATGTTGGACATGTTTTCACCTCTAACGGACTAAAACCCGACCCCTTGAAGGCAGCTGCCATCTCCGAGATGGCAGCCCCCACTGACGTGCCAGGTCTGCAACGATTCTTGGGCATGGTGAACTACCTTGGAAAGTTTGTACCAAACCTCAGTGAGCTGAGTGCTCCCCTGCGGCAGCTGACAAAAAAGGATATCGCCTGGTCTGGCTCCCACATCACCAGCAGGGCCTTTGACTGCCTCAAGTCGAAACTGATTAGCACTCCGACGTTGCGGTTCTTCGACGTGGGTCGCCCCATCACCGTCACCTGTGACGCTTCCAAGTTCGGCCTGGGTGCGGCCTGCCTTCAGTCTGTCGATGGATCGCTACATCCTGTCTCCTATGCCTCCCGCACCATGACGGACACCGAGCAGCGGTACGCTCAGATCGAGAAGGAGATGCTCGCGGTGGTGTTCGCCTGCTCCAAGTTCAGAGACTTCCTGTTCGGCAGCAGATTTACGGTCGAAAACCGACCACCAGCCGCTGGTGACAATCCTTAACAAGCCGATTCACGCTGCCCCTGCCAGGCTGCAGCGTATGATGCTGCAGCTCCAGCGTTTCGACTTTGATATAATCTACAAGAAGGGCACCGAGATGCACATTGCGGACACCCTATCGCGCGCCCCGCGGACCTCCTGCGCTCGCCACCCCTACGAAACAGAGGACTTGCTCGTACTGGGCGTTAACTTTATTCCCACCAAGCAGCTACAGGTTTTGGCCGAGCACACCGCTGCCGATCCGGTTTTGCAGCGGCTTGCCTCTGTGATTAAAGCAGGGTGGCCAACAAAGCGCTCCGCCGCGCCGTCTGAAACACAGCCTTTCTTCCTGGTCCGCGACGAACTGGTGCTCCAGGATGGCGTTATCGTCAAGGGACATAAAGTTGTAGTCCCGTCCTCCCTGTTTGACTTTTACTTTTGTGCAGCCCATAGCGGACACCCTGGGGTCGATGCAACACTCGCCCACGCTCAGTGCCAATTCTACTGGCCTGGAATGGCCAAATATATCCGAGACCGAGTTTCTGCCTGCTCCACGTGCAACAGTCTTGCTCCACACCAGCAGCGACAGCCCCTGCTGCAACAGCCCGCCCCTGCCTTGGCCTGGTCCTCGCTGGCTGCCGACATATTCGAGTGGCGTGGTAACCACTACCTTGTCCTGGTCGACTCGTACTCCAACTGGTTCGAAGTGGATTTGCTGACATCCCTCATGTCGGAGATGGTGATCCGAAAGCTGCGGAAACACTTCTCCACTTTTGGGACCCCTGTCAGGCTGCAGAATGACAACGGCAGGCAGTTTACAAGCCGAGAATTTAAAAGTTTTGCCGACAAGTGGAACTTCGTGCATTTCACCAGCAGCCCAGAGTACCCACAGAACAACGGCCTTGCAGAACGGGCCGTCCGCAGCGCCAAGCTTCTGATGGAACAGGCGCGACAATCCAACTCTGATTTGTATTTGGATCTCCTGAACCTCAGGAATGTTTCCAGGGATCCGGCCATGGGGTCACCTGCTCAGCGTCTGATGTCCAGAACTACCAGATCTACCATCCCGATTGCCCAGCGCCAGCTGAAACCTCGGGTGCTGGAGCCCGCCTCCGTGCAGAGGCGAATTCAAGAGAAACATGACAGCCAGCGGCGTTCCCACGATCGGTCGTGCAGACCACTCGATCCTCTGTTGCCTGGACAGGTTGTTCGGTTGCAGACCGCCAGTGGTCACTACCGTCTGGCCACCGTGGTTGGGGTGGCCGACTCACCTCGTTCGTATCTGGTCGACTGTGAGGGTACCATCTACCGAAGAAGCCGACAACACCTGCTTGCGGTTAATGAGCCAAAGCCGCAGCCCCCGGGGCCCTATGCCCCGCCACTCTCCTACCAGCAGCCGGCTGCCATCCCGGCTGGTGTTCCCTGCATGCCTCGGTCCCCGTCGCCTGGTTCCCCTCTGCGCGGGTCCCCTGTTGCCGGTCGCGGTTCTCCCTCCCACCCCAATGCCCTTCCCTGGTTCCCCAGCTGCCTCGCGTCCTCCTGTTTCTTCTGCTCCTTCGGGGGAAGGGGGAGACATCCGTACGCGCTCGGGCCGGATCAGCAAGCCACCTGTTCGCTACGGCGATTTTGTTTAATTCTGCTGTTTAATTCTGTTGTCGTGACAACAATCTGTTTTTTGATTTTCTAAGGGGAAGGATGTAGATGGTTTATATGCAACCAATAATATAGTTACCTCACTCCCATTAACCCCGCCTAGTTAACATCAATCATAACGCCTTCCCCTTCCTGGGCGCAGCAGTAGAAGAATGTAGCTAGTGCTTGAAGATGTATGTAATACCCTGTGCTATCATTAAAAGATGTTGCACACTTTAAGAGTTTGTAAAGTGTTTATTTACACAGATATTGACTTGTTTGCATCTCGATTAAATCATCAGTTACCTAGATATGTTTCATGGGAACCAGATCTTGGGGCAGTAGCAGTGGATGCGTTTTCGCTGCATTGGGGAGGAATGTTTGTGTATGTATTTCCTCCATTCTGTCTCATCAGCAGATGTTTGCAAAAGATCAAGGAGGACTCCGCTTCAGGAGTATTGGTAGTGCCAGATTGGCCTACACAAGCATGGTTTCCCGTTGTATTACAAATGGCTAGGGAGCCTTACATGCTTATGCCCAAGAATAAAAATCTACTGGTAAATCCAGTCACTGGGGATCAACATCCTTTATATGATCGTATTGATCTGTTAATTTGCAGATTTTAAGGAGGCCATACCTCGGGAGAGGACTGTCTCATCGGACTGTGGATATTCTCACGTTGGCCTGCAGGGATAGTACACAGCAGCAATATATCACCTATATAAGGAAGTGGGAGCAATTCTGCCTACAGCAGAATATTGTATATCACACTGCAGGGATTATGGACGTATTAGAGTTTTGTCAACTCTTTATTTCGACCAAAAATTAAGTTACAGTGCGATTAATTCATGAAGGGAGTTTTTCAATTCTAATCCTCCTAAAACCCAGGTATGCCGGTATTTGGAATGTGAGTGAGGTTCTTATGGTTCTTCGCCAGTGGGCTCCGGTTACAAGCCTATCTATAGCCAAATTATCTATGAAGGTGGTCATGCTTATGGCGTTGGTTTCAGCTCAACGTGTACAAACGTTGCAAAAGCTACGGCTAGATAGAATGCATGTGTCGGCAGATGCCATTATATTTTATGTCTATGATTTGCTTAAACATAATAGAAGAGGCATGACAGGATGTAAGATTGTGTTTTCAGCATACCCCGCAGATGATCGCTTGTGTGTAGTCTCACATTTATCTCGTTACATTGAGATTACTAAACCTCTGAGAGGAACAGAGTTGGCTTTGTTTATTAGTCACAAAAAACCACACAGTAAGGTGTCGGTGCAAACGATTTCAAGGTGGCTAAAGCAGGTCCTGGCAAGTGCAGGAATTGATACTGATAAATTCAAATCTCATTCCACCAGGGCGGCATCAACTTCCGCGGCAAGGGCGATGGACTTGCCAATAGACCATATCCTCGCGGCCGCAGGATGGTCCAGTGAGCTAACTTTTCAGAGGTTTTATCACAAGCCGATTTCATGGCTCGGGGTGTTTGCTGATTCTGGTTTCAGTACTGTTACACTTTTCCCCTGAGTTAGAGGGGTTTGTTATGATTTGTTTGTAAATAAACTGTTATTCATTTAACAAATGTATTACTGATGCATGATTGATTGTTAACGACTTTTGAGTCAATCCAGGCAGTGTGAACGTCGGATTTCGGTCTGCGGCGTGAATTCGCAGTGCTTTGAAGTCTTCACGTAGTCACTCACGTGACTCCGAAGTAAAATAGTAAGATTAAACGAGAACTTACCAGTTTGAAGTTTGATCTTTATTTTATGAGGAGTCGAGTTGAGGGACTACGTGCCCTCCACTCCCACCCTCATAGATCTCATCTGGTAGTTCTAGTTTTATCATCTTACCATTATACTTCAGTCATTGTTAGCTGTGAATTCATTCCGCTGCTTTGAAGATTGACGCACCAACGGCTGTACGGGCTTCTATTCACGTAGTCCCTCAACTCGACTCATAAAATAAAGATCAAACTTCAAACTGGTAAGTTCTCGTTTAATCTTACTATTCCGGCTCGAAGGAGCTGCTCACCTTTCGTTACGTTCAGCACCATTTTCCGCACAGCCCAGCAGCGAAAACGGAACGAGCTGGTCTCCATCTGACCTCTGGCAACCTACCACAAGGATAGCACCAGCATCAAACCTCTGAATATTCAAGGCTTGTCGAGCACAGCATGTACTTCAGAGTGTTAACGAAGAAACTGCAGATGCTGGAGAATCGAGGGTTACACAAAAAGCTGGAGAAACTCAGCGGGTGCAGAAGCATCTAAGGAGCGAAGGAGATTGGCGACGTTTCGGGTCGAGACCCTTCTTCAGACTGGTCAGGGATCAGGGAAACGAGAGATATAGACGGTGATGTGGAGAGATAAAGAACAATGAATGAAAGATATGCAAAAAAGTTTCGATGATAAAGGGAACAAGCCATTGTAAGCTGTTTGTGGTGTGCAAATGAGAAGCTAGTGCGACTGGGGTGGGGGAGGGAGATAGAGATTGAGGGAATGCCAGGGCCCGAGGGCTGAGGGAGAGGTGGGAAGGGGAGGAGACAGCAGGGGTTAACAGAATTGAGAAAATTCAATGTTCAAGCCCAAAGGATGCAGACTCCCCAAGCGGAATATGAGGCGCTGTTCCTCCAACTTGCGGTGTTGCTCACTCTGGCCATGGAGGAGACCCAGGACCGAGAGGTCGGATACGGAATGGGAGGGGGAGTTGAAGTGCTGAGCGACCGGGAGGTCGGGTTGGTTTTTGCGGACCGAGCGGAGGTGTTCGGCGAAACGATCGCCAAGCCTCCGCTTGGTCTCACCGATATAGATCATCTGGCATCTGGAGCAGCGGATGCAGTAGATGAGGTTAGAGGAGGTGCAGGTGAACCTCTGTCGGACCTGGAAGGACTGCTTGGGTCCCTGAAAGAAGTGGAGGGGGGAGGTGAAGGGACAAGTGTTGCATTTATTGCGGTTGCAAGGGAAAGTGCCCGGGGAAGTGGTAGAGCGGGAGGGGAGGGAAGAATTGACAAGGGAGTTGCGGAGGGAGCGGTCTTTGCAGAAGGTAGACAGGGGGGGAGATGGGAAGATGTGGCGGGTGGAGGGGTCACGTTTGAGGTGGCAAAACTGGCGGAGGACTATGTGTTGTATTTGCCGGCTGGTGGGGTGAAAGGTGAGGACCAGGGGGACTCTGCCCTGTTTGCGAGTGGGGGAATGGGGAGAGAGGGCAGTGTTGCGGGGTATGGAGGAGACCCTGGTGCGAGCCTCATCAATAGTGGGGGAGGGGAATCCCCGTTCTCTGAAGAATGAGGCCATTTGTGATGACCTGGTGTGGAACACCTCATCCTGGGAGCAGATGCGGCGTAGACGGAGGAATTGGGATAGGGGATGGAATCCTTACAGGACGCAGGGTGGGAGGAAGAGTAGTTCAGGTAGCTGTGGGAGTCAGTGGGTTTGTAGTGGATGTCGGTCAGGAGTGTATCACCTGCAATAGAGATGGTGAGGTCAAGGAATGGTAGAGAAATGTCGGAAATGGTCCAAGTGTATTGGAGTGCCGGATGGAAGTTGGTGGTGAAATGAATGAAGTCAGTCAGTTGTGTGTGGGTGCAGGAGGTGACACCAAAGCAGTCATCGATGTAACGGAGGTAGAGGTCGGGGATGGGGCCCTGGTACGCCGAGAACAAGGATTGTTCGACGTACCCAACAAAGAGGCAAGCGTAGCTGGGGCCCATGCGTGTGCCCATAGCTACGCCTTGTGTTTGGAGGAAATGGGAGGAATCAAAAGAGAAGTTATTGAGGGTAAGGACCAACTCCGCTAGGCGGAGGAGGGTGTCAGTGGACGGGTATGGGTTGCTCCTCTGGTCGAGGAAGAACCGGAGGGCTTTGAGACCGTCCTGGTGGGGGATGGAGGTGTAGTGACTGGACGTCCATGGTAAAGATGAGAGGATGGGGGCCTGGAGAATGGAATGCACGGAGCCGACGGAGAGTGTCTAAGGTGTCTTGAACATAGGTGGGGAGGGATTTAACAAAGGGGGATAGGATGGCGTCAAGGTATGTAGAAATGTGTTCGGTGGGGCACGAACAGGCAGAGACAATGGGTCTGCCAGGGCAGTCGGGTTTGTGGATTTTGGGGAGAAGGTAAAATCAGGCCGTGCGGGGCTGGGAAACGATGAGGTCGGAGGCTCGGGGGGGTAGGGAGCCGGAGCTGATGAAGTCGGTTATGGTGCTCGAGATGGTGGCCTGGTGTTCGTCAGTGGGGTCATGGTCCAGGGGTACGTAGGAGGAGGTGTCCGAGAGTTGGCGCATGGCCTCCGCTTGGTAGAGATCGACGCGCCAGACTACCACGGCACCTCCCTTGTCGGCGGGTTTGATAACCCAGTCTGGGTTGTTACGGAGTGAGTCGATGGCAGTACGTTCGGGGCTGGAGAGATTGGAGTGAGACAGGGGAGTGGAGAAGTCGAGGCGGTTGATGTCCCGACGGCAGTTCTGGATAAATAGTTCTAGAGCCAGAAGGCTACGAGGGGGGGTCCAAGTGGAGGGGGAGACAGGAAAAGGGATCGGCGAGGATTTCTTCCCGTGGAAGAACGCTGTGAGGCGGAGGCGACGGTAGAAGAGCTCCAAGTCGTGGTGGGCGCGGAACTCATTGAGGTGGGGACGGAGGGGGACAAAGGTAAGACCTCTGCTGAGGACAGACCGTTCGGTGTCGGAGAGGGGGAGGTCCGGGGGGATGGTGAACACGCGGCAAGGATGGGGGTTGTGGCCTGAGGAAGGCAGGTGAGTGCACTGAGGACGGAGCGTTTGTGTGGTGGGGGGGTGGAGGGTGGTCAGTGGGTGGGGGGGGGTATGGGGGCTGTGGTGTGGGTGGGGAAGACCAGGGGTTACATGGTAGGGGGGTGATGGGGAAGACCCAGTGGAATAGCCACTAAGGTTACTGGGGCTGGGGAGACGGGCACTAGGACCCAGTGCCGTTAAAGACAGAGTGGTGGGAGGAGTTAGCAACGTGGAGGCTTCAGGCCCACTGCAGAGTCTAGTCTGCAGGTGAGGCGACGGCTGCGGGCTGCTGGAGGGCGGTGGAGTGTCGTGGGTCGGCGGACCCGAAGGTAGGAGTCTGCGGGCAGTGGAGTCGGGGTCGGCGGGTGATGCGTTGGCGGTCCCGGTGGGCGGGTGGTCGGTCTGACCGGTGAGGCGGCAAGATGAGTGGGGTGCGGTGCGGCGGCCATGTTCGGGGAGCCCCGGTCCGGCGGCGATGCAAGGTGAGGCGGGTGCGGCTGTGGTCTTCGGCGTGCTCAGTACAACGGTGAAGCTGGATGGGCCCAGTGCGGCGGGTGTGGTCTTCGGCAGGCCCAGTACACTGGCGATGGTTGATGGGCCCGATGCGGCGATGGAGTTAGGTGGTCCCGGGGGACGGCGAGGTTTGCCAGTCGCGTTGTGCTAGTGATGGGCGGTGGAATCAGGGAGGGGGAGATAAACAGAGTTACCGGGCAGGCAGCGTGGCTGGGCGTCATCGGTAGGCAGGTGGAGGTCGGCGGCAGCATCGGCGTAGTACTTCAGAGTGCTATGCTGTTGAAATAGTAACACCAAGCACAGATTTGAATGGTCATGATGCAGTCAGAATCTGCACACTCTCCTTGAGTAGCAACTGTACATAATAACAGCTGACAAGCAAAGCATTAAGAAACCCTTCATCATGCCAGTGTGTGCAGTTTGCACAAGGTGTCCATCTGTTTTCTGCAGTTGCATCACCACACCAGCAGGGAGTGCTAACATCTGACATAATTCCAACATTTTCATAAAATGTTTTGGCTATTAGTGCTGTGGCCACTCCCTTGTATGAAAAAGTTGCCCCTTGGGTTCATCTTAATTCATTCACTCCTCACCTAGATAAGGGAGTGATGCGATTTTGCATAATGAGCCACCGTAATGTTTGGTGGAAGAGTAAGTGTTTACGTTGAGTGATAATACGCTGAGGTATTGGACAGACATCTGAATATTGATAAAGTTAGTTGCAGAATTGCAGTGGGGCTGTGATGGATCGTGAAGAAGACGGAGAAGTGCAGGGGAATTAGCTCAAATGGTAGAGCATTCGCTTAGCATGTGAGAGGTAGCTGGGTCGATGCCCGTATTCTCCATTGGTCTTTTGGATGTAGGTGTTGTGCCGGTCTCTTGCTTGATACATGTACATGCTGAGCTGCAGAAATGAGGAGAGAAGGCGCATCATGTCAGGTCTTGCACCAGTGAAGGTTCACTTTGATTAGAAAGATGAGAAATTATAGCGAGAAATGGCAGGTGCTCATGATTTTGTATGTGAAGATTGAGGTGAAAACTGCCCATGAGAATTGGGTGTGAATAAAGCAATGCCCGACCAAAGGGAAGGACTGATGCCATGGAGAGGTCTGTCAAAATAATGTGCACAGCAAGATAATGAGCCAGGTAGGAGTCGAACCTACAATCTTCTGATTCGTAGTCAGACACGTTATCCATTTCGCCACTGGCCCAAGCTATTGAGGGGAGTTTGCAGATGCAAGGGTGTTCATGTTACAGCAGGTACCCAGACAGAAGGCAGCGAAGGGCAAAATGTTAAAGACAAAGAAAGAAAACAGACAAGCTTGCTGGTGGCTTTCCTTCGAAAGCTCAGTTGGTAGAGCAGAGGACTGTAGTGGAAACATGGTCATCCTTTGGTCGCTGGTTCAATTGTGGCTCGAAAGAACTGCTCACCTTCTGTTGCGTTCAGCACCATTTCCCTCAAAGCCCAGCAGCGATGATGGCAAGAGCTGGTCTCCATGTGACCTCTGGCAACTAAGCACAAGGATTGCACCAGCACCAGCATCAAACCTCTGAATACTCAACGCTTGTCTATAACAGCATGTACTCCAGTGTGCGAAACTATTGTAATAGTAACATCAACCACAGATTTGATTGGTCATGGAGCAGTAAGAAACTTGCACACTCTGCCCTGATTTGCTCTCAGCTGGATAAGATAGTATGCCGGTATGCATAAAGTGTCAGCATAATGTGTGGTGACGCTTTATGTTGAGAGGTATTTGGCTGAGGTATTAAACAGACATATGAATATCTGAGGGTACACAAAAAGCTGGAGAAACTCAGCGGGTGCAGCAGCATCTAAGGAGCGAAGGAGATAGGCGACGTTTCGGGTCGAGACCCTTCTTCAGACTGGAATATCTGAAGAAGGTTCTCGACCTGAAAATTCACCCATTTCCTTCGCTCCATAGATGCTGCCTCGCCCACTCAGTTTCACCAGCATTTTTGTCTGCCTGTGAATACTGATAAAGTTACTTGTAGAATTCCAGTGGCGATGTGAGGGTGAGTGAAGAAGATGGAGAATTGCAAAATTGCAAGGTAATTAGCTTAAATGATAGAGCGCTCGCTTTGCATGCGAGAGGTGGCAGGATCAATGCCCACATTCTCCATTGGATTTTGAATGCCGGGGCCATCCAGTCTCTTGCTTGATACATGTAGATACTGAGGTGCAGAAAAGAAGAGAGAATGCGCATCATGTCAGGTTTTGCATCAGTGAAGAAATGATGGTCCACATTGATTTGAAAGATAAGACGAGATAAAGTGAAATAGCAAGTGCACCTGATATCGTGTGTGAGGTTTGAGGTGAGAACTATCTGCCTACGAGAATTGGGTGTGAATAGAACAATGCCTGACCAGAAGGGTTCCCAGAAGGGAGTGCTACGCTTTGACAAAATTCCAACATTTTCATAAAATACTTTGGGTAGGTATGTTACAAAATCTACCTTCAGCTGCGCTGCAGTTCTGCCACTGGCCGTGTGCGCGACTTTGGCGCCTTTGAGATGGGGGCGGGTTTATAATGCCGTTTTCTACAGCCTGTTGAAGTCGACTTTTGTCAGGCTGTTTAGGTGCTCAAAAAAATCGATCCGACTTGCTTTTAACAAGATTTTGAAAAACATCTTTGGATAATTTAATAGCAGGAGTAAAATAAATATCGTCTTCTAAAGCCATCAACGCCGACAACGGGACGGATCTCACGTACGGGACAAAGCAAGGTAAGCTGTTTATTTTTACATATAAACGTGTTTCTTAGGATGCCTTTAATCAAAATTTCACGTTGCGAAAAGGTTATTTAGGCCCCATACGAACCGGCAGTGTTTTTCTTGCCGATATGGGGTTTAAATTCAACGCAAATGCAACGTTCCAATCGATCACGTTCCACAAAATCCCACTCGCAAGATGATTTAAATGGCCATTAATTTACGGGAATTAAACACTAAATTCTTTCCATTTGGCCTATAAATTCATGACAATTATGTTATAAATCATGTTAAATTGTGTATTCTTGTGTGAATGTTATTTGGACACTTAGGCTATTTAAAAATATTAATCTTTTCTTAAGAAATGGGTAGATGTTTCGATCTAGTAATTGAAATTTGTAATTAGCTACAATTGGGTAACTAACTAATTATATACTTTAATTTCAGGTCATTCAAGTAAGATATCTTCCTATTTGTTTCAGAATGCTTCAATCTATAATAACTGAACATTTATTTCAGTTTTCTTAATTTTAAAGAAAGTTATGGGCTTTTGACAGTCCTCGATCACAGCTTTTGTGTTAAGTCAATAGAAATAGGGAATAACATACTAATTTCCGAGTATGCAAAATGGCCATAACATTTTTAACACTGAAGATATAAAAGTGAATTAGGTGTCAAATTAAACTTTTTATGCTTTATCTGATGGGATAAATTGCAGACTTGATTTTTAAAATCTCAAAAAATTGTAACATTGCTACTTTGGGTATCAATGCTGAGGTCACTCCCTGGTATGAGAAAGTTGCCCCTTTGTCTCGACCCGAAAATTCGCCTATTTCCTTCGCTCCACAGATGCTGCCTCACCCACTGAGTTTCTCCAGCATTTTTGTCTACTTATGAATAATGATAAAGTTACTTGCAGAACTGCACTGGCGATGTGATGGTGAGTGAAGAAGATTGAGAAAGGCAAAATTGAAGAAATGATGGTCCACATTGATTTGAAAGATAAGACGAGATAAAGAGAAATAGCAAGTGCTCCTGATATCCTGTGTGAGGATTGAGGTGAGAACTATCTGCCTACGGGAATTGGGTGTGAATAGAGCAATGCCCGACCAGAAGGATCCCCAGCAGGGAGTGCTAAGTTTTGACAAGATTCCAACATTTTCATGAAATACTTTGGGTATCTATGCTGCGGTCACTCCCTGGTATTGCCCCTTGGGTTCATCTTAGTTCATTCACCTCTCACCTGGATAAGGGAGTGATGCTACTTTGTATAACGTGCCGGACAGGAGACAGCGAAGGGCAAAATGTTAAAGGCAATGAACGAAAACAGACTAGCTTGCTGGTGGCTTTCCTTCGATAGCTCAGTTGGTAGAGCGGAGGACTGTAGTGGAAACATGGTCATCCTTAGGTCGCTGGTTCAATTCCGGCTCGAAGGAGCTGCTCGCATTTTGTTACATTTGAGCACAATTTCCCGCGCAGCCCAGCAGCGAAGACAGAACGATCTGGCCTCCATCTGACCTCTGGCAACTGACCACAAGGATTGCACCAGCATCAAACCTCTGAATATTCAAGGTTTGTCTAGCACAGCATGTACTTCAGAGTGCTATGCTGTTGAAATAGTAACACCAAGCACAGATTTGAATGGTCATGATGCAGCAAGAATCTGGGACACTCTCTTTGAGTAGCGACAGTACATAATAACAACTGACAAGCAAAGCATTAAGAAACCCTTCATCATGTCTGTGTGTGCAGGTTGCACAAGATGCCCATCTCTTTTCTGCAGTTGCATCACCACACCAGCAAGGAGTGCTACGTTCTGATACAATTCCAACATTTTCATACAATTCTTTGGCTATTGTATGAAAATGTTGCACCTTGGGTTCATCTTAATTCATTCATTTCTCACCTGGATAAGGGAGTGATGCGATTTAGCATAATGCGTCACCATAATGTTTGGTAGAAGAGTAAGAGTTTACGTTGAGTGATAATACGCTGAGGTATTGGACAGACATCTGAATATTGATAAAGTTAGTTGCAGAAGTGCTCCAGTGTGGGAAACTATTGTAATAGTAACACCAACCACAGATTTGATTGGTAATGAAGCAGTAAGAAACTTGCACAATCTCCTCTGATTAGTGGCTGTACATAATAACAGCTGACCAGCAAAGCATTAAGAAACCTATCATCATGCCTGGTAGCCAAAAATGCTGGAGAAACTCAGCGGATGAGGCAACATCTACGAAGCGAAGGAATGGGTGATGTTTCAGATCAAGACCCTTCTTCAGCCCGTATATGCAGTCTGTACAAGGTGTCTATCTATTATCTGCAGTTGCATCTCCATACTAGCAGGGATTGTTAACATCTGAAACAATTCCAACATTTTCTGAAAATGCATTGGGTATCAGTGTTGTTGCCATTCCCACAAGTCTGAAAGTTGCCCCTCAATTCTCTCTTAATTGATTTGCCTCTCAGTTGGATAAGATATTATGCCGGTATGCATAAAGTGTCAGCAAAATGTTTGGTGGGAGGGTGACACTTTACGTTGAGAGGTAATCGGCTGAGGTATTGAACGGACATACAAATATCTGAAGAAGGGTCTCGACCTGAAAATTTGCCTATTTCCTTCGTTCCATAGATGCTGCCTCACCCACTGAGTGTCTCCAGCATTTTTGTGTCCCTATGAATATTGATAAAGTTACTTGCAGAATTGCAGTGGCGATGTGATGGTGAGTGAAGAAGATGGAGAATGGCAAAATTGCAGGGGAATTAGCTCAAATGGTAGAGCGCTCGCTTTGCATGCGAGAGGTAGCGGGATCAATGCCCGCATTCTCCATTGGATTTTGAATGCCGGGGCCATCCGGTCTCTTGCTTGATACATGTACATGCTGAGGTGCAGAAACAAAGAGAGAATGCGCATCATGTCAGGTTTTGCATCAGCGAAGCAATGATGGTCCACATTGATTTGAAAGATAAGACGAGATAAAGAAAAATAGCAAGTGCTCCTGATATTGTGTGGGAGGATTGAGGTGAGAACGATCTGCCTACGAGAATTGGGTGTGAATAAAGCAATGCCCCACCAGAAGGATCCCCAGCAGGATGTGCTAAGTTTTGACAAGATTCCAACATTTTCATAAAATACTTTGGGTATCAATGCTGTGGTCACTCCCTGGTATGAAAACGTTGCCCCTTGGGTTCATCTTAATTCATTCACCTCTCACCTGGATAAGTGAGTGATGCTGCTTTGCACAATGTGTCAGACAGGAGACAGCGAAGGGCAAAATGTTAAAGGCAATGAACGAAAACAGACAAGCTTGCTGGTGGCTTTCCTTCGATAGCTCAGTTGGTAGAGCAGAGGACTGTAGTGGAAACATGGTCATCCTTAGATCGCTTGTTCAATTCCGGCTCGAAGGACTGTATATAATAACAGCTGACAAGCAAAGCATTAAGATGAAGGGCATCATGCCTGTGTGTGCAGTTTGCACAAGGTGCCAATCTGTTTTCTGCAGTTGCAACACCACACCAGCAGGGAGTGCTAAGTTCTGACACAATTCCAACATTTTCATACAATTCCTTGGATATTGTATGAAAATGTTGCCCCTTGGCTTCATCTTAATTCATTCATTTTTCACCTGCATAAGGGAGTGATGCGATTTTACAAAATGTGTCACCATAATATTTGGTAGAAGAGTAAGAGTTTACGTTGAGTGATAATACGCTGAGGTATTGGACAGACATCTGAATATTGATAAAGTTAGTTGCAGAATTGCAATGTCGTTGTGATGGATCGTGAAGAAGATGGAGAAGTGCAGGGGAATTAGCTCAAATGGTAGAGCGCTCACTCAGCATGTGAGAGGTAGCGGGATCGATGCCCGCATTCTCCATTGCTCTTTTGGATGCAGGTGTTGTGCCGGTCTCTTGCTTGATACATAGAAGCATAGAAATTAGGTGCAGGAGCAGGCCATTCGGCCCTTCGAGCCTGCACCGCCATTCAATATGATCATGGCTGATCATCCAACTCAGTATCCTGTACCTGCCTTCTCTCCATACCCCCTGATCCCTTCAGCCACAAGGGCCACATCCAACTTCCTCTTAAATATGGCCAACGAACTGGCCTCAATTACCTTCTGTGGCAGAGAATTCCACAGATTCACCACTCTCTGTATGAAAAACGATTTTCTCATCTCGGTCCTAAAAGACTTCCACCTTATCCTTAAACTGTGATCCCTTGTCCTGGACTTCCCCAACATCGGGAACAATCATCCTGCATCTAGCCTGTCCAACCCCTTAAGAATTTTGTAAGTCTCTATGAGATCACCCCTCAATCTTCTAAATTCCAGCGAGTACAAGCCGAGTCTATCCAGTCTTTCTTCATATGGAAGTCGTGCCATCCCAGGAATCAGTCTGGTGAACCTTCTCTGTACTCCCTCTATGGCAAGAATGTCTTTCCTCAGATTAGGAGACCAAAACTGTACGCAATACTCCAGGTGTGGCCTCACCAAGACCCTGTACAACTCCAGTAGAACCTCCCTGCTCCTATACTCAAATCCTTTTGCTATGAAAGCCAAAATACCATTTGCTTCCTTCACAGCCTGCTGCACCTGCATGCCTACTTTCAATGACTGGTGTACCATGATACCCAGGTCTCGCTGCATCTCCTCTTTTCCTAATCGGTCACCATTCAAATAATATTCTACCTTCCTGTTTTTGCCACCAAAGTGGATAACCTCACATTTATCCACATTATACTGCATCTGCCATGCATTTGCCCACTCACCCAATCTATCCAAGTCATCCTGCAGCCTCCTAGCATCCTCCTCACAGCTAACACTGCCCCCCAGCTTCGTGTCATCGGCAAACTTCGAGATGTTACATTTAATTCCCTTGTCCAAATTATTAATGTATATTGTAAATAGCTGGGGTCCCAGCACTGAGCCTTGCGGCACCCCACTAGTCACTGCCTACCATCCTGAAAAGGACCCGTTCACTCCTATTCTTTGCTTCCTGTCTGCCAGCCAGTTCTCTATCCACATCAATACTGAACCACCAATGCCGTGTGCTTTAAGTTTGTATACCAATCTCTTGTGTGAATCCTTGTCGAAAGCCTTCTGAAAGTCCAGATATAACACATCCACTGCTTCTCCCTTATCCACTCTACTAGTTACATCCTCAAAAAATTCAATAAGATTCGTCAGACTTGATTGACCCTTCGTAATCTATGCTGACTTTGTCCAATGCTTTCACCACTTTCCAAATGCGCTGCAAAAAAAAAGTTGGGTTACATTAGCTACCCTCCAATCCTCAGGAACTACTCCAGAATCTAAAGAGTTTTGAAAAATTATCACAAAGGCATCTGCTATTTCTGGGGCTACTTCCTTAAGTACCCTGGGATGCAGCCTATCTGTCCCTGGGGATTTATCGGCCTTTAATTCATTCAATTTACCTAACACCACTTTCCGGCTAACCTGGATTTCACACATTTCCTCCATCTCATTTAACCCGCGATCCCCTGCTATTTCCGGCAAATTATTTATTTCTTCCTTAGTGAAGACAGAACCAAAGTAGTTATTCAATTGGTCTGCCATGTCCTTGTTCCCCATGATCAATTCACCCGTTTCTGACTGCAAGGGACCTACATTTGTTTTAACTAATCTTTTGCGCTTCACATATCGATAAAAACTTTTGCAGTTTTTTGTTTCCTGCCAGTTTTCTTTCATACTCCATTTTCCCTTTCCTAATTAAGCCCTTTGTCCTCCTCTGTTGGTCTCTGAATTTCTCCCAGTCGTCAGGTAGGCTGCTTTTTCTGGCTAATTTGTACGCTTCATCTTTTTCTTTGATACTATCCCTGATTTCCCTCGTTATCCACGGATGCGCCACCTTCCCTGATTTATTCTTTTGCCATACTGGGATGAACAATTGTTGTAGTTCATCCATGCAGTCTTTAAATGCCTTCCATTGCATATCCACCGTCAACCCTTCAAGAATCAATTGCCAGTCGATCTTGGCCAATTCATGTCTCATACCCTCAAAGTTACCTTTCTTTAAGTTCAGGACCCGTGTTTCTGAATTAACAATGTCACTCTCCATCCTAATGAAGAACTCAACCATATTATGGTCACTCTTGCCCAAGGGGCCACATACAACAAGGCTGCTAACTAACCCTTCCTCATTACTCAATATCCAGTCTAGAATTGCCTGCTCTCTCGTTGGTTCCTCCACATGTTGGTTTAGAAAACTATCCCACATACATTGCAAGAAATCCTCTTCCTCAGCACCCCTGCCAATTTGATTCACCCAATCTATATGCAGATTGAAGTCACCCATTATAACGGTTTTACCTTCGTTGCACGCATTTCTAATACGTTTCGATAGCTCAGTTGCACACCAACTGAGCTATCGAAGGAAAGCCACCATTGTGTCTCCTCGCATTGAGACACAAAGCCTTCAGGCTTGTTTTTACAACACTCTTGGCCCTTTTACAATTATGTTGAAAAGTGGCCCTTTTAGATTTTTGCCCTGGATTTGTTTTCCTGCCACTTTTCACCTTGCTACCTATTGCTCCTATCATCATTTTACACCCCTCTGTCTCTCTGCTCACACATTTAAGAAACCCTCCATTTCTTATTCTCCGTTTGTTATTTTTTTCTTTCCTCCCTACGTGTTGCGTCTGACTGCTTCTCTTCTCTGCCTCCTGCCTCACAAACGGACTACTTGCCTTCTCTATTTGAGTCCCTCGCCCCAACCGATCTAGTTTAAAGTCTCCCCAGTAGCCTTTGCAAATCTCCCCGCCAGGATATTGGTTCCCTTCGGGTTCAAGTGCAACCCTTCCTTTTTGTACAGGTCACACCTTCCCCAAAAGAGGTCCCAATGATCCAGAAATTTGAATCTCTGCGCTCTGCACCAGTCCATTAGCCATGTTTTGATCCTCCACCTTGCTCCATTCCTACTCTCACTGTTGCATGGTACAGGCAGTAATCCTGAGATTGTTACCTTTGCGGTCCTTCTCCTTCACACTTCCTAACTCCCTAAATTCTCCTTTCAGGACCTCCTCTCTTTTTCTACCTATGTCATTGGTACCTATATGTACCACAACCTCTGACTCCTCTCCCTCCCATTTCAAGATATCTTGGACACATTCAGTCACATCCCGGACCCTGGCTCCAGGGAGGCAAACTACCATCCGGGTCTCCTGACTGCGTCCACAGAATCGCCTATCTGACCCGCTAACTATAGAGTCCCCTATTACTGCTGCCCTCCTCTTCTTTTCCTTACCCTTCAGATCAACAGGGCCGGTCTTTGTACCGGAGGCCCGGTCGCTGTTGCTACCCCCAGGTAGGCTGTGCCCCCCAACAGTACTCAAACAGGAGTACTAATTGCCAAGGTGTACAGCCACCGGGGCACTCTCTAGTCCCTGCCTCTGCCCCTTGCCTCTCCTAACCGTGACCCACTTTTCTACCTCCTGTGGTTTTGGAGTGACCACCTGTCTGTAGCTCCTCTCTATGGTTTCCTCACTCTCCCTGACCAGACGGAGGTCATCGAGCTGCTGCTCCAGGTACCGAATACGGTCCATTTGGAGCGCCATCTTGACGCACCTGGCGCAGATGTGGACGTCTGGAGAGCTATCTGACTGCATGACCTCCCACATCTGACATCCAGAACAGTAAACTGCCCTGGCACTCATCCTCCCCCTTACCCTGGATACAATACAATATACATTACAATACAAAACAAGGATCCTGGTCCACTTCCCACCAATCAGCTGCTTACCCTACATGTACATGCTGAGCAGCAGAAATGGGGAGAGAAGGCACGTCATGTCAGGTTTTTCACTAGTGAAGGTTCACTTTGTTTGGAAAGAAGAGAAATAATAGCGAGAAATGGCACGTGCTCCTGATTTTTTTATGTGAGGATTGATGTGCAACCTATCTGCCTATGAGAATTGGGTGTGAATAAAGCAATGCCGGACCAGAAGGAAGGACTGATGCCGTGGAGAGGTCTATCAAAACAATGTGCAGAGCAAGACAACGAGCCAGGTAGGAGTCGAACCTACAATCTTCTGATTCGTAGTCAGACGCGTTATCCATTGCGCCACTGGCCCAAGCTATTGAGGGGAGTTTTCAGATGCAAGGGTGCTCATGCTACAGCAGGTACTCAGACAGTAGGCAGCGAAGGGTAAAATGTTAAAGACAAAGAAAGAAAACAGACAAGCTTGCTGGTGGCTTTCCTTCGATTGCTCAGTTGGTAGAGCGGAGGACTGTGGTGGAAACATGGTCATCCTTATGTCGCTGGTTCAATTGTGGCTTGAAGGAGCTGCTCACCTTTTGTTGCGTTCGGCACCATATCCCTCAAAGCCCAGCAGTGAAGATGGCGAGAGCTGTTCTCGATGTGACCTCTGGCAACTGACGAGAAAAAACGTTTTTACCCAGAGTTGTGAATTTATGGAATTCCCTGCCATAGAGGGTCGTGGAGGCCAAATCACTGGATGAATTAAAGAGAGAGTTGGATAGAGCTCTAGGGGCTAGTGGAGTCAAGGGATATGGGGAGAAGGCAGGCACGTCTTATTGATAGCGGACGATCAGCCATCCGGCCATCCGGTCTCTTGCTTGATACATGTATATGCTGAGGTGCAGAAACAAAGAGAGAATGCGCATCATGTCAGGTTTTGCATCAGTGAAGCAATGATGGTCCACATTGATTTGAAAAATAAGACGAGATAAAGAGAAATAGAAAGTGCTCCTGATATCGTGTGGGAGAATTGAGGTGAGAACGATCTGCCTACGGGAATTGGGTGTGAATAAAGCAATGCCCCACCAGAAGGATCTACAGCAGGATAGGATCCTTCTGTGATAAGTTTTGACAAGATTCCAACATTTTCATAAAATACTTTGGGTATCAATGCTGTGGTCCCTCCCTGGTATGAAAACGTTGCCCCTTGGGTTCATCTTAATTCATTCACCTCTCACCTGGATAAGTGAGTGATGCTGCTTTGCACAATGTGCCAGACAGGAGACAGCGAAGGGCAAAATGTTAAAGGCAATGAACGAAAACAGACAAGCTTGCTGGTGGCTTTCCTTCGATAGCTCAGTTGGTAGAGTAGAGGACTGTAGTGGAAACATGGTCATCCTGAGATCGCTTGTTCAATTCCGGCTCGAAGGACTGTATATAATAACAACTGACAAGCAAAGCATTAAGAAACCCTTCATCATGCCTGGGTGTGCAGTTTGCACAAGATGTCCATCTGTTTTCTGCATTTGCATCACCACACCAGCAGGGAGTGCTAAGTTCTAACACAATACCAACATTTTCATGCAATTCTTTGGCTATTGTATGAAAAAGTTGCCCCTTGGGTTCATCTTAATTCATTCATTTCTCACCTGGATAAGGGAGTGATGCGATTTAGCATAATGCGTAACCATAATGGTTGGTGGAAGAGTAAGAGTTTACGTTGAGTGATAATACGCTCGGGTACTGAATATTGATAAAGTTAGTTGCAGAATTGCAGTGGCGCTGTGATGGATCGTGAAGAAGACGGAGAAGTGCAGGGGAATTAGCTCAAATGGTAGAGCGCTCGCTTAGCATGTGAGAGGAAGCGGGATTGATGCCCGTATTCTCCATTGGTCCTTTGGATGCAGGTTTTGTGCCGGTGTCTTGCTTGATAAATGTACGTGCTGCAGAAATGGGGAGAGAAGGCGCATCATGTCAGGTTTTTCACCAGTGAAGGTTCACTTTGATTGGAAAGAAGAGAAATAATAGCGAGAAATGGCACGTGATCCTGATTTTGTATGTGAGGATTGAGGTGAAACCTATCTGCCTATGAGAATTGGGTGTGAATAAAGCAATGCCCGACCAGAAGGAAGGACTAATGCCGTGGAGAGTTCTATCAAAACAATGTGCAGAGCAAGACAACGAGCCAGGTAGGAGTCGAACCTACAATCTTCTGATTCGTAGTCAGACGCGTTATCCATTGCGCCACTGGCCCAAGCTATTGAGGGGAGTTTGCAGATGCAAGGGTGTTCATGCTACAGCAGGTACCCAGACAGCAGGCAGCGAAGTGTAAAATGTTAAAGACAAAGAAAGAAAACAGACAAGCTTGCTGGTGGCTTTCCTTCGATTGCTCAGTTGGTAGAGCGGAGGACTGTGGTGGAAACATAGTCATCCTTAGGTCGCTGGTTCAATTGTGGCTTGAAGGAGCTGCTCACCTTTTGTTGCGTTCGGCACCATATCCCTCAAAGCCCAGCAGCGAAGATGGCGAGACCTGTTCTCCATGTGACCTCTGGCAACTGACCACAAGGATTGCACCAGCATCAAACCTCTGAATAATCAAGGCTTGTCTAGCACAGCATGTACTCCAGTGTGCAAAACTATTGTAATAATAACACCAACCACGGATTTGATTGGTCATGAAGCAGTAAGAAACTTGCACAATCTCCCCTGATTAGCGGCTGTACTATTAGCAGGGGCCATCCGGTCTCTTGCTTGATACATGTACATGCTGAGGTGCAGAAACGAAGAGAGAATGCGCATCATTGCAGGTTTTGTATAGGCTTGTATTCACTGGAGTTTAGAAGGATGAGGGGTGATCTTATAGAAACATATAAAATTATAAAGGGACTAGTCAAGCTAGATGCAGGAAAAATGTTCCCAATGTTGGGCGAGTCCAGAACCAGGGGCCACAGTCTTAGAATATAGGGGAAGTCATGTAAGACTGAGCTGAGAAAAAACTTTTTTACCCAGTGTTGTGAATTTATGGAATTCCCTGCCACAGAGGGTCGTGGAGGCCAAATCACTGGATGGATTAAAGAGAGAGTTGGATAGAGCTCTAGGGGCTAGTGGAGTCAAGGGATATGGGGAGAAGGCAGGCACGTGTTATTGATAGCGGACGATCAGCCATGATCACAATGAATGGCGGTGCTGGCTCGAAGGGCCGAATGGCCTCCTCCTGCACCTATTTTCTATGTTTCTATGTTTTGCATTAGTGTAGAAATGGTCCACATTGATTTGAAAAATAAGACGAGATAAATTGAAATAGCAAGTGCTCCTGATATCATGTGTGAGGATTGAGGTGAGATCTATCTGCCTACGAGAATTGGGTGTGAATAGAGCAATGCCCGACCAGAAGGATCCCCAGCAGGGATTGCTAAGTTTTGACAAGATTCCAACATTTCATAAAATACTTTGGGTATCAATGCTGTGGTCCCTCCCTGGTATGAAAACGTTGCCCCTTGGGTTCATCTTAATTCATTCACCTCTCACCTGGATAAGTGAGTGATGCTGCTTTGCGCAACGTGCCAGACAGGAGACAGCGAAGGGCAAAATGTTAAAGGCAATGAACGAAAACAGACAAGCTTGCTGGTGGCTTTCCTTCGATAGCTCAGTTGGTAGAGTAGAGGACTGTAGTGGAAACATGGTCATCCTGAGATCGCTTGTTCAATTCCGGCTCGAAGGACTGCATATAATAACAACTGACAAGCAAAGCATTAAGAAACCCTTCATCATGCCTGTGTGTGCAGTTTGCACAAGGTGTCCATCTGTTTTCTGCATTTGCATCACCACACCAGCAGGGAGTGCTAAGTTCTGACACAATACCAACATTTTACTTCGGAGTCACGTGAGTGACTTCGTGAAGACCCCGCCAACACGCATGCGCGGCATATCGTCGCGCGCATTTGCATCGACAGGCTGGGGGGGGGAGTGCGCTCTCTCCTCGGGCTCCTTCATAAAAGCCGGCAGGTAAGTATTACTTTCATCCTACAGGATGGACAAGGGCAGGAGAAAGGCGCTGTCGAGAAGTCGAGCTTCGACCAGCCAACGGCCCTTGTCTCCGGAGCTGGAAGCAACACCAGCAGCTTCGAGGCGTGTGGGGGCAGGAATGCGGAAGTCGGGTGCTCCCGCTGATTCGGGGGCCGACTCACCTGAATGGTTTACCGCTCCGGAGCTGGATGCATCGGATCCAGACTTTGAGCCCCCTTCCCCCAAGAAAAGAGGGGGGAAACAGTTACGTGGCAAGGGGTCTCGCTTTTTACAAGCAACCCCTCCCCGAGCTCCAGAAGACCCGAGGGGGCTGGGCCGGGGGACAGCCGCACGTCCCGGGAGCCCTGCAATGTGCAAAAACGTACCGCAGCCAGGGAAATCTGCCGTAGTGCAGCCTGGCAATATCACTGCTGCGTCGAGTAGGCCTGCTGGAGCAGATACCGCCGACAACACACCCCGTCAGGCTGCGGTCAAGGGCGGAGGTGGCAGCAGGAAGCGGTCGGTCAGCTCAGCTCTGGGAGCGGCCGACCATGCGCCTCCACGCCAAAAGATGGACATGTGTGGAGGTAAGCCTGCACGGACTCCGGGGAGCCAGGTTCCGGGGGCCGGCGCCGATTCAACTCACCTGCCTTCTTACCAGACAGGTGGGCTGCCACAGTCTGGGAGAAGACAGACTAGCGGAGAGTCCGTGCGGGAGTCGTATGATCCTACTTGGGCTGTAGGTCACGACGACCTGCCATTGGACCCTAGACAGCACCTTAAGGAGGTGTGGTCCGATGGTGGAAGCCCCAGTGAGTTCGTAGGGCCTGGGGAAGTCGGCTTGTCCGCTGCACATAGCAGGGACGGTCGCATTGAGCGGTTGGAGCTCTTCGTGGAGCAACTCCTCCAGTGGGACCGGGAACGAGAAGAACGGGACTCGCGGGCATCTACCAGCCGTGCGAGGACTCCACTCAGCATCTCATCATCTCCAGCAGGAAGCTTGAGAGATTTTCCAGCTGCTGTGTTCGAAGACGACCCGGGGCAGCCAGTAGCCGCTGAGCCAGAGCATGAGGAGGATATGCTGGAAGTGGTGAGTAAGTTTGCCGCTACCACCCAGACAGGTGAACCTTTGCACCACAAATTGGCGGGCACCATTGATTACCTGACTACGCACCAACTCCAGAGTCAGGTTCTCAATGATACCTTGGAGAAAATAAAACCGCCCGAAAACTGCATCAACCTCAGTGTGCCCTTGGTTAACGCCCAGATCTGGGGACACTTGAGTACGGCCACCAGGATGCAGGATGTCCGCCCCCAGCGTATATTAAAAGTTTCTATCCACAGGCATAACGGCGTTTGCTAGGACCCTGGACGGGGATAATGTGTCGAGCGATCAGCAAGACGCACTGGCACTCCTATGCAATGCCCAATATGAAATAAACTGCCTGCGTAAGAGCTCCATAAAGCCCACACTCAACCCCAAATTCGCGGGGTTGTGCCGACCATCAACCGCTCCACCGCCGCATCAGTTGTTTGGAGACCTATCCAAACAGGTGAAGGAACTGGATGAGGAGGCCAAAACAGCTGGCCTCATGAAACCTCCACCGGCCAGACCTCACCCATATCACCGGCAACAGCCTAATTCATCTTGGAGAACATGGCTGCCGGAAAGGGCACAGTGATCCTACCCACCTCCATCCCAACAAGTGCAACAACCTTTTTTAGGGCAAGGCCAGCAACGGCCTGCATGGAAAATGCGGCCGCCGGCTCGTCAACCTCCACAACGCCCACTCAAAACACCGTATGTACGGAACCGCCGTTAACCATGGAGGTAAGGGGGTCTGGTTCTTCTCACGCCGTAGCATCCCCTCCTGCATGAATAGGTGGGTGATTGCGGGATTTCTTGGACATATGGAAAACTGTCACCACGGATGAGTTTATTTTACAAAGTGTTCAAGGATATGTTATAGAATTTATTGAAGGTATAAATCCCCCTACTCAGCATTCGCCTCGTAGAAAATTTACTCTATCCCAAAAAGAGGTGGAGGCAGGACATGCTGAAATTATACGGTTAGCAGAAAAAGGGGTAATTGGCAAAACCAAGCATGAACCAATTCAGTGTGTGTCTAACATCTTCACTAGGATTAAAAAAGATGGGGGATGTCGGATAATAATAGACTTAACTGAATTGAACAATTTTGTACAATACACCCATTTCAAAATGGATACGTTTGAAACAGCTAAGCAGATGCTTTACCCAGGGTACTTTATGGCATGCATTGATTTGAAAGATGCATACTATACGGTACCCATTGCTAAGGCTTATAGGAAATTTTTGAAGTTTGTCTGGAAGGGTCAGTTATGGGAATATAAGGCATTGCCCAATGGAATCACCACAGCTCCTAGGCTGTTTACCAAATTGGTAAAACCTATATTAGCTCTTCTCCGACAACAAAATTATATAGTAATGGCATATTTGGATGATATCCTTATAGTGGGTCAGACCCTCCAATTGGCGATTCAAGGAGTGGCTGCAACCAAGGCTCTGTTCGAGAAGCTGGGATTCGTAATCCATCCAGACAAATCAAAATTGCACCCGGTACGGGTTATGGATTATTTGGGGTTCACCCTAGACACCAATTTAATCAAGATTACCATCCCAACTAATACTGCTATTATAGAAGAGTGCCACAATCTTGCTTGCGCCAGGGTACCGACTATTCGGCAAACAGCAAAAGTTATAGGCAAATTGGTAGCTGCATTCCCAGCTGCACGATTCGGACCGCTACACTACCGAAATTTACAAAGATCAAAAATCACAGCATTAAAAACAAATGCTGGTCACTTTGATCGGCCAATTCGGCTACCATCAGAAGCTAGAAATGAGCTACAATGGTGGGTTGACAATATTAGAGAATGTCATAGACCTATCATAGTGGGCAACCCTGATGTTGTGTTACAAACTGACGCAAGCGCACAAGGCTGGGGAGCAACTGATACGATGTCCAGTTGTGGTGGCAGATGGAACTCTCATGAGTCTACATTCCTGGAGTCACATGGGATAAATTATATAGAAATGCTGGGAGCATTTCATGGACTGCGGGCTTACTGTACTAATTCACAGGATTTACATGTCCGCCTTCAAATAGATAATACTACAGTGGTGGCTTACATCAATCATATGGGTGGTATCAGGTCGCTATCTTGTGATGAATTGGCTAATACAATTTGGCACTGGTGCATTGAATGAAACATTTGGATTACTGCGACCTATTTGCCTGGGAAGCTTAATACAGTGGCGGACCCCAGGTCACGAGTCTTTAATGACAACATCGAGTGGATGTTGAATCCCCAAATTTTTAGAGATATTATAGCTCACTTTGGGACACCAGATATTGACCTATTTGTGTCCAGGTTGAACCATCAGATACCAACGTATGTGTCATGGGAACCAGACCCTGGGGCAATAGCAATGGATGCGTTTTCTATCCATTGGGGGAAATGGTTTTGCTACGCATTTCCTCCCTTCTGCCTCATCAGTCGGGTATTGCAGAAAATTAAACTAGATTCTGCAACTGGCATATTGATCATTCCCGACTGGCCTACACAACCATGGTACCCGATGGTTGTAAAAATTTTAAAACAGCCATTGATGGCGATTGGGAAACATCCCAAATTGATTACTCACCCTATTACTGGGATCAGTCATCCTTGCCATGGTCATTTAAACTTGTTGGCTTGCAAGTTCTGAAAAGACCGCTCATCCGGGCAGGCATCTCGTCAAGAGCCATAAACCTTATTGCTGCATCGTGCCGGGAATCAACCCGGAAACAATATCTCACTCAAATCAGAAAGTTGGAGGTTTTCTGTGCCCGGAACAACAAGTCTTCCAACTCGGCAACAATACCTGATGTGTTGGAGTTTCTAGCAGGCCTCCATTTTGATGCTGGCCTCAGCTACAGTGCCATCAACAGCGCCAGGAGTGCGCTGTCCTCATACCTGGCTATAGGTGTCGGCTCCAACCACCTGGTGTCTAAACTAATGAGGGGAGTGTTCAATACCAACCCTCCACGACCCAGATATACAGTAACGTGGGATGTGGGGATCGTGCTGACCCTACTGAGGAGCTGGGCTCCAATAGATGAGCTACCATTGAAACAGCTCACCCTCAAGGTGGTGATGCTCATGGCACTGACTACAGCCCAACGAGTCCAGACCTTACAGAAACTGCGACTGGACAGCATGGTGGCCACCCCTGGTCAAATAAAATTCTTTGTCAAAGAATTATTAAAACAGCACAGGCCAGGGGCGCATGGGCTGCAGCTGGAAATTCGGGCGTACCCTGTAGATGCCACACACTGCATAGTCACCCATCTCCACCACTACATCCGAGTTACTGGAGTTATCAGGATGAAGGAACAGGGACTCCTCATCAGTCATAAACCTCCGCATCGTCGGGTGACTACATAGACTATCGCCAGATGGCTCAGGGTGGTGCTGGATGCAGCAGGAGTTGCTACTGACATCTTTAAGTCTCATTCCACCAGGGCTGCATCCACATCAGCGGCGAGAGCCATGGAGGTGCCCATGGACCACATTCTCGCCACTGCGGGCTGGGCCAGTGAAAAAACTTTTCAGCGCTTCTATAACAAGCCTCTGGCCGCCCCTGCGACATTCGCAGAAGCTATCCTGGGAACCGCTCAGTAAATGTCTGTCCCCGAATTAGGGGTTTGTTGTTTATTTGATTAATAAATTGTGTTGATTTTTCAGCCAGTTTCGACTGAACTCCATTAACAGTCTTCCTCCATCAGAATGACGGCAGTGTGATAAGCATGGACGTTGTCCAGGGCGTAAAATCACAGAGCTTTGAAATCTTCACTAAGTCACTCACGTGACTCCGAAGTAAAATAGTAAGATTAAACGAGAACTTACCAAGTTTGAAGGTTGATCTGTATTTTACGAGGAGTCGCGGTGAGGGATTTCGTGCCCACCGCTCCCACCCTCTATCATAAGGTCAACCAGGTAGTTCTACGTTTTTCATCTTACTATTTTTAGTCATGGTTTTGGTTCTGTGATTCCACACCGCTGCTTTGAAGGATGCCGCGCATGCGTGTTGGCGGGGTCTTCACGAAATCCCTCACCGCGATTCCTCGGAAAATACAGATCAACCTTCAAACTTGTTAAGTTCTCGTTTAATCTTACTATTTTCATGCAATTCTTTGGCTATTGTATGAAAAAGTTGCCCCTTGGGTTCATCTTAATTCATTCATTTCTCACCTGGATAAGGGAGTGATGCGATTTAGCATAATGCGTAACCATAATGGTTGGTGGAAGAGTAAGAGTTTACGTTGAGTGATAATACGCTGAGGTATTGGACAGACATCTGAATATTGATAAAGTTAGTTGCAGAATTGCAGTGGCGCTGTGATGGATCGTGAAGAAGACGGAGAAGTGCAGGGGAATTAGCTCAAATGGTAGAGCGCTCGCTTAGCATGTGAGAGGAAGCGGGATCGATGCCCGTATTCTCCATTGGTCGTTTGGATGCAGGTTTTGTGCCGATGTCTTGCTTGATAAATGTACGTGCTGAGCTGCAGAAATGGGGAGAGAAGGCGCATCATGTCAGGTTTTTCACAAGTGAAGGTTCACTTTGATTGGAAAGAAGAGAAATGATAGCGAGAAATGGCACGTGATCCTGATTTTGTATGTGAGGATTGAGGTGAAACCTATCTGCCTATGAGAATTGGGTGTGAATAAAGCAATGCCTGACCAGAAGGAAGGACTGATGCTGTGGAGAGGTCTATCAAAACAATGTGCAGAGCAAGACAACGAGCCAGGTAGGAGTCGAACCTACAATCTTCTGATTCGTAGTCAGACGCGTTATCCATTGCGCCACTGGCCCAAGCTATTGAGGGGAGTTTTCAAATGCAAGGGTGTTCATGCTACGGCAGGTACCCAGACAGTAGGCAGCGAAGGGTAAAATGTTAAAGACAAAGAAAGAAAACAGACAAGCTTGCTGGTGGCTTTCCTTCGATTGCTCAGTTGGTAGAGCGGAGGACTGTGGTGGAAACATGGTCATCCTTAGGTCGCTGGTTCAATTGTGGCTTGAAGGAGCTGCTCACCTTTTGTTGCGTTCGGCACCATATCCCTCAAAGCCCAGCAGCGAAGATGGCGAGAGCTGTTCTCCATGTGACCTCTGGCAACTGACCACAAGGATTGCACCAGCATTGCACCAGCATCAAACCTCTGAATAATCAAGGCTTGTCTAGCACAGCATGTACTCCAGTGTGCAAAACTATTGTAATAATAACACCAACCACGGATTTGATTGGTCATGAAGCAGTAAGAAACTTGCACAATCTCCCCTGATTAGCGGCTGTACTATTAGCAGGGGCCATCCGGTCTCTTGCTTGATACATGTACATGCTGAGGTGCAGAAACGTAGAGAGAATGCGCATCATTGCAGGTTTTGTATAGGCTTGTATTCACTGGAGTTTAGAAGGATGAGGGGTGATCTTATAGAAACATATAAAATTATAAAGGGACTAGTCAAGCTAGATGCAGGAAAAATGTTCCCAATGTTGGGCGAGTCCAGAACCAGGGGCCACAGTCTTAGAATACAGGGGAAGTCATTTAAGACTGAGCTGAGAAAAAACTTTTTTACCCAGAGTTGTGAATTTATGGAATTCCCTGCCACAGAGGGTCGTGGAGGCCAAATCACTGGATGGATTAAAGAGAGAGTTGGATAGAGCTCTAGGGGCTAGTGGAGTCAAGGGATATGGGGAGAAGGCAGGCACGTGTTATTGATAGTGGACGATCAGCCATGATCACAATGAATGGCGGTGCTGGCTCGAAGGGCCGAATGGCCTCCTCCTGCACCTATTTTCTATGTTTTGCATTAGTAAAGAAATGGTCCACATTGATTTGAAAAATAAGACGAGATAAATTGAAATAGCAAGTGCTCCTGATATCGTGTGTGAGGATTGAGGTGAGATCTATCTGCCTACGAGAATTGGGTGTGAATAGAGCAATGCCCGACCAGAAGGATCCCCAGCAGGGATTGCTAAGTTTTGACAAGATTCCAACTTTTTCATAAAATACTTTGGGTATCAATGCTGTGGTCCCTCCCTGGTATGAAAACATTTCCCCTTGGGTTCATCTTAATTCATTCACCTCTCACCTGGATAAGTGAGTGATGCTGCTTTGCACAACGTGCCAGACAGGAGACAGCGAAGGGCAATTCAATTCAATTCAAATTTAATGTCATTGCACAGATACAAGTATGGGTACAACAAAATGCAGTTTAGTGTCAGTACGTAGTGATAGCAATGTTTAGATAGATACAGACAAATAAATACAGATGTGGGAATCTATCGGTGGGAACTCCGAGTTCAGCAGTGCGATGGTGTTATTGTAGAAGCTATTCCTCATCCTGCTGGTGCGGGGACCTGAGGCTCCTGTACCGCCTCCCCGATGGTAGGAGGGCAAACAGTCCATGGTTAGGGTGGGAGGGGTCCTTGATGATCTTCCCAGCCCGTCTCAGACACCGTTTTCGGTGGAGGGCATCCAAGGCAGGGAGCGGGGCACCGATGATGTACTGGGCGGTTTTCACCACCCGTTGTAGTGCCTTCCTGTCTGCTACGGTGCAAAATGTTAAAGGCAATGAACGAAAGTAGACAAGCTTGCTGGTGGCTTTCCTTCGATAGCTCAGTTGGTAGAGCAGAGGACTGTAGTGGAAACATGGTCATCCTTAGATCGCTTGTTCAATTCCGGCTCGAAGGACTGTATAAAATAACAGCTGACAAGCAAAACATTAAGAAACCTTGAGAAACAAGGTGCCCATCTGTTTTCTGCAGTTGCATCACCACACCAGCAGGGAGTGCTAAGTTCTGACACAATTCCAACATTTTCATACAATTCTTTGGCTATTGTATGAAAAAGTTGCCCCTTGGGTTCATCTTAATTCATTCATTTTTCACCTGCATAAGGGAGTGACGCGATTTTACAAAATGTGTCACCATAACGTTTGGTAGAAGAGTAAGAGTTTATGTTGAGTAATAATACGCTGAGGTATTGGACAGAAATCTGAATATTGATAAAGTTACTTGCAGAATTGCAGTGTCGTTGTGGTGGATCGTGAAGAAGACGGAGAACTGCAGGGGAATTAGCTCAAATGGTAGAGCGCTCGCTTAGCATGTGAGAGGTAGCGGGATCGATGCCCGCATTCTCCATTGCTCTTTTGGATGCAGGTGTTGTGCCGGTCTCTTCCTTGATACATGTACATGCTGAGCAGCAGAAATGAGGAGAGAAGGCGCATCATGTCAGGTTTTGCACCAGTGAATGTTCGCTTTGATTGGAAAGAAGAGAAATGATTGCGAGAAATGGCACGTGCTCCTGATTTTGTATGTGAGGATTGAGGTGAAAACTATCTGCCTATGAGAATTGGGTGTGAATAAAGCAATGCCCGACCAGAAGCAAGGACTGAGGGGCTCCGTCCTGTATGGGTATGGCTGCCCAGCCTGCAGCTGTCTGTCTTTTCTCTCTTTTTTTATTTTTAGTTAGTTGAGCTTTTCTGTTTTTTCGGAGTCCTAGTCTTTTTTATGTGGGGGGTGGAGGAGGGGAAGGGGGAAGCTGCTTTCTAGGGTCCCTACCTGGTCGGAGAGGCAGCTTTCTCCGGGCTGCACTGTCGACCCGTCCTCGCGGCCTACCAGTGGGCCTGAAGAGGCGTTTTCTGGAGGGACCGCCCAGAGCCACGGCTTCGGCAGCAGCGCAGCACTGGAGCACCATCGTGGAGCGGAGCGGGCGATACCTTGCCTGGGACGCCGCGCTGGTGCTCCGGTGAGCTGAAGACCGCTGGTGAACATCGCGGAGCGGCTGGGCGGTTGGCTGCGGCGCTGAAATTTAAACCGAGAGCCTGGGATCTCTCAGCGAGATCGCCAGTTGTGGAACTCCATTCAGCGCGGCCTGTTGGCGTCGGAATCCGTGGTCTCCAGCAAGGAAGCGGCCGTTACAGGCACCCTGAGCCGGTGAGAGGGTTCTCCCACCGCCGGAGCACCATCACCCGGCGAAGAAGGGCCTGGAACATTGGTCCCCATAGCGGCGACTGTGGGGGCCTCAATAGGCCTGACTGTGGGTGAACTGGGGATGGGTTCTGGACTTTGTGCCTTCTCTCATAATGGGAACCATTGTGGGGGGATGTTTTTTATGTTTATGTTAAATTCTTTAATGTTATGTCTTATCTTTATCTATGTGCTGCATGGCAAGACAAATTTCACTACACCAATTGGTGTATGTGACAATAAATGTCCTTTGTCCTTTGACCTTTTTGTCTTTGATGCCGAGGAGAGGTCTTTCAAAACAATGTGCAGAGCAAGACAACGAGCCAGGTAGGAGTCGAACCTACAATCTTCTGATTCGTAGTCAGACGCGTTATCCATTGCGCCACTGGCCCAAGCTATTGAGGGGAGTTTTCAGATGCAAGGGTGTTCATGCTACAGCAGGTACCCAGACAGCAGGCAGCGAAGGGTAAAATGTTAAAGAGAAAGAAAGAAAACAGACAAGCTTGCTGGTGGCTTTCCTTCGATTGCTCAGTTGGTAGAGCGGAGGACTGTGGTGGAAACATAGTCATCCTTAGGTCGCTGGTTCAATTGTGGCTTGAAGGAGCTGCTCACCTTTTGTTGCGTTCGGCACCATATCCCTCAAAGCCCAGCAGCGAAGATGGCGAGAGCTGTTCTCCATGTGACCTCTGGCAACTGACCACAAGGATTGCACCAGCATCAAACCTCTGAATAATCAAGGCTTGTCTAGCACAGCATGTACTCCAGTGTGCAAAACTATTGTAATAATAACACCAACCACGGATTTGATTGGTCATGAAGCAGTAAGAAACTTGCACAATCTCCCCTGATTAGCAGCTGTAGATAATAACAGCTGACCAGCTAAGCATTAAGAAATCTCTCATTATGCCTGGTAGCCAAAAATGCTCGAGAAAACTCAGCGGGTGAGGCAGCATCTATGAAGCGAAGGAATGGGTGATGTTTCCGGTCGAGACCCATCTTCAGCCCGTATATGCAGTCTGTTCAAGGTGTCTATCTATTATCTGCAGTTGCATCTCCATACTAGCAGGGATTGTTAACATCTGAAACAATTCCAACATTTTCTGAAAATACATTGGGTATCAGTGTTGTGGCCATTCCCACAAGTCTGAAAGTTGCCCCTCAGTTCTCTCTTAATTGATTTGCCTCTCAGTTGGATAAGATAGTATGCCGGTATGCATAAAGTGTCAGCAAAATGTTTGGTGGAAGGGTGACACTTTACGTTGAGAGGTAATCGGCTGAGGTATTGAACGGACATATGAATATCTGAAGAAGGGTCTGGACCCGAAAATTTGCCTATTTTCTTTGCTCCATAGATGCTGCCTCACCCACTGAGTGTCTCCAGCATTTTTGTGTCCCTATGAATATTGATAAAGTTACTTGCAGAATTGCAGTGGCGATGTGATGGTGAATGAAGAAGATGGAGAATGGCAAAATTGCAGGGGAATTAGCTCAAATGGTAGAGCGCTCGCTTTGCATGCGAGAGGTAGCGGGATCGATGCCCGCATTCTCCATTGGATTTTGAATGCCGGGGCCATCCGGTCTCTTGCTTGATACATGTGCATGCTGAGGTGCAGAAACAAAGAGAGAATGCGCACCATGTCAGGTTTTGCATCAGTGAAGCAATGATGGTCCACATTGATTTGAAAAATAAGACGAGATAAAGAGAAATAGAAAGTACTCCTGATATCGTGTGGGAGGATTGGGGTGAGAACGATCTGCCTATGAGAATTGGGTGTGAATAAAGCAATGCCCCACCAGAAGGATCCCCAGCAGGGAGTGCTAAGTTTTGACAAGATTCCAACATTTTCATTAAATACTTTGGGTATCAATGCTGTGGTCACTCTCTGGTATGAAAACGTTGCCCCTTGGGTTCATCTTAATTCATTCACCTCTCACCTGGATAAGTGAGTGATGCTGCTTTGCACAACGTGCCAGACAGGAGACAGCAAAGGCAATTCAATTCGATTCAAATTTAATGTCATTGCACAGATACAAGTATGGGTACAACAAAATGCAGTTTAGTGTCAGTACGTAGTGATAGCAATGTTTAGATAGATACAGATAAATAAATACAGATGTGGGAATCTATCGGCGGGACTCCGAGTTCAGCAGTGCGATGGTGTTATTGTAGAAGCTATTCCTCATCCTGCTGGTGCGGGACCTGAGGCTCCTGTACCGCCTCCCCGATGGTAGGAGGGCAAACCCATGGTTAGGGTGGGAGGGGTCCTTGATGATCTTCCCAGCCCGTCTCAGACACTGTTTTCGGTGGAGGGCATCCAAGGCAGGGAGCGGGGCACCGATGATGTACTGGGCGGTTTTCACCACCCGTTGTAGTGCCTTCCTGTCTGCTACGGTGCAAAATGTTAAAGGCAATGAACGAAAGTAGACAAGCTTGCTGGTGGCTTTCCTTCGATAGCTCAGTTGGTAGAGCAGAGGACTGTAGTGGAAACATGGTCATCCTTAGATCGCTTGTTCAATTCCGGCTCAAAGGACTGTATAAAATAACAGCTGACAAGCAAAACATTAAGAAACCTTGAGAAACAAGGTGCCCATCTGTTTTCTGCAGTTGCATCACCACACCAGCAGGGAGTGCTAAGTTCTGACACAATTCCAACATTTTCATACAATTCTTTGGCTATTGTATGAAAAAGTTGCCCCTTGGGTTCATCTTAATTCATTCATTTTTCACCTGCATAAGGGAGTGACGCGATTTTACACAATGTGTCACCATAACTTTTGATAGAAGAGTAAGAGTTTATGTTGAGTAATAATACGCTGAGGTATTGGACAGAAATCTGAATATTGATAAAGTTACTTGCAGAATTGCAGTGTCGTTGCGGTGGATCGTGAAGAAGACGGAGAACTGCAGGGGAATTAGCTCAAATGGTAGAGCGCTCGCTTAGCATGTGAGAGGTAGCGGGATCGATGCCCGCATTCTCCATTGCTCTTTTGGATGCAGGTGTTGTGCCGGTCTCTTCCTTGATACATGTACATGCTGAGCAGCAGAAATGAGGAGAGAAGGCGCATCATGTCAGGTTTTGCACCAGTGAATGTTCACTTTGATTGGAAAGAAGAGAAATGATTGCGAGAAATGGCATGTGCTCCTGATTTTGTATGTGAGGATTGAGGTGAAAACTATCTGCCTATGAGAATTGGGTGTGAATAAAGCAATGCCCGACCAGAAGCAAGGACTGAGGGGCTCCGTCCTGTATGGGTATGGCTGCCCAGCCTGCAGCTGTCTGTCTTTTCTCTCTTTTTTTATTTTTAGTTAGTTGAGCTTTTCTGTTTTTCGGAGTCCTAGCCTTTTTTATGTGGGGGTGGAGGAGGGGAAGGGGGAAGCTGCTTTCTAGGGTCCCTACCTGGTCGGAGAGGCAGCTTTCTCCGGGCTGCACTGTCGACCCGTCCTCACGGCCTACCAGCGGGCCTGAAGAGGCGTTTTCTGGAGGGACCGCCCAGAGCCACGGCTTCGGCAGCAGCGCAGCACTGGAGCACCATCGTGGAGCGGAGCGGACGATACCTTGCCTGGGTCGCCGCGCTGGTGCTCCGGTGAGCTGAAGACCGCTGGTGAACATCGCGGAGCGGCTGGGCAGTTGGCTGCGGGCTGCGGCGCTGAAATTTAAACCGGGAGCCTGGGATCTCTCAGCGAGATCGCCAGTTGTGGAACTCCATTCAGCGCGGCCTGTTGGCGTCGGAATCCGCGGTCTCCAGCAAGGAAGTGGCCGTTACAGGCACCCTGAGCCGGTGAGAGGGTTCTCCCACCGCCGGAGCACCATCACCCGGCGAAGAAGGGCCTGGAACATTGGTCCCCATAGCGGCGACTGTGGGGGCCTCAATAGGCCTGACTGTGGGTGAACTGGGGATGGGTTCTGGACTTTGTGCCTTCTCTCATAATGGGAACCATTGTGGGGGGATGTTTTTTATGTTTATGTTAAATTCTTTAATGTTATGTCTTATCTTTATCTATGTGCTGCATGGCAAGACAAATTTCACTACACCAATTGGTGTATGTGACAATAAATGTCCTTTGACCTTTGACCTTTTTGTCTTTGATGCCGAGGAGAGGTCTTTCAAAACAATGTGCAGAGCAAGACAACGAGCCAGGTAGGAGTCGAACCTACAATCTTCTGATTCGTAGTCAGACGCGTTATCCATTGCGCCACTGGCCCAAGCTATTGAGGGGAGTTTGCAGATGCAAGGGTGTTCATGCTACAGCAGGTACCCAGACAGCAGGCAGCGAAGGGTAAAATGTTAAAGAGAAAGAAAGAAAACAGACAAGCTTGCTGGTGGCTTTCCTTCGATTGCTCAGTTGGTAGAGCAGAGGACTGTGGTGGAAACATAGTCATCCTTAGGTCGCTGGTTCAATTGTGGCTTGAAGGAGCTGCTCACCTTTTGTTGCGTTCGGCACCATATCCCTCAAAGCCCAGCAGCGAAGATGGCGAGAGCTGTTCTCCATGTGACCTCTGGCAACTGACCACAAGGATTGCACCAGCATCAAACCTCTGAATAATCAAGGCTTGTCTAGCACAGCATGTACTCCAGTGTGCAAAACTATTGTAATAATAACACCAACCACGGATTTGATTGGTCATGAAGCAGTAAGAAACTTGCACAATCTCCCCTGATTAGCAGCTGTAGATAATAACAGCTGACCAGCTAAGCATTAAGAAATCTCTCATTATGCCTGGTAGCCAAAAATGCTCGAGAAACTCAGCGGGTGAGGCAGCATCTATGAAGCGAAGGAATGGGTGATGTTTCGGGTCGAGACCCATCTTCAGCCCGTATATGCAGTCTGTTCAAGGTGTCTATCTATTATCTGCAGTTGCATCTCCATACTAGCAGGGATTGTTAACATCTGAAACAATTCCAACATTTTCTGAAAATACATTGGGTATCAGTGTTGTGGCCATTCCCACAAGTCTGAAAGTTGCCCCTCAGTTCTCTCTTAATTGATTTGCCTCTCAGTTGGATAAGATAGTATGCCGGTATGCATAAAGTGTCAGCAAAATGTTTGGTGGAAGGGTGACACTTTACGTTGAGAGGTAATCGGCTGAGGTATTGAACGGACATATGAATATCTGAAGAAGGGTCTGGACCCGAAAATTTGCCTATTTTCTTTGCTCCATAGATGCTGCCTCACCCACTGAGTGTCTCCAGCATTTTTGTGTCCCTATGAATATTGATAAAGTTACTTGCAGAATTGCAGTGGCGATGTGATGGTGAATGAAGAAGATGGAGAATGGCAAAATTGCAGGGGAATTAGCTCAAATGGTAGAGCGCTCGCTTTGCATGCGAGAGGTAGCGGGATCGATGCCCGCATTCTCCATTGGATTTTGAATGCCGGGGCCATCCGGTCTCTTGCTTGATACATGTGCATGCTGAGGTGCAGAAACAAAGAGAGAATGCGCACCATGTCAGGTTTTGCATCAGTGAAGCAATGATGGTCCACATTGATTTGAAAAATAAGACGAGATAAAGAGAAATAGAAAGTACTCCTGATATCGTGTGGGAGGATTGGGGTGAGAACGATCTGCCTATGAGAATTGGGTGTGAATAAAGCAATGCCCCACCAGAAGGATCCCCAGCAGGGAGTGCTAAGTTTTGACAAGATTCCAACATTTTCATTAAATACTTTGGGTATCAATGCTGTGGTCACTCTCTGGTATGAAAAACGTTGCCCCTTGGGTTCATCTTAATTCATTCACCTCTCACCTGGATAAGTGAGTGATGCTGCTTTGCACAACGTGCCAGACAGGAGACAGCGAAGGGCAATTCAATTCGATTCAAATTTAATGTCATTGCACAGATACAAGTATGGGTACAACAAAATGCAGTTTAGTGTCAGTACGTAGTGATAGCAATGTTTAGATAGATACAGACAAATAAATACAGATGTGGGAATCTATCGGTGGGACTCCGAGTTCAGCAGTGCGATGGTGTTATTGTAGAAGCTATTCCTCATCCTGCTGGTGCGGGACCTGAGGCTCCTGTACCGCCTCCCCGATGGTAGGAGGGCAAACAGTCCATGGTTAGGGTGGGAGGGGTCCTTGATGATCTTCCCAGCCCGTCTCAGACACCGTTTTCGGTGGAGGGCATCCAAGGCAGGGAGCGGGGCACCGATGATGTACTGGGCGGTTTTCACCACCCGTTGTAGTGCCTTCCTGTCTGCTACGGTGCAAAATGTTAAAGGCAATGAACGAAAGCAGACAAGCTTGCTGGTGGCTTTCCTTCGATAGCTCAGTTGGTAGAGCAGAGGACTGTAGTGGAAACATGGTCATCCTTAGATCGCTTGTTCAATTCCGGCTCGAAGGACTGTATAAAATAACAGCTGACAAGCAAAACATTAAGAAACCTTGAGAAACAAGGTGCCCATCTGTTTTCTGCAGTTGCATCACCACACCAGCAGGGAGTGCTAAGTTCTGACACAATTCCAACATTTTCATACAATTCTTTGGCTATTGTATGAAAAAGTTGCCCCTTGGGTTCATCTTAATTCATTCATTTTTCACCTGCATAAGGGAGTGACGCGATTTTACACAATGTGTCACCATAACTTTTGATAGAAGAGTAAGAGTTTATGTTGAGTAATAATACGCTGAGGTATTGGACAGAAATCTGAATATTGATAAAGTTACTTGCAGAATTGCAGTGTCGTTGTGGTGGATCGTGAAGAAGACGGAGAACTGCAGGGGAATTAGCTCAAATGGTAGAGCGCTCGCTTAGCATGTGAGAGGTAGCGGGATCGATGCCCGCATTCTCCATTGCTCTTTTGGATGCAGGTGTTGTGCCGGTCTCTTCCTTGATACATGTACATGCTGAGCAGCAGAAATGAGGAGAGAAGGCGCATCATGTCAGGTTTTGCACCAGTGAATGTTCACTTTGATTGGAAAGAAGAGAAATGATTGCGAGAAATGGCACGTGCTCCTGATTTTGTATGTGAGGATTGAGGTGAAAACTATCTGCCTATGAGAATTGGGTGTGAATAAAGCAATGCCCGACCAGAAGCAAGGACTGAGGGGCTCCGTCCTGTATGGGTATGGCTGCCCAGCCTGCAGCTGTCTGTCTTTTCTCTCTTTTTTTATTTTTAGTTAGTTGAGCTTTTCTGTTTTTCGGGAGTCCTAGTCTTTTTTATGTGGGGGTGGAGGAGGGGGAAGGGGGAAGCTGCTTTCTAGGGTCCCTACCTGGTCGGGAGAGGCAGCTTTCTCCGGGCTGCACTGTCGACCCGTCCTCGCGGCCTACCAGTGGGCCTGAAGAGGCGTTTTCTGGAGGGACCGCCCAGAGCCACGGCTTCGGCAGCAGCGCAGCACTGGAGCACCATCGTGGAGCGGAGCGGACGATACCTTGCCTGGGTCGCCGCGCTGGTGCTCCGGTGAGCTGAAGACCGCTGGTGAACATCGCGGTGCGGCTGGGCAGTTGGCTGCGGGCTGCGGCGCTGAAATTTAAACCGGGAGCCTGGGATCTCTCAGCGAGATCGCCAGTTGTGGAACTCCATTCAGCGCGGCCTGTTGGCGTCGGAATCCGCGGCCTCCAGCAAGGAAGTGGCCGTTACAGGCACCCTGAGCCGGTGAGAGGGTTCTCCCACCGCCGGAGCACCATCACCCGGCGAAGAAGGGCCTGGAACATTGGTCCCCATAGCGGCGACTGTGGGGGCCTCAATAGGCCTGACTGTGGGTGAACTGGGGATGGGTTCTGGACTTTGTGCCTTCTCTCATAATGGGAACCATTGTGGGGGGATGTTTTTTATGTTTATGTTAAATTCTTTAATGATATGTCTTATCTTTATCTATGTGCTGCATGGCAAGACAAATTTCACTACACCAATTGGTGTATGTGACAATAAATGTCCTTTGTCCTTTGACCTTTTTGTCTTTGATGCCGAGGAGAGGTCTTTCAAAACAATGTGCACAGCAAGACAACGAGCCAGGTAGGAGTCGAACCTACAATCTTCTGATTTCGTAGTCAGACGCGTTATCCATTGCGCCACTGGCCCAAGCTATTGAGGGGAGTTTTCAGATGCAAGGGTGTTCATGCTACAGCAGGTACCCAGACAGCAGGCAGCGAAGGGTAAAATGTTAAAGAGAAAGAAAGAAAACAGACAAGCTTGCTGGTGGCTTTCCTTCGATTGCTCAGTTGGTAGAGCGGAGGACTGTGGTGGAAACATAGTCATCCTTAGGTCGCTGGTTCAATTGTGGCTTGAAGGAGCTGCTCACCTTTTGTTGCGTTCGGCACCATATCCCTCAAAGCCCAGCAGCGAAGATGGCGAGAGCTGTTCTCCATGTGACCTCTGGCAACTGACCACAAGGATTGCACCAGCATCAAACCTCTGAATAATCAAGGCTTGTCTAGCACAGCATGTACTCCAGTGTGCAAAACTATTGTAATAATAACACCAACCACGGATTTGATTGGTCATGAAGCAGTAAGAAACTTGCACAATCTCCCCTGATTAGCAGCTGTAGATAATAACAGCTGACCAGCTAAGCATTAAGAAATCTCTCATTATGCCTGGTAGCCAAAAATGCTCGAGAAACTCAGCGGGTGAGGCAGCATCTATGAAGCGAAGGAATGGGTGATGTTTCCGGTCGAGACCCATCTTCAGCCCGTATATGCAGTCTGTTCAAGGTGTCTATCTATTATCTGCAGTTGCATCTCCATACTAGCAGGGATTGTTAACATCTGAAACAATTCCAACATTTTCTGAAAATACATTGGGTATCAGTGTTGTGGCCATTCCCACAAGTCTGAAAGTTGCCCCTCAGTTCTCTCTTAATTGATTTGCCTCTCAGTTGGATAAGATAGTATGCCGGTATGCATAAAGTGTCAGCAAAATGTTTGGTGGAAGGGTGACACTTTACGTTGAGAGGTAATCGGCTGAGGTATTGAACGGACATATGAATATCTGAAGAAGGGTCTGGACCCGAAAATTTGCCTATTTTCTTTGCTCCATAGATGCTGCCTCACCCACTGAGTGTCTCCAGCATTTTTGTGTCCCTATGAATATTGATAAAGTTACTTGCAGAATTGCAGTGGCGATGTGATGGTGAATGAAGAAGATGGAGAAATGGCAAAATTGCAGGGGAATTAGCTCAAATGGTAGAGCGCTCGCTTTGCATGCGAGAGGTAGCGGGATCGATGCCCGCATTCTCCATTGGATTTTGAATGCCGGGGCCATCCGGTCTCTTGCTTGATACATGTGCATGCTGAGGTGCAGAAACAAAGAGAGAATGCGCACCATGTCAGGTTTTGCATCAGTGAAGCAATGATGGTCCACATTGATTTGAAAAATAAGACGAGATAAAGAGAAATAGAAAGTACTCCTGATATCGTGTGGGAGGATTGGGGTGAGAACGATCTGCCTATGAGAATTGGGTGTGAATAAAGCAATGCCACACCAGAAGGATCCCCAGCAGGGAGTGCTAAGTTTTGACAAGATTCCAACATTTTCATTAAATACTTTGGGTATCAATGCTGTGGTCACTCTCTGGTATGAAAACGTTGCCCCTTGGGTTCATCTTAATTCATTCACCTCTCACCTGGATAAGTGAGTGATGCTGCTTTGCACAACGTGCCAGACAGGAGACAGCGAAGGGCAATTCAATTCAATTCAAATTTAATGTCATTGCACAGATACAAGTATGGGTACAACAAAATGCAGTTTAGTGTCAGTACGTAGTGATAGCAATGTTTAGATAGATACAGATAAATAAATACAGATGTGGGAATCTATCGGCGGGACTCCGAGTTCAGCAGTGCGATGGTGTTATTGTAGAAGCTATTCCTCATCCTGCCGGTGCGGGACCTGAGGCTCCTGTACCGCCTCCCCGATGGTAGGAGGGCAAACAGTCCATGGTTAGGGTGGGAGGGGTCCTTGATGATCTTCCCAGCCCGTCTCAGACACCGTTTTCGGTGGAGGGCATCCAAGGCAGGGAGCGGGGCACCGATGATGTACTGGGCGGTTTTCACCACCCGTTGTAGTGCCTTCCTGTCTGCTACGGTGAAAAATGTTAAAGGCAATGAACGAAAGCAGACAAGCTTGCTGGTGGCTTTCCTTCGATAGCTCAGTTGGTAGAGCAGAGGACTGTAGTGGAAACATGGTCATCCTTAGATCGCTTGTTCAATTCCGGCTCGAAGGACTGTATAAAATAACAGCTGACAAGCAAAACATTAAGAAACCTTGAGAAACAAGGTGCCCATCTGTTTTCTGCAGTTGCATCACCACACCAGCAGGGAGTGCTAAGTTCTGACACAATTCCAACATTTTCATACAATTCTTTGGCTATTGTATGAAAAAGTTGCCCCTTGGGTTCATCTTAATTCATTCATTTTTCACCTGCATAAGGGAGTGACGCGATTTTACACAATGTGTCACCACAACGTTTGGTAGAAGAGTAAGAGTTTATGTTGAGTAATAATACGCTGAGGTATTGGACAGAAATCTGAATATTGATAAAGTTACTTGCAGAATTGCAGTGTCGTTGTGGTGGATCGTGAAGAAGACGGAGAACTGCAGGGGAATTAGCTCAAATGGTAGAGCGCTCGCTTAGCATGTGAGAGGTAGCGGGATCGATGCCCGCATTCTCCATTGCTCTTTTGGATGCAGGTGTTGTGCCGGTCTCTTCCTTGATACATGTACATGCTGAGCAGCAGAAATGAGGAGAGAAGGCGCATCATGTCAGGTTTTGCACCAGTGAATGTTCACTTTGATTGGAAAGAAGAGAAATGATTGCGAGAAATGGCACGTGATCCTGATTTTGTATGTGAGGATTGAGGTGAAACCTATCTGCCTATGAGAATTGGGTGTGAATAAAGCAATGCCCGACCAGAAGGAAGGACTGATGCCGTGGAGAGGTCTATCAAAACAATGTGCAGAGCAAGACAACGAGCCAGGTAGGAGTCGAACCTACAATCTTCTGATTCGTAGTCAGACGCGTTATCCATTGCGCCACTGGCCCAAGCTATTGAGGGGAGTTTTCAGATGCAAGGGTGTTCATGCTACAGCAGGTACCCAGACAGCAGGCAGCGAAGGGTAAAATGTTAAAGAGAAAGAAAGAAAACAGACAAGCTTGCTGGTGGCTTTCCTTCGATTGCTCAGTTGGTAGAGCGGAGGACTGTGGTGGAAACATAGTCATCCTTAGGTCGCTGGTTCAATTGTGGCTTGAAGGAGCTGCTCACCTTTTGTTGCGTTCGGCACCATATCCCTCAAAGCCCAGCAGCGAAGATGGCAAGAGCTGTTCTCCATGTGACCTCTGGCAACTGACCACAAGGATTGCACCAGCATCAAACCTCTGAATAATCAAGGCTTGTCTAGCACAGCATGTACTCCAGTGTGCAAAACTATTGTAATAATAACACCAACCACGGATTTGATTGGTCATGAAGCAGTAAGAAACTTGCACAATCTCCCCTGATTAGCAGCTGTAGATAATAACAGCTGACCAGCTAAGCATTAAGAAATCTCTCATTATGCCTGGTAGCCAAAAATGCTCGAGAAACTCAGCGGGTGAGGCAGCATCTATGAAGCGAAGGAATGGGTGATGTTTCGGGTCGAGACCCATCTTCAGCCCGTATATGCAGTCTGTTCAAGGTGTCTATCTATTATCTGCAGTTGCATCTCCATACTAGCAGGGATTGTTAACATCTGAAACAATTCCAACATTTTCTGAAAATACATTGGGTATCAGTGTTGTGGCCATTCCCACAAGTCTGAAAGTTGCCCCTCAGTTCTCTCTTAATTGATTTGCCTCTCAGTTGGATAAGATAGTATGCCGGTATGCATAAAGTGTCAGCAAAATGTTTGGTGGAAGGGTGACACTTTACGTTGAGAGGTAATCGGCTGAGGTATTGAACGGACATATGAATATCTGAAGAAGGGTCTGGACCCGAAAATTTGCCTATTTTCTTTGCTCCATAGATGCTGCCTCACCCACTGAGTGTCTCCAGCATTTTTGTGTCCCTATGAATATTGATAAAGTTACTTGCAGAATTGCAGTGGCGATGTGATGGTGAATGAAGAAGATGGAGAATGGCAAAATTGCAGGGGAATTAGCTCAAATGGTAGAGCGCTCGCTTTGCATGCGAGAGGTAGCGGGATCGATGCCCGCATTCTCCATTGGATTTTGAATGCCGGGGCCATCCGGTCTCTTGCTTGATACATGTGCATGCTGAGGTGCAGAAACAAAGAGAGAATGCGCACCATGTCAGGTTTTGCATCAGTGAAGCAATGATGGTCCACATTGATTTGAAAAAATAAGACGAGATAAAGAGAAATAGAAAGTACTCCTGATATCGTGTGGGAGGATTGGGGTGAGAACGATCTGCCTATGAGAATTGGGTGTGAATAAAGCAATGCCCCACCAGAAGGATCCCCAGCAGGGAGTGCTAAGTTTTGACAAGATTCCAACATTTTCATTAAATACTTTGGGTATCAATGCTGTGGTCACTCTCTGGTATGAAAACGTTGCCCCTTGGGTTCATCTTAATTCATTCACCTCTCACCTGGATAAGTGAGTGATGCTGCTTTGCACAACGTGCCAGACAGGAGACAGCGAAGGGCAATTCAATTCAATTCAAATTTAATGTCATTGCACAGATACAAGTATGGGTACAACAAAATGCAGTTTAGTGTCAGTACGTAGTGATAGCAATGTTTAGATAGATACAGATAAATAAATACAGATGTGGGAATCTATCGGTGGGACTCCGAGTTCAGCAGTGCGATGGTGTTATTGTAGAAGCTATTCCTCATCCTGCCGGTGCGGGACCTGAGGCTCCTGTACCGCCTCCCCGATGGTAGGAGGGCAAACAGTCCATGGTTAGGGTGGGAGGGGTCCTTGATGATCTTCCCAGCCCGTCTCAGACACCGTTTTCGGTGGAGGGCATCCAAGGCAGGGAGCGGGGCACCGATGATGTACTGGGCGGTTTTCACCACCCGTTGTAGTGCCTTCCTGTCTGCTACGGTGAAAAATGTTAAAGGCAATGAACGAAAGCAGACAAGCTTGCTGGTGGCTTTCCTTCGATAGCTCAGTTGGTAGAGCAGAGGACTGTAGTGGAAACATGGTCATCCTTAGATCGCTTGTTCAATTCCGGCTCGAAGGACTGTATAAAATAACAGCTGACAAGCAAAACATTAAGAAACCTTGAGAAACAAGGTGCCCATCTGTTTTCTGCAGTTGCATCACCACACCAGCAGGGAGTGCTAAGTTCTGACACAATTCCAACATTTTCATACAATTCTTTGGCTATTGTATGAAAAAGTTTCCCCTTGGGTTCATCTTAATTCATTCATTTTTCACCTGCATAAGGGAGTGACGCGATTTTACACAATGTGTCACCACAACGTTTGGTAGAAGAGTAAGAGTTTATGTTGAGTAATAATACGCTGAGGTATTGGACAGAAATCTGAATATTGATAAAGTTACTTGCAGAATTGCAGTGTCGTTGTGGTGGATCGTGAAGAAGACGGAAAACTGCAGGGGAATTAGCTCAAATGGTAGAGCGCTCGCTTAGCATGTGAGAGGTAGCGGGATCGATGCCCGCATTCTCCATTGCTCTTTTGGATGCAGGTGTTGTGCCGGTCTCTTCCTTGATACATGTACATGCTGAGCAGCAGAAATGAGGAGAGAAGGCGCATCATGTCAGGTTTTGCTGCAGTGAATGTTCACTTTGATTGGAAAGAAGAGAAATGATTGCGAGAAATGGCACGTGCTCCTGATTTTGTATGTGAGGATTGAGGTGAAAACTATCTGCCTATGAGAATTGGGTGTGAATAAAGCAATGCCCGACCAGAAGCAAGGACTGAGGGGCTCCGTCCTGTATGGGTATGGCTGCCCAGCCTGCAGCTGTCTGTCTTTTCTCTCTTTTTTTATTTTTAGTTAGTTGAGCTTTTCTGTTTTTCGGAGTCCTAGCCTTTTTTATGTGGGGGTGGAGGAGGGGAAGGGGGGAAGCTGCTTTCTAGGGTCCCTACCTGGTCGGAGAGGCAGCTTTCTCCGGGCTGCACTGTCGACCCGTCCTCACGGCCTACCAGTGGGCCTGAAGAGGCGTTTTCTGGAGGGACCGCCCAGAGCCACGGCTTCGGCAGCAGCGCAGCACTGGAGCACCATCGTGGAGCGGAGCGGACGATACCTTGCCTGGGTCGCCGCGCTGGTGCTCCGGTGAGCTGAAGACCGCTGGTGAACATCGCGGAGCGGCTGGGCAGTTGGCTGCGGGCTGCGGCGCTGAAATTTAAACCGGGAGCCTGGGATCTCTCAGCGAGATCGCCAGTTGTGGAACTCCATTCAGCGCGGCCTGTTGGCGTCGGAATCCGCGGTCTCCAGCAAGGAAGTGGCCGTTACAGGCACCCTGAGCCGGTGAGAGGGTTCTCCCACTGCCGGAGCACCATCACCCGGCGAAGAAGGGCCTGGAACATTGGTCTCCATAGCGGCGACTGTGGGGGCCTCAATAGGCCTGACTGTGGGTGAACTGGGGATGGGTTCTGGACTTTGTGCCTTCTCTCATAATGGGAACCATTGTGGGGGGATGTTTTTTATGTTGATGTTAAATTCTTTAATGTTATGTCTTATCTTTATCTATGTGCTGCATGGCAAGACAAATTTCACTACACCAATTGGTGTATGTGACAATAAATGTCCTTTGTCCTTTGACCTTTTTGTCTTTGATGCCGAGGAGAGGTCTTTCAAAACAATGTGCACAGCAAGACAACGAGCCAGGTAGGAGTCAAACCTACAATCTTCTGATTTGTAGTCAGACGCGTTATCCATTGCGCCACTGGCCCAAGCTATTGAGGGGAGTTTTCAGATGCAAGGGTTCTCATGTTACAGCAGGTACCCAGGCAGCAGGCAGCAAAGGGCAAAATGTTAAAGACAAAGAAAGAAAACAGACAAGCTTGTTGGTGGCTTTCCTTTGATAGCTCAGTTGGTAGAGCGGAGGACTGTAGTGGAAACATGGTCATCCTTAGGTTGCTGGTTCAATTGTGGCTTGAAGGAGCTGCTCACCTTTTGTTGTGTTCAGCACCATTTCCCTCAAAGCCCAATAGTGAAGTTGGCGAGAACTGGTCTCTATGTGACCTCTGGCAACTGACCACAAGGATTGCACCAGCATTGCACCAGCATCAAACCTCTGAATACTCAAGGCTTGTCTACCACAGCATGTACTCCAGTGTGCGAATGTATTGTAATAGTAACACCAACCACAGATTTGATTGGTCATGAAGTAGTAAGAAACTTGCACAATCTCCCCTGATTAGCAGCTGTAGATAATAACAGCTGACCAGCAAAGCATTAAGAAACCTCTCATCATGCCTGGTAGCCAAAATGCTGGAGAAACTCAGCGGGTTTACAGAGAAAGATTTACAGAGAAAGGTTGAACAAGTTAGGTCTTTATTCTTTGGAGCACAGAAGGTTAAGGGGGGGACTTGGTTGAGGTCTTTAAAATGATGAAAGGGATAGACAGAGTTGACGTGGATAAGCTGTTCCCATTGAGGGTAGGGAAGATTCAAACAAGAGGGCATGACATGAGAATTAAGGGACAGAAGTTTAGGGGTAACGTGAGGGGGAACTTCTTTACTCAGAGGGTGGTGGCTGTGCGGAATGAGCTTCCAGCAGAAGTGGTGGAGGCAGGATCGATTTTAACATTTAAAAGTAAAGTGGATAGGTATATGGACGGGAAGGGAATGGAGGGGTATGGTCTGAGTGCAGGTAGATGGGACTAGGGGAACACAAATGGTCGGCACGGACTGGAAGGGCCGAGAGGGCCTGTTTCCGTGCTGTAATTGTTATATGGTTATATGGGTGAGGCAGCATCTATGAAGCGAAGGGATGGGTGATGTTTCGGGTCGAGCCCGCATATGCAGTCTGTACAATGCATCTATCTATTATCTGCAGTTGCATCTCCATACTATCAGGGATTGTTAAGATCTGAAACAAATCCAACATTTTCTGAAAATACATTGGGTATCAGTGTTGTGGCCATTCCCACAAGTCTGAAAGTTGCCCCTCAATTCTCTCTTAATTGATTTGCCTCTCAGTTGGATAAGATATTATGCCGGTATGCATAAAGTGTCAGCAAAATGTTTGGTGGAAGGGTGACACTTTACGTTGAGAGGTAATCGGCTGAGGTATTGAACGGATATATGAATATCTGAAGAAGGGTCTCGACCCGAAAATTTGCCTATTTCCTTTGCTCCATAGATGCTGCCTCACCCACTGAGTGTTTCCAGCATTTTTGTGTCCCTATGAATATTGATAAAGTTACTTGCAGAATTGCAGTGGCGATGTGATGGTGAGTGAAGAAGATGGAGAATGGCAAAATTGCAGGGGAATTAGCTCAAATGGTAGAGCGCTCGCTTTGCATGCGAGAGGTAGCGGGATCGATGCCCGCATTCTCCATTGGATTTTGAATGCCGGAGCCATCCGGTCTCTTGCTTGATACATGTACATGCTGAGGTGCAGAAACAAAGAGAGAATGCGCATCATGTCAGGTTTTGCATCGGTGAAGCAATGATGGTCCACATTGATTTGAAAAATAAGACGAGATAAAGAGAAATAGAAAGTGCTCCTGATATCGCTTTGGAGGATTGAGGTGAGAACGATCTGCCTATGAGAATTGGGTGTGAATAAAGCAATGCCACACCAGAAGGATCCTCAGCAGGGATTGCTAAGTTTTGACAAGATTCCAACATTTTCATAAAATACTTTGGGTATCAATGCTGTGGTCACTCCCTGGTATGATAATGTTGCCCCTTGGGTTAATCTTAAATCATTCACCTCTCATCTGGATATGTGAGTGATGCTGCTTTGCACAACGTGCCAGACAGGAGACAGCAAAGGGCAAAATGTTAAAGGCAATGAACGAAAACAGACAAGCTTGCTGGTGGCTTTCCTTTGATAGCTCAGTTGGTAGAGCAGAGGACTGTAGTGGAAACATGGTCATCCTTAGATCGCTTGTTTAATTCCGGCTCGAAGGACTGTATATAATAACAGCTGACAAGCAAAACATTAAGAAACCCTTCATCATGCCTGTGTGTGCAGTTTGCACAAGGTGACCATCTCTTTTCTGCAGTTGCATCACCACACCAGCAGGGAGTGCTAAGTTCTGACACAATACCAACATTTTTCATACAATTCTTTGGCTATTGTATGAAAAAGTTGCCCCTTGGCTTCATCTTAATTCATTCATTTCTCTCCTGGATAAGCGAGTGATGCGATTTAGCATAATGCGTCACCATAATGGTTGGTGGAAGAGTAAGAGTTTACATTGAGTGATAATACGCTCGGGTACTGGAGAGACATCTGAATATTGATAAAGTTACTTGCAGAATTGCAGTGGCGGTGTGGAGGATCGTGAAGAAGAAGAAGAAGTGCAGGGGAATTAGCTCAAATGGTAGAGCGCTCGCTTAGCATGTGAGAGGTAGCGGGATCGATGCCCGCATTCTCCATTGGTCTTTTGGATGCACGTTTTGTGTCGGACTCTTGCTTGATACATGTACGTGCTGAGCTGCAGAAATGAGGAGAGAAGCCGCATCATGTCAGGTTTTGCACCAGTGAAGGTTCACTTTGATTGGAAAGAAGAGAAATTATAGCGAGAAATGGCAAGTGCTCCTGATTTTGTTTGTGAGGATTGAGGTGAAAACTATTTGCCTATAAGAATTGGGTGTGAATAAAGCAATGCCCGACCAGAAGCAAAGACTGTGGGGCTCCGTCCTGTACGGGTATGGCTGCCCAGCCTGCAGCTGTCCGTCTTTTTTCTCTTTTTATATTTTTAGTTAGTTGAGCTTTTCTGTTTTTCGGAGTCCTAGCCTTTTTTATGTGGGGGTGGAGGAGGGGAAGGGGGAAACTGCTTTCTAGGGTCCCTACCTGGTCGGAGAGGCAGCTTTCTCCGGATGCACCGTCGACCCGTCCTCGCGGCCTACCAGCGGGCCTGGAGCGGCGTTTCCTGGGGGGACCGCCCAGAGCCACGGCTTCGGAAGCAGCGCAGCACTGGAGCACCATCGTGGAGCGGAGCGGGCAATACCTTGCCTGGGCGCGCAGGTGCTCCGGTGAGCTTGTGAAATCGCGGTGCTGCGGGGCGGCCGGCCGCGGGCTGCGGCGCTGAAATTTTAACCGGGAGCTGGGATCTCTCGCGAGATCGCCAGTTGTGGAACTCCATTCAGCGCGGCTGTTGGCGTCGGAATCCGCGGTCTCCAGCAAGGAAGTGGCCGTTACAGGCACCCTGAGCCGCTGAGAGGGTTCTCCCACCGCCGGAGCACCATCACCGGCGAAGTAGGGCCTGGAACATCGGCCCCCATACCGGCGACTGTGGGGGCCTCAATAGGCCTGACTATGGGTGAACTGGGGATGGGGTCTGGACTTTGTGCCTTCTCTCATAATGGGAAACCATTGTGGGGGGATATTTTTTTATGTTTATGTCAAATTCTTTAATGATATGTATTATCTTTATGTGCTGCATGGCAAGACAAATTTCACTACACCAATTGGTGTATGTGACAATAAATGTCCTTTGTCCTTTGTCCTTTTTGTCTTTGATGCCGAGGAGAGGTCTTTCAAAACAATGTGCACAGCAAAACAACGAGCCAGGTAGGAGTCAAACCTACAATCTTCTGATTTGTAGTCAGACGCGTTATCCATTGCGCCACTGGCCCAAGCTATTAGGGGAGTTTTCAGATGCAAGGGTGTTCATGCTACAGCAGGTACCCAGACAGCAGGCAGAGAAGGGGAAAATGTTAAAGACAAAGAAAGAAAACAGACAAGCTTGCTGATGGCTTTCCTTCGATAGCTCAGTTGGTAGAGCGGAGGACTGTAGTGGAAACATGGTCATCCTTAGGTTGCTGGTTCAATTGTGGCTCGAAGGAGCTGCTCACCTTTTGTTGCGTTCGGCACCATTTCGCTCAAAGCCCAGCAGCGAAGATGGCAAGAGTTGGTCTCCATGTGACCTCTGGCAACTGACCACAAGGATTGCACCAGCATCAAACCTCTGAATACTCAAGGCTTGTCCAGCCCATGTACTCCAGTGTGTGAAACAATTGTAATAGTAACACCAACCACAGATTTGATTGTTCATGAAGCAGTAAGAAACTTGCACAATCTCCCCTGATTAGCAGCTGTACATAATAACAACAGACCAGCAAAGGATTAAGATACTTCTTATGGTGTCTGGTAGCCACAAATGCTGGAGAAACTGAGCGGATGAGGCAGCATCTATGAAGCGAAGGAATGCGTGATGTTTCGGGTCGACACCCTTCATCAGCCAGTATATGCGGTCTGTACAAGGTGTCTCTCTATTATCTGCAGTTTCATCACCATACTAGCTAAGATCTGAAACAATTCCCACATTTTCTGAAAATACATTGGGTATCAGTGTTGTGGTCATTCCCACAAGTCTGGAAATTACCCCTCGGTTCTCTCTTAATTGATTTGCCTCTCAGCTGGATAAGATAGTATGCCGGTAAGCATAAAGTGTCAGCAAAATGTGTGGTGGAAGGGTGACACTTTACATTGAGAGGTAATCGGCTGAGGTATTAAACGGACATATGAATATCTGAAGAAGGGTCTCGACCTGAAAATTTGCCTATTTCCTTCGCTCCATAGATGCTGCCTCACCCACTGAGTGTCTCCAGCATTTTTGTCTACCTATGAATATTGATAAAGTTACTTGCAGAATTGCAGTGGCGATGTGATGGTGAGTGAAGAAGATGGAGAATGGCAAAATTGCAGGGGAATTAGCTCAAATGGTAGAGCGCTCGCTTTGCATGCGAGAGGTAGCGGGATCGATGCCCGCATTCTCCATTGGATTTTGAATGCAGGGGCCATCCAGTCTCTTGCTTGATACATGTACATGCTGAGGTGCTGATACGAAGAGAGAATGTGCATCATGTCAGGTTTTGCATCAGTGAAGAAATGATGGTCCACATTGATTTGAAAGATAAGACGAGATAAAGAGAAATAGCAAGTGCTCCTGATATCTTGTGCGAGGATTGAGGTGAGAACTAACTGCCTACGTGAATTGGGTGTGAACAGAGCGATGCCTGACCAGAAGGATCCCCAGCAGGGAGTGCTAAGTTTTGACAAGATTCCAACATTTTCATAAAATACTTTGGGTATCAATGCGGTGGTCACTTCCTGGTATGAAAACGTTGCCCCTTGGGTTAATCTTAAATCATTCACCTCTCATCTGGCTATGTGAGTGATGCTGCTTTGCACAACGTGCCAGACAAGAGACAGCAAAGGGCAAAATGTTAATGGCAATGAACGAAAACAGACAAGCTTGCTGGTGGCTTTCCTTTGATAGCTCAGTTGGTAGAGCAGAGGACTGTAGTGGAAACATGGTCATCCTTAGATCGCTTGTTTAATTCCGGCTCGAAGGACTGTATATAATAACAGCTGACAAGCAAAACATTAAAAAACCCTTCATCATGCCTGTGTGTGCAGTTTGCACAAGGTGACCATCTCTTTTCTGCAGTTGCATCACCACACCAGCAGGGAGTGCTAAGTTCTGACACAATACCAACATTTTCATACAATTCTTTGGCTATTGTATGAAAAAGTTGCCCCTTGGCTTCATCTTAATTCATTCATTTCTCTCCTGGATAAGCGAGTGATGCGATTTAGCATAATGCGTCACCATAATGGTTGGTGGAAGAGTAAGAGTTCACATTGAGTGATAATACGCTCGGGTACTGGAGAGACATCTGAATATTGATAAAGTTACTTGCAGAATTGCAGTGGCGGTGTGGAGGATCGTGAAGAAGAAGAAGAAGTGCAGGGGAATTAGCTCAAATGGTAGAGCGCTCGCTTAGCATGTGAGAGGTAGCGGGATCGATGCCCGCATTCTCCATTGGTCTTTTGGATGCACGTTTTGTGTCGGACTCTTGCTTGATACATGTACGTGCTGAGCTGCAGAAATGAGGAGAGAAGCCGCATCATGTCAGGTTTTGCACCAGTGAAGGTTCACTTTGATTGGAAAGAAGAGAAATTATAGCGAGAAATGGCAAGTGCTCCTGATTTTGTATGTGAGGATTGAGGTGAAAACTATTTGCCTATAAGAATTGGGTGTGAATAAAGCAATGCCCGACCAGAAGCAAAGACTGGGGGGCTCCGTCCTGTACGGGTATGGCTGCCCAGCCTGCAGCTGTCCATCTTTTTTCTCTTTTTATATTTTTAGTTAGTTGAGCTTTTCTGTTTTTCGGAGTCCTAGCCTTTTTTATGTGGGGGTGGAGGAGGGGAAGGGGGAAACTGCTTTCTAGGGTCCCTACCTGGTCGGAGAGGCAGCTTTCTCCGGGCTGCACCGTCGACCCGTCCTCGCGGCCTACCAGCGGGCCTGGAGCGGCGTTTCCTGGGGGGACCGCCCAGAGCCACGGCTTCGGCAGCAGCGCAGCACTGGAGCACCATCGTGGAGCGGAGCGGGCAATACCTTGCCTGGGTCGCCGCGCAGGTGCTCCGGTGAGCTGAAGACCGCAGGTGAACATCGCGGTGCTGCGGGGCGGCCGGCCGCGAGCTGCGGCGCTGAAATTTTAACCGGGAGCCTGGGATCTCTCGGCGAGATCGCCAGTTGTGGAACTCCATTCAGCGCGGCCTGTTGGCGTCGGAAGCCGCGGTCTCCAGCAAGGAAGCGGCCGTTACAGGCACCCTGAGCCGCTGAGAGGGTTCTCCCACCGCCGGAGCACCATCACCCGGCGAAGTAGGGCCTGGAACATCGGCCCCCATACCGGCGACTGTGGGGGCCTCAATAGGCCTGACTATGGGTGAACTGGGGATGGGGTCTGGACTTTGTGCCTTCTCTCATAATGGGAACCATTGTGGGGGGATATTTTTTATGTTTATGTCAAATTCTTTAATGATATGTATTATCTTTATGTGCTGCATGGCAAGACAAATTTCACTACACCAATTGGTGTATGTGACAATAAATGTCCTTTGTCCTTTGTCCTTTTTGTCTTTGATGCCGAGGAGAGGTCTTTCAAAACAATGTGCACAGCAAGACAACGAGCCAGGTAGGAGTCAAACCTACAATCTTCTGATTCGTAGTCAGACGCGTTATCCATTGCGCCACTGGCCCAAGCTATTAGGGGAGTTTTCAGATGCAAGGGTGTTCATGCTACAGCAGGTACCCAGACAGCAGCAGAGAAGGGCAAAATGTTAAAGACAAAGAAAGAAAACAGACAAGCTTGCTGATGGCTTTCCTTCGATAGCTCAGTTGGTAGAGCGGAGGACTGTAGTGGAAACATGGTCATCCTTAGGTTGCTGGTTCAATTGTGGCTCGAAGGAGCTGCTCACCTTTTGTTGCGTTCGGCACCATTTCGCTCAAAGCCCAGCAGCGAAGATGGCAAGAGTTGGTCTCCATGTGACCTCTGGCAACTGACCACAAGGATTGCACCAGCATCAAACCTCTGAATACTCAAGGCTTGTCCAGCCCATGTACTCCAGTGTGTGAAACAATTGTAATAGTAACACCAACCACAGATTTGATTGTTCATGAAGCAGTAAGAAACTTGCACAATCTCCCCTGATTAGCAGCTGTACATAATAACAACTGACCAGCAAAGGATTAAGATACTTCTTATGGTGTCTGGTAGCCACAAATGGTGGAGAAACTGAGCGGATGAGGCAGCATCTATGAAGCGAAGGAATGCGTGATGTTTCGGGTCGACACTCTTCATCAGCCAGTATATGCAGTCTGTACAAGGTGTCTCTCTATTATCTGCAGTTTCATCTCCATACTAGCTAAGATCTGAAACAATTCCCATATTTTCTGAAAATACATTGGGTATCAGTGTTGTGGTCATTCCCACAAGTCTGGAAATTACCCCTCAGTTCTCTCTTAATTGATTTGCCTCTCAGCTGGATAAGATAGTATGCCGGTAAGCATAAAGTGTCAGCACAATGTGTGGTGGAAGGGTGACACTTTACGTTGAGAGATAATCGGCTGAGGTATTAAACGGACATATGAATATCTGAAGAAGGGTCTCGACCTGAAAATTTGCCTATTTCCTTCGCTCCATAGATGCTGCCTCACCCACTGAGTGTCTCCAGCATTTTTGTGTCCCTATGAATATTGATAAGTTACTTGCAGAATTGCAGTGGCGATGTGATGGTGAGTGAAGAAGAATGACAAAATTGCAGGGGAATTAGCTCAAATGGTAGAGCGCTCGCTTTGCATGCGAGAGGTAGCGGGATCGATGCCCGCATTCTCCATTGGTTAGAGCGGAGAACTACCAATGGAGTTGGATTTTGAATGCAGGAGCCATCCGGTCTCTTGCTTGATACATGTACATGCTGAGGTGCTGATACGAAGAGAGAATGTGCATCATGTCAGGTTTTGCATCAGTGAAGAAATGATGGTCCACATTGATTTGAAAGATAAGACGAGATAAAGAGAAATAGCAAGTGCTCCTGATATCTTGTGCGAGGATTGAGATGAGAACTAACTGCCTACGTGAATTGGGTGTGAACAGAGCGATGCCTGACCAGAAGGATCCCCAGCAGGGAGTGCTAAGCTTTGACAAGATTCCAACATTTTCATAAAATACTTTGGGTATCAATGCGGTGGTCACTCCCTGGTATGAAAACGTTGGCCCTTGGGTTCATCTTAATTTATTCAACTCTCACCTGGATAAGGGAGTGATGCTACTTTGCACAACGTGCCAGACAGGAGACAGCAAAGGGCAAAATGTTAAAGGCAATGAACGAAAACAGACAAGCTTGCTGGTGGCTTTCCTTCGATAGCTCAGTTGGTAGTACGAAGGACTGTAGTGGAAACATGGTCATTGTAGATTGATATTGCCTGTTAACCAATCACACACAAGCTAGCATCGCTAACTCCACCCCACTGTAATACTTATACTAACACTTGTTTCCAGCACGAGGAGTTGGAGCAGCCAGGATGTACTGACAACTAATCTTGCTCTATGCTGTTAAGTTTCAGTGCTGATTAAAGATGTATTTGAATCACGTACTGAGTCTGGAGTCAGTTTACATGGTGTCAGTCGTGGGATGCCAACAATCTCACTCCCCAATTCGAGCTCGAATGTGCCCCCGAACAGAGTCCAATTAACTCACAAGAGGACCCGACTGTTTACTCGTTACAGTTTGCTGCTGCTAAGAATTCTGATCCAACTGTGACAGTTACTGTAAACAATGTCCACTTTGGTGCGAAATTAGATATTGGTGCAAAGGTAAACACAATGTCAATCAACCTCTTCAGCAAGTTAAGAACTAACGAGCCACTGATCATGGCCAAATCCACTCTACATGCTTTTGGAGGGGAGGTTCAGGTGCCTCTGGGCAAAACTAGCTTGAAATGTGTGCTGAAAAAAACCAAGAGGAATTTGACCTTCTATGTCTTGAACTTTAATTCAGTTACTCTGCTTGGCAATCGGGCCTGTCAGGAACTGGGGCTGATCTCCTTTGACAAAACGGTTGACAAGCTGCAAATTTCCCTGGACCTACTGAGTGAATTCCCTGATCTTTTCGACAATAACCTGGGCAAGTTGCCCGTGACTTTCAAGATTATAATTGACCCCGAAGTGACACCCGTCATCCGACCTCCACACCGATTGTCATGACAGATACAGATACAGATACATTTTATTTGTCATGTGTGCCAATTGGCACAGTGAAATGAAATCATCATACTGCCATACAATAAAAAATAAAGAACACAACATAGAGTATATAGAAATTCAACATAAAACATCCCCTCACAGCAGGATCAAAGTTTCCCACTGTGAGGGAAGGCAGTCTCGTCCCCTGATGTTCCCCACTGTTCACCCGTGGTCGGGGCCTCCCCGAGCCCCCTGCAGTCGCCGTTACGGACGGCCCGATGTTCAGGCCCCCTCGCCAGGGTGATGTAAGTGAGACGTCGGGACTGGGGGATGTCCTCAGCGGCCTGGACCTCTAGTCGGCCCCCTCCTACCGGAGTCCGCGGGTCCCAATGTCCGCAAGCCGCGCCGGGTGAAGATGGAACGTTGGAGGCCCTCGGCAAAGGGCCCCAGGACTCCATGGAGTTCAACGCCGCCCGCATTGGAAGCTCTCCAAACCAGAGCTCCATGATGTTGGAGCAGCGGCCCAACGCACCGGAGCTCCAAATGGCGACCCAGGTAGGCATCGCCCGCTCCGCGGTGACTCCAGCGCCGCCGCTGTTGCAACTCTGGTCCGGTTCCCGGTCCCCGGCAGGAAAGGCCGCTCCGTCTGACAGGGTTCACTCTGCGCTGAAGTACATGGCCTCCACATGCATAATTGAAGCAGTCAACGACCTCACTGACTGGGTCTCGACCATGATTGCCACAGTCAAGAAGGGAAAAAATGAAATCCGCTTGTGCATCAACCCGAAAGAACTGAACACTGCCATTAAGTGCCCACACCATCCCATGAAGACCATCGAGGATGTTGCGGCAAAGGTCGGAACGGCCACCCTATTTTCTGTTCTCGATGCAAAGAACTCTGGCAGATACCGCTGGACGAGAAGTCATCAAACCTCACCACATTTGCCACCCCCGTTCGGCAGATACAAGTTTCTGAGAATGCCATTCAGAATCAACTCTGCCAATGAAGTCTTCCAAAGAACTATGGAGCAATTATTCGAGGACCTACCTTCAGCCATTATTGTCAACGAAATCCTAGTGTATAGCAAAGACGCAATGGAGCACGACCACAATCTCAGGCTCATCTTGGATCGCGCATGCAAGATCAACCTCAAGCTCAATCCTGACAAGTGCAAGTTCAAGGTTCCAGAGGTCTCCTACGTCGGCCACATCTTCACTCCTAATGGTCTCGAACCCGATCACAGAAATGCCTGTCCCCACAGACGTTAAAGGCCTGCAGCGTTTTCTGGGCATGGTAAACTATCTCGGCAAGTTTTGGCCACCTTCGACTCCCACACGGCCACCTTCGGCCACCTTCGACTCCCACACGGACATAGACACTTATGCATCCTCTGTTCTGGAGTTTATCAACTCCACCATCAACTGTGTCACCACCCTCAAATGGATTACCACATTCCCGAATCAGAAGCCATGGCTGAATAGCGAGGTCAGGCTACTGCTGAAAGCACGGGACACCGCTGCGATGCGCGAGCCTAGTTCATCCAGGGCTAACCTGAAGAGGGGCATCAAGAAGGCCAAGCTTAGGATTGAGGAGCACTTCAACAACAACACCGACCCCCGACGCATGTGACAAGGCATCGAGGCCATCACGGACTTCAGATCCACCAACACCACCCCCACATCCAGCGACTCATCCTTCCTTGAGGAGCTTAACCACTTTTATGGCCGCTTTGACAGGGACAACCAAGAGATGGCCATCAAGGCTATGCTCCCTGCTGATCACCAGCCCCTCACACTCACCCCCTACGACGTGTATCTAGCACTGAGTAGGATTAATGCACGTAAGGCTGCTGGCCCTGACGGCATCCCCGGGCACGTCCTCAGGACCTGTGCTGCGCAGCTGACAGACGTCTGGATTGACATCTTCAATCTGTCACTTGCCCAAGCAGTTGTCCCCACGTGCCTTAAAACCACCTCCATCGTGCCGGTGCCAAAACACTCCACTGCGGCGAGCCTCAACGACTTCCGCCCAGTTGCACTTACTCCCATTATCACCAAGTGCTTCGAGAGGCTGGTCCTGGCACACCTCAAAGGCTGCCTACCTCCTACACTGGACCCCTATCAGTTTGCCTACCGCAAGAATAGGAGTACGGAGGATGCCATCTCATCGGCACTCCACTCCGCCCTCTCCCACCTCGACAACAGAGACACCTACGTGAGAATGCTGTTCCTTGACTATAGCACAGCATTTAACACCATTATCCCCTCAAAATTGATCACCCCTCCCTCTGCAACTGGATACTGAACTTCCTGACTAACAGACCACAGTCTGTTAGGTTGGACAACCACACCTCTTCAACCCTCACCCTGAACACCAGCGTTCCACAGGGCTGTGTACTGAGCCCCCTCCTCTACTCCCTCTTCACCTACGACTGCACACCTGTACATGGTTCTAACACCATCATCAAGTATGCAGATGATACAATGGTGATTGGCCTCATCAACAACAACGATGAGTCGGCCTATAGGGAGGAGGTTCAGCTCCTAGCAGCATGGTGCACTGATAACAACCTGGCCCTTAACTCCAAGAAGACCAAGGAGCTCATTGTGGACGTCCAGGGGGTTATAGTTATAGAAGGTCCAGGGGGTGCACGCACACCCCCATCCATATTAACGGGACGGAGGTGGAACGTGTTTCCAGTTTCAGGTTTCTGGGAGTCAACAACTCTGGTGACCTCTCTTGGACCCACAATACCTCTACACTGGTCAAGAAGGCTCACCGGCGTCTCTTCTTCCTGAGGAGACTAAAGAAGGTCCATCTGTGTCCTCAGGTTCTGGTCCTCAACTTCTACCGCTGCACCATCGAGAGCATCCTTACCAACTGTATCACAGTATGGTATGGCAACTGCTCTGTCTCTGACTGGAATGCACTGCAGAGGGTGGTGAAAACTGCCCAACGCATCACCGGTTCCTCACTCCCCTCCATTGAGTCTGTCCATAGCAAGCGATGTCTGCGAAGGGCGCGCAGCATCGTCAAGGACTGGTCTCACCCCAGCCACAGTCTGTTTACCCTCCTCTCATCTGGGAGGCGCTACAGGTCCTTCCGTTGCCGGACCAGCAGGTTCAGGAACAGCTTCTTCCCTGCGGCTGTTACACTGCCCCCCCCCCCCCCCCCCCCCCCCCCCCCCCCCCCCCCCCCCCCCCCCGGACACTCCTTCCTCCAGTATAATTGCACTACTGTACATATATATATTTTACCGTTCATTATTCTAAATTTGCTCTTCTGGGGAGATGCTAACTGCATTTCGTTGTCTCAGTACTGTACACTGCACAATGACAATTAAAGATTGAATTGAAAAAAAAAGGTCATACTGAACCTCAGCGAACTAAGCTCCACACTCCGGGAGCTGACCAAAAAGGACACAGCATGGGCATGTTTTCAGCAACATCAGTTTGCTTTCGATGTTTTAAAGTCCAAACTGACCAGTGCACCGACCCCGACTTTTTTTTACCTGAAACGTCTGGTGACGATCACCTGCGATGCTTCGAAATTCGGTTCTTAGCGCAGCATGCTTGCAACCATCTGCCGAGGGCACCCTACTACCCGTTTCGTATGCCTCTCGCACCATGACTGACACGGAGCAGCACTACGCCCAAATCGAAAAGGAACTGTTGGCCGTTGTCTTTGCTTGCTCCAAATTCCACGACTTCAACACCTTCACGGTCGAGACGGACCACCAACCACTGGTGACAATCTTGAACCAGCCCATCCACACCGCGCAAGCTCGTTTGCAGCGTATGATGATGCAGCTGCAGCGGTACGATTTCTCTATTACCAACACTAAGGGTAAGGACTTGCACGTCGCTGACACTCTCGTGCACCTCGGGCATCTTGCGAAAAACATCACTATGAACAAGAACATTTCACCGTCCTCAGTGTCGATTTCGTCTCCAGTAAGCAACTGCGCACCTTGGCTGCGCACACCGCCACTGACGATACGCTCCAAATCCTCTCCTCCATCATCAAAACAGGCTGGCCAGACAAACAATCCAACACGCCCACAGTGGTGCAGCCGTTCTTCTTGGTGCGTGATGAACTGGTAGTTCAGGATGGTGTTGTCATCAAGGGTCACAAGGTGGTGATATCCTCAGATTCCTTTATTGTCATTCAGACCTTTCGGTCTGAACGAAATTTGTTACCTTGCAGTCATAACATGTAATAAATTAAAACAAAACACACAATAAACACATAATTTAACATCCACCACAGTGAGTTCACCAAGCACCTCCTCACTGTGGTGGAAGGCAAAAGTCTTAAAGTCTTTGTCATTTTCCCCTACTTGTTCCCCCTCTATACTGAGGCAATCCAGGCCTTCGATGTCATCGTCCACCAGGCCCGCGGCCGAGCCTCCGAAGCCAGGCCGCCGCCGCCGGAACGCCGGAACACCACCACAGCCCCCAGCCAGGATCGACCACGGGAACGCTGGAGCCGCCGGAGCTCTGAAGCCGGGCCGCCGCTGGAGAGCCGCTGGAGCGCCGCAGCCGGGCCGCTGCTGGAGCACCGCTGGAGAGCCGCTGGAGCGCCGAAGCCCCGAAGCCGGGCCGCTGCTGGAGCACCTGCTGGAGAGCCGCCGGAGCGCCGAAGCCGGGCCGCCGCTGGAACACCCGCTGGAGAGCCGCCGGAGCCGCCGATATCCTCATCGCTACGAGACGCATACTTCAAAGAGGCACACAGTGGTCACCCAGGAGCCGACGCCACACTGGTACGCGCCCGTCGTCTCTTCTACTGGCTGGGAAGGGCCAGTTGCATCCGGGACCGCATAGCCTCCTGCCCCACTTGCAACAGCCTTGCGCCTCATCAGCAGCGACAGCCCCTTCTGCAACAACCTCCACCAGTTCTGCCCTGGACGTCGCTAGCGGCAGACATTTTCGAATGGTGCAGAAAGCACTACCTCGTTCTAGTTGACTCCTTTTCCAACTGGTTTGAACTAGACCAACTGACCTCACTCACATCTGAGATGGTCATCCAGAAGCTGAAAAGACACTTCTCTACCTTTGGCGCTCCCGTCAGCCTGAGAACCGACAACGGTCGGCAGTTCACCAGCCACATGTTCAAGCTTTTTGCACACCGATGGAAACTTCTAGCATGTCATGAGCAGTCCCGAGTATTCACAGAGTAATGGACTCGCTGAACGCGCTGTCAGAAGCGCCAAACACTTGCTGGAGCGAGCACAGATTTCAAAGTCAGACGTTTATCTCGATCTCCTGAATCTCAGAAACTTTGCCAGGGACGGAACCTTGGGATCGCCGGCACAGCGACTGATGTCGAGATTGACGAGGCCTCCGGTCCCCATCGCACAACAACAACTGGTTCCTCGGGTGCTGAAGCCTGCCACCATCCAGAAACGTCTCCAAGAGAAGCATGACATCCAGAAACGGTCATATGACAGTTCCAGCAGACCACTCAAGCCTCTACCTCCGGGCCAGGTCGTCCATCTACGAACTTCAACTGGACATTCCCGACTGTTGTCAACCCGACTGACGAGCTGCGACCACCGCCTGCTGGTCCCTATGCTCCACCGCTCCAGTTTCAGCCGCCTTTTGCAATGTCTCCCACCCGTCCCCGCCTGCCTTGCACCCCTCGACGTCCCACGTTCTCCACTAACCAGGGGGCCTCACCTACCGCATGTTTCCCCTTTCGGTCACTACAAGCCTCCACCGCGTCATTCTCGCCTCCAGGTTCTCCGCCTCATCTTTCAGGCGAGGGGGGGAAGGTCCGCACGCGCTCGGGCCATGTTAGTAGACCACCAGTCAGATATGGCGAGTATGTTTAACTCCATGGCAGGGGTGCTCTTCCACACATAATCTTTAGGGGGAAGGATGTAGATTGATGTACTGACAACTTAATCCTCTACGCTGTTAAGTTTCAGTGCTGATTAAAGATGTATTTGAATCACGTACTGAGTCTGGAGTCGGTTTACAGTCATCCTTAGGTCGCTGGTTCAATTCCGGCTCCAAGGACTGTACATAATAACAGCTGACAAGCAAAGCATTAAGAAACCCTTCATCATGAGGCTCACAGGAGCCGTTGGAAGTGAAGGAGGGGGAGGAGCGACACCCGACCGGTAAGGTTAAAAATCAAGCGCGGGGCTTGTTTTCCTCAGAGGCCCACAGGAGCCGTTGGAGGTGAAGGAGGGGGAGGAGCGACACCCGACCGGTAAGGTTAAAAATCAAGCGCGGGGCTTGTTTTCCTCAGAGGCCCACAGGAGCCGTTGGAAGTGAAGGAGGGGGAGGAGCGATTTGGCCCTTACCACCATTCAATGTGATCATGGCTGATCATCCCCAATCAGTACTCCGTTCCTGCCTTCTCCCCCTATCCCGCTATTTTTAAGAGCCCTATCTAGCTCTCTCTTGAAAGTATCCAGAGAACCTGCCAACACCGCCCTCTGAGGCAGAGAATTCCACAGACTCGCCCCTCTCTGTGAGAAAAAGTGCTTCCTCGTCTACATTCTCAATAGCTTACTCCTTATTCTTAAACTATGGCTCCTGGTTCTGGACTCCCCCAACATTGGGAACATGTTTCCTGCCTCTAGCATGTCCAAGCCCTTAACAATCTTATATGTTTCAATGAGATACCCACTCATTCTTCTAAACTCCAGAGTGTACAAGCCCAGCTGCTCCTTTCACTCAGATTATGACATTCCCGCCATCCCGGGAATTAACCTTGTAGACCTATGCTGCACTCCCTCAATAGCAAGAATATCCTTCCTCAACTTAGGGGACCAAAACTGCGCAAAATAGGTGCAGGTCAATTCAATTCAAATTTAATGTCATTGCACAGATACAAGTATGGGTACAACGAAATGCAGTTTAGTGTCAATACGTAGTGATAGCGCATCTAACTGCGCAAAATAGGTGCAGGAGTAGGTCATTTGGCTCTGAGCCAGCACTACCATTCAATATGATCATTGGTAATCTTCCAAAATCAGTACCCCATTGTGTCTTTTCCCCATATCTCTTGATTCCCTTAGCCCAAAGAGCTAAATCTAACTATCTTGAAAACATCCAGTGAATTAGCCTCCACTGCCTTCTGTGGCAGTGAAGAAATGATGGTCCACACTGGAGAGTGAAGAAGAAGAAGGATGGCAAAGTGCAGGGGAATTGGCTCAAATGGTAGAGCGCTTGCTTAGCATGTGAAAGGTAGCGGGATCGATGCATGCATTCTCCATTGGTCTTTTGGATGCAGATGTTGTCCCGATCTCTTGCTTGATACATGTACGTGCTGAGGTGCACAAATGAGGAAAGAAGGCGCATCATGTCAGGTTTTGCACCAGTGAAGGTTCACTTTGATTGGAAAGATGAGAAATGATAGCGAGAAATGGCACATGCTCCTGATTTTGTATGTGAGGATTGAGGTGAAAACTATCTGCCTATGAGAATTGGGTGTGAATAAAGCAATGCCCGACCAGAAGGAAGGACTGAGGCAGTGGAGAAGCCTTGCATAACATCATGCAGCGCAAGACAACTAGCCAGGTAGTAATTGAACCTACAATCCTCTGATCCATAGACAGACGTGTTATCCATTGCGCCACTGACCCAAGCTATTGAGGCGAGTTTGCAGATACAAGGGTGTTCATGGTACAGCCGGAACCCAGACAGCAGGCAGCGAAGGGCAAAATGTTAAAGACAAAGAAAGAAAACAGACAAGCTTGCTGGTGGTTTTCCTTTGATAGCTCACCTTTTGTTACGTTCAGCACCATTTCCCACACAGCCCAGCAGCAAAGTCTCCAAATCCACAATCAGTACCCACATTCCTGCCTTCTCCCCGTATCCCCTGACTCCGCTATCTTTCCAGAGAACCAGCCTCCACCGCCTTCTGAGGCAGAGAATTGCTCAGACTCACAACTCTCTGTGTGAAAAAGTTTTTCCTCATCTCCGTTCTAAATGGCTTATCCCTTATTCTTAAATGGTGGCCCCCTGGTTCTAGACTACCAACATCGGGAACATGTTTCCTGCCTCTAGCGTGTCCAAACCGTTAATAATCTTATATGTTTTAATAAAATTCCCTCTCATCCTTCTAAATTCCAGAGTATTCCAGAGCCCAACCGCTCCATTCTATCAATATATGACAGTCTCGCCATCCTGGGAATTAACCTCGTGAAGCTACGTTGCACACAATAGCAACAATGTCCTTCCTAAAATTTGGAGACCAAAACTGCACACAATACACCAGTTGTGGTCTCACTAGGGACCTGTACAACTGCAGGACCTCTTTGCTCCTATACTCAACTCCTCTTGTTATGAAGGTCAACATGCCATCTGCTTTCTTCACTGCCTGCTGCACCTGCATGCTTTCAGTGACTGATGAACAAGGACCCCAGATCTCGCTGTACTTCCCCTTTTCCCAACTTGACACCATTCAGATAATAATCTGCCTTCCTGTTTTTGCCACCAAAGTGGATAACCTCACATTTATCCACATTAAACTGCATCTGCCATGCATCTGCCCACTCCCCCAACCTGTCCAAGTTGCCCTGCATCCTCATAGCATCCTTCTCACAGTTCACCCTGCCATCCAGCTTTGTGTCATCTGCAAATTTGCTGTTTCTTTTAATCCCTTCATCTAAATCATTAATGTAATTGTATATAGGTGCGGTCCCAGCACCGAGCCATGCGGTACCCCACTAGTCACCGCCTGCCATTGTGAAACGGACCTGTTTATCCCTACTCCTCGTTTCCTGTCTGACAATCAATTTTCTATCCATGTCAGTACCCTATTCTCAACACCCTGTGCTCTAATTTTGCCCACTAATCTCCTATGTGGGACCTTATCAAATGCTTTCTGAAAGTCCAGGTACACTACACCCACTGGCTCTCCCTTGTCCTTTTTCCCCGTTACATCCTCAAAGAATTCCAGAAGATTAGTCAAGCATGTTTTCCCCCTCGAAGATCATGCTGACCTGAACCGCTCCTGCTACTGCTATCCAAATGTGCCGCTATTTCATCTTTTATAATTGACTCCAGCATCTTCCCCACCATCGATGTCAGGCTAACTTGCCTATAATTCCCCTATTTTCTCTCTCCCGCCTTTCTTAAAAAGTGGGACAACATTAGCTACCCTCCTATCCACAGGAACTGAACCTGAATCTTTAGAACATTGGAAAATTATCACCAGTGCGTCCATGATTTCTAGAGCCATTTCCTTAGGTTCCCTGGGATGCAGACCACCTGGCCCTGGGGATTTATCAGCCTTCAGTCCCATCAGTCTGCCCAACACCATTTCCTGCCTAATGTGAATTTCCTTCAGTTCCTCCTTCACCCTAGATCCTTTGACCACTAATACGTCAGGGAGATTGTTTGTGTCTTCCTTAGTGAAGACAGATCCAAAGTACCTGTTCAGCTCGTCTGTCATTTCCTTGTTCTCCATAATAAATTCACCTTTTTCAGTCCAACTTTGGTCTTAACTATTTTTTTCCTCTTCACATACCTAAAGAAGCTTTTACTATCCTTTATATTCTTGGCTAGCTTACCTTTGTACCTCATCTTTTCTCCCCGTATTGCCTTTTTAGTTATCTTCTGTTGCTCTTTAAAATTACCCAATCCTCTGGTTTCCCGATCATTTTTGCTATGTTATACTTCTCTTTTATTTTTATACCGTCCCTGACTTCCCTTGTCAGCCATGGTCGCCCCTTACTCCCCTTGGAATCTTTCCCCCTCTTTGGAATGAACTGATCCTGCACCTTCTGTTTTATTCCCAGAAATACCTGCCATTGTTGTTCCACTGTCATCCCTGCTAGGGTATCTTTCCAGTCAACTTTGGCTAGCTCCTCCCTCATGGCTCCATAGCCCCCTTTGTTCAACTGTAATACTGACACTTCCGATTTTCCCTTCTCCCTCTCAAATTGTAGATTAAAAATTATCGTATTATGGTCACTACCTCCTAATGGCTCCTTTACCTCAAGTTCCCTTATCGAATCCGGTTCATTACGCAACACTAAATCCAGAATTGCCTTCTCCCTGGTAGGCTCCAGTACATCCTGTATAAGTTGCTCTAAGTATCCATCATAGAGGCCCTCCCCAAACTCCCTTTCTTGGGGTCCAGTACCAACCTGATTTGTACTGTCTACCTGCATGTTGAAATCTCCCATAACAACCGTAGCATTATCTATACGACATGCCAATTTTAACTCTTGATTCAACTTGCACCTTACCTCCAGGCTTCTGTTTGGGGGCCTGTAGAAAACTCCCATTAGGGTCTTTTTACCCTTACAATTCCTCAGTTCTATCCATACTGACTACATCTCCTGATTTTATGTCAACCCCTCGCAAGGGACTGAATTTCATTCCTCACCAACAGAGCTACCCCACCCCCTCTGCCCATCTGTCTGTCTTTTCGATAGGACATATACCCTTGAATATTCAGTTCCAAGCCCTGGTCCTCTTGCAGCCATGTCTCTGTAATTCCCACAACATCATACTTGCCAATTTCTAACTGAGCCTCAAGCTCATCCACTTTATTTTTTATTCTACGCGCATTCATATACAACACCTTGACTTCGGTGTTCACCTCCCCTCCCACTATTGACCCTGACCTTACTCTCTTATCCCTTCTCAAACTTTCCTTCCCATTAATTCGGGAGTCTTTTGTATCTTTTCCTGTACTCACTTCTCCTTTAACTCATCGATACATAACTACAACTCTGATATTATTATCTTCTGGTTTGCGCAGTCTTTCTATTTGCACAGAAATGGTACGCGATAGCGCTATGATTTTTCGCCAGCTCACTCACCATTCTCCTGTGCTGCGAGTGCACCAACTTTTGTTCCGATCGATTGAATGGTGTAAAAGTTAGCGAGGTTTAAAAATCTTAAAAATCGTGCGAGCGCACATAGATCTCAGTAACTGCCCCATTAGACACTGCCTGCCATTCTGAAAGGGACCCGTTAATTCCTTCCCTTTGTTTCGAAATGGCATGTATCCTGAGGTGTGTGTGAGGATTGAGGTGAAAGGTATCTTTCACACTATCAGAATTGGATGTGAATAAAGCAATGCCCGACCAGAAGGAAGGTCTGAAGCAGTGGAGAGGCCTTGCAAAACATTGTGCATCAAAGACAACGAACCAGGTCGTAGTCGAAACTACAATCTTCTGATCCATAGTCAGACGCGTTATCCATTGCTCCACTGACAGCAGGCAGCGAAGGGCAAAATGTTATTGACAAAGAACGAAAACAGACAAGCTTGCTGGTGGCTTTCTTTCGATAGCTCAATTGGTAGAGCGGAGGACTGTAGTGGAAACATGGTCATCCTTAGATCGCTGGTTCAATTCCGGCTCGTAGGAGCTGCTCACATCATCCTTAGGTTGCTGGTTCAATTCCAGCTCGAAGGAGCTTCTCACCTTTTGTTACGTTCAGCACCATTTCCCGCACAGCCTCGCAGCGAGCATGGAAAGAGCTGGTCTCCGTCTGACCTCTGGCAACTGACCACAAGTATTGCACCAGCATCAAACCTCTGAAAATTCAAGGCTTGTCGAGCACAACATCTACTTCAGAGTGCTATGCTGTTGAAATAGTAAAACCACCCACAGATTTGAATGGTCATGATGCAGTAAGAATCTGGGACACTCTCCTTGAGTAGTGACTGTATATAATAATAGCTGACCAGCAAAGCATTCATCATGCCTGTGGATGCAGTTTGCACAAGATGTCCATCTGTTTTCTGAAGTTGCATTGCCACACCAGCAGGGAGTGCTACGTTCTGCCACAATCCCGGCATTTTCATAAAATTCATAATGAATTAAGATGAACCCAAGGGGCAACCTTTTCATACAATAGCCAAAGAATTGTATGAAAATGTTGGAATTGTGTCAGAACTTAGCACTCCCTGCTGGTGTGGTGATGCAACTGCAGAAAACAGATGGACACCTTGTGCAAACTGCACACACAGGCAAGATAAAGGGTTTCTTTATTTTACTTCGGAGTCACGTGAGTGACTTCGTGAAGACCCCGCCAGCACGCATGCGTGACATATTGTCGCGCGCATTTGCTCGACAAGCTGCGGGGGGGGGGGAAGTGCGCTCTCACCACCAGCTCCTTCATAAGGACCGTCAGGTAAGTACTTACCTTACTCCCACAGGATGGACAAAGGAAAACGGAAGGCGATGCTCTCCAGGAGCCATGGTGCATCGACCAGCCAGCGGCCTTTATCACCGGAGCTGCAAGCACCACCGGCAGCTTCGGGACGTTTGGGGGCAACAATGCGGAAGTCGGGCGCTCCCGTTACACCAGCGCCCGACTCATCACCTGAATGGTTCACCGCACCGGAGCTGGAGCCAGCTGACCCAGACTTCGAGCCCCCATCCCCCAGGAAAAGGGGGGGCAAACAGGTACGTGGGAAGGAGCCTCGCTCGTCACCAGCGACCTCACCCCGAGTTCCAGCAGACCCATGGGGACTGGGCCGGGGGACAGCTGCGCTGCAGGGGAGCCCTGCAGCTGTACGCCACCACGTACAACTGCCAGGGATATCTGTCGTAGGGCAGTCTGGCAGAACTGCTGCGTTGAGCAGGCCTGCAAGAGCAGGTGCTGCCGGCAAAACACCTCGTCAGGCTGCGGTCAAGGGTGTTGGTGGCAGCAATAGACGGTTGGTCGGCTTAGCTCTGGGAGCGGCTGACCATGCGCCTCCACGCCGATTATTGGGCAATAATGGAGGTAAGCCTGCACGGACTCCGGGGAGCCAGGTTCCGGGGGCCGGCGCCGATCCAACTCACCTGCCTTCGTACCAGACAGGTGGGCTGCCACAGTCTGCAAGAAGACAGACTAGCGGAGAGTCCGTGCGGGAGTCGTATGAGCCTACTCGGGCGGTAGGCCACGACGACCTGCCATTGGACCCTAGTCAGCACCTTAAGGAGGTGTGGTCCGATGGTGGAAGCCCCAGTGAAATCGCAGAGCCTGGGGAAGTCGGCTTGTCCGCTGCAGATAGCAGGGACGGTCGCATTGAGCAGTTGGAGCTCTTAGTGGAGCAACTCCTCCAGCGGGACAGGGACCGGGATGAACGGGACTCGTGGGCCTCTACAAGCCGCGCCAGGAGTCCACTCAGCCTCTCGTCTTCACCAGCCAGAAGTGCTAGCAGTTGCCCGGCCGCTGTATTTGAAGACGACTCGGGACTGCCAGAGACCGCTGAGCCAGAGCACGAGGAGGATATGCTGGACGTGCTGGGCAAGTTTGCCACGACCAAACAAACTGGGGAACCCCTGCACCACAAACTGGCGGGCACCATTGATTACCTGACCACTCACCAACTTCAGGGTCAGGTACTCAATGAGACAATGGAGAAAATAAAACCACCCGAGAACTGCATCAACCTCAGTGTTCCCCTGGTCAATGCTCAGATCTGGCGACATTTGAGCACGGCCACCAAGATGCAGGATGTCCGTCTCCAGCGTATCCTGAAGGTCCTCTCCACGGGCATAACGGCGTTTGCTAGGACCCTTGATGGGGACAATGTGTCCAGTGAGCAACAAGGTGCTCTGGCACTCTTATGCAACGCCCAGTATGAAATCAACTGCCTGCATAAGAGCTCCATAAAGCCCACTCTCAACCCCAAATTTGTGGGGTTGTGCCGTCCATCTACCGCTCCACCGCCTCATCAACTGTTTGGAGATCTGTCCAAACAAGTAAAGGAACTAGACGAGGAGGTGAAAACAGCGGGCCTTATGAAACCTCCTCCCTCTAGACCTCACCCATACCAACGGCAACAACCATACACCAACTGGAAACCGCGGCAGCCGGATGGGACGCCAAGGGCCTATCCCCCTCCACTTCCCCAACTACAGCGGCCTTTTTTAGGGCAAGGCCAACAGCGGCCTGCATGGAAGATGCGACCGCCATCCCGACAACCTCCACAACGTCCACCCAAAACGCCATACGCCAGGACCTGCCGTTAACCATGGAGTTGGATGATCAACCATGATCATATTGAATGGCGGTGCAGGCTCGAAGAGCCGAATGGCCTGCTCCTGCACCTAATTTCTATGTTTCTATGTTTCTATGTAAGGGGGCCTGGTTCCTCTCAGACAGTAGCATCCCTTCCTGCACAAATTGGTGGACGATTGCGGGCCTATTGGGGAATTTGGGACACTATCACCACTGACGAGTTTATTTTTCAAAGTGTTCAAGGTTATGTCATAGAATTCATCGATGGCAAAAATCCCCCTACCTAGCATTCGCCTCATCGGAAATTTACACTCTCCCAAAAAGAGGTTGAAGCAGGACATGCCGAAATTTTACGGCTTGCAGCAAAAGGGGTGATTGGGAAAACAAGGCACGAACCCCTTGAGTTTGTGTCCAACATCTTCACCAAAACCAAAAAAGATGGGGGTTGTCGAATTATTATAGACCTAACTGAGCTGAACACTTTTGTACAATATACCCACTTTAAAATGGATACCTTTGAAACAGCCAAGCAGATGCTTTACCCGGGGTACTTTATGGCCTGCATCGATTTAAAAAATGCATACTACACAGTGCCCATCACTGAATCTCACAGAAAGTTTCTGAAATTTGTCTCGAAGGAACAGTTGTGGGAATACAAAGCATTGCCCGATGGGCTCACCACAGCCCCCAGACTATTTACTAAATTAGTGAAACCTATATTGGCTCTCCTTCGACAACAAAATTACATTGTCATGGCATATTTAGATGATATCCTAATAGTGGGTCAAACCCTCCAATTGGCCACACGGGCAGTTACAGCTTTAAAGTCTTTATTCGAGAAGCTAGGATTTGTAATCCATCCAGACAAGTCAAAACTGCACCCATCTCCGATTATGGATTATTTGGGGTTCACCCTAGACACCACCTTAATGATGATCACCATCCCAACCAACAAAGCTATCGCTATAAAGGAAGTGTGCCACAGTCTTGCTTGCGACAGGGTACCGACCATCCGGCAAACGGCAAAAGTAATAGGGAAACTGGTAGCTACATTCTCAGCTGCACAATTCGGGCCGTTACATTACCAAAATTTACAAAGAACAAAGATCGCAGCATTAAAAGCAAATGCTGGGCACTTTGATCGACCAATCCGATTACCACCAAAGGCTAGAGCTGAGCTACAATGGTGGATTGACAATATTAGGGAGTGTCGCAGACCCATCATAGTAAGCAACCCATCTGTCGTACTACAGACTGACACAAGCGCACAAGGGTGGGATGGAACTGACACCATGTCCAGTTGTGGTGGCAGATGGGACTCTCATGAGTCTACCCTCCTTCAGTCACACGGGATAAATTATATTGAGATGTTAGGGGCTTTCCATGGACTGCGGGCTTACTGTACTAACTTACGGGACTTACATGTCTGCCTCCAAATAGATAACACAACAGTGGTGGCTTATATCAATCATATGGGTGGCATCAGGTCGCTATCTTGTGATGAATTGGCAAACACAATTTGGCATTGGTGCATCGAGAGAAATATTTGGATTACAGCGACCTATTTGCCAGGGAAGCTTAATACAGTGGCGGACACCAGGTCACGAGTATTCAATGACAACATCGAGTGGATGTTGAACCCCCAAATTTTTGGAGACATTATAGCTCACTATGGGACACCAGATATTGACCTCTTGGCGTCTAGGTTGAACCATCAGATACCAATGTATGTGTCTTGGGAACCAGACCCTGGGGCAATAGCAATGGATGCGTTTTCTATCCATTGGGGGAAAATGGTTTTGCTACACATTTCCCCCATTTTGCCTCATCAGTCGGGTATTGCAGAAAATTAAACTGGACTCTGCAACTGGCTTATTGATCATTCCCGACTGGCCTACACAGCCATGGTACCCGATGGTCCTTAAAATTTTGAAACGACCATGGCTTTCGATTGGGAAACACCCCAAATTAATTACACACCCCATAACGGGGGACAGTCACCCATGCCATGGTCACCTAAACTTGTTGGCCTGCAGGTTCTAAAAAGACCACTCATCAAGGCGGGCATCTCACCACGAGCCATGGAACTCATCTCAGCATCATGCCGAGAATCAACCCGGAGGCAGTACCTCACACAGATCAGGAAGTGGGAGGCATTCTGCTCTCGTACCAACACGACTACTAACACGGCAACAATCCCTGATGTCCTGGAATTCCTAGCTGGCCTTCATTTCAATGCTGGCCTTAGCTACAGTGCCATCAACAGCGCCAGGAGTGCACTATCCTCATACCTGGACATAGGTATAGGCTCAAATCACCTGGTGTCTAAATTCATGAGGGGAGTGTTTAACACCAACCCTCCACAGCCCAGATACACCTTCACCTGGGATGTAGGGATCATTCTGACTCTACTGATGAGCTGGTCTCCAATGAACAAGTTACCACTCAAACAGCTCACCCTCAAAGTGGTGATGCTGATGGCACTGACTACAGCCCAATGAGTCCAGGCATTACAAAAGCTGCGGCTGGATAGCATGGTATCCACCCCTACTCAGATGAATTTCTTTGTCCAGGACTTATTGAAGCAGCACAGGCCAGGGGCTCATGGGCTGCAGTTGGAGTTTCGGGCATACCCTACTGATGCCACCCTCTGCATAGTCACCCATCTCCACCACTACATCCGAATTACAAGAACCATCAGGAAGAAGGAGCAAGGGCTCCTCATCAGCCACAAACCTCCGCATCACCGGGTGACTGCACAGACTATCGCCAGGTGGTTCAGGGCGGTGTTGGGTGCAGCAGGAGTCGCTACTAACATTTTTAAATCTCATTCCACTAGGGCTGCATCCACATCAGCGGCGAGGGCCATGGAGGTGCCCATGGACCACATCCTTGCCACCGCGGGCTGGGCCAGTGAAGCAACCTTCCAAAGGTTCTACAATAAGCCACTGGTCGCCCCCGTGACATTCGCAGAAGCTGTGCTGGGAGCCGCTCAGTGAATGTTTGTCCCCGAATTAGGGGTTATTTGTTTGTTATTATTTGGTTAATAAATATGCATTATTTTTCAGCCAGTTTCGACTGAACTGCATTAACAGCCTTCCTCCATCAGAATTGCGGCAGTGTGATAGCATGGATGTTGTCCAGGGCGTGAAATCACAGAGCTCTGAAATCTTCACGAAGTCACTCACATGACTCCGAAGTAAAATAGTAAGATTAAACGAGAACTTACCAAGTTCAAAGGTTGATCTTTATTTTATGAGGAGTTGCGGTGAGGGATTTCGTGCCCCCCGCTCCCACCCTCTATCATAAGGTCAACTGGGAAGTTCTACGTTCTTCATCTTACTATTTTCAGTCATGGTGCATTCTGTGATTCCACACCGCTGCTTTGAACTATGTCGCGCATGCATGCTGGCGGGGTCTTCATGAAATCCCTCACCGCAATTCCTCATAAAATAAAGATCAACCTTCGAACTTGGTAAGTTCTCGTTTAATCTTACCATTACATTTTATTTTATTAGTCGTTTAAGTTATGACATCGGATGGAAGTTGCAAACCAAATCTCGTTGCACTTATTTGTATTGACAATAAAAGATATTATTATTATTCTTAATGCTTTCCTTGTCAGCTGTTTTTATGTACAGTCCTTCAAGCCGGAATTGAACCAGCGACCTAAGGATGACGGTACACAAAAGACTGGAGAAACTCAGCGGATGCAGCAGCATCTAAGGAGCGAAGGAGATAGGCGACATTTCGGGTCGAGACCCTTCTTCAGACTTGTCAGGGATCAGGGAAACGAGAGATATAGACGGTGATGTGGAGAGATAAAGAACAATGAATGAAAGATATGCAAAAAAGTATCGATGATAAAGGGAACAAGCCATTGTAAGCTGTTTGTGATGTGAAAATGAGAAGCTAGTGCGACTAGGATGGGGGAGGGAGATAGAGAGAGAGGGAATGCCAGGGCCCGAGGGCTGAGGGAGAGGTGGGAAGGTGAGGAGACAGCAAGGGTTAACAGAATTGAGATAATTCAGTGTTCAAGCCCAGAGGATGCAGACTCCCCAAGCGGAATATGAGGTGCTGTTCCTCCAACTTGCGGTGTTGGAGGAAGTCTGAAGAAGGGTCTCGACCCAAAACGTCGCCTATTTCCTTAGCTCTTTAGATGCTGCTGCACCCGCTGAGTTTCTCCATCCTTTTGTGTACCCTCGATTCTCCAGCATCTACAGTTCCTTCTTTAAGACCTAAGGATGACCATGTTTCCACTACAGTCCCCCGCTTTACCAAATGAGCTATCGAAAGAAAGCCACCAGCAAGCTTGTCTGTTTTCCTTCATTGGCTTTAACATTTTGCCCTTCCCTGTCTCCTGTCTGGCACGTTGTGCAAAGTAGCATCCCTCCCTTATCCAGGTGAGAGGTGAATGAATTAAGATGAACCCAAGGGTCAACGTTTTCATATCAGGGTGTGACCACAGCATTGATACCCAAAGTACTTAATGAAAATGTTGGAATCTTGTCAAAACTTAGCACTCCCTGCTGGGGATCCTTCTGGTCGGGCATTGCTCTATTCACACCCAATTCACGTAGGCAGATAGTTCTCACCTCAATCCTCACACACGATATCAGGAGCACTTGCTATTTCTCTTTATCTCGTCTTATCCTTCAAGTCAATATGGACCATCATTTCTACACTGATGCAAAACCTGACATGATGCGCATTCTCTCTTCGTTTATGCACCTCAGCATGTACATGTCTCAAGCAAGAGACTGGATTGTCCCTGCATTCAAAATCCAATGGAGAATGCGGGCATCGATCCCGCTACCTCTCGCATGCAAAGCGAGCGCTCTACCATTTGAGCTAATTCCCCTGCAATTTTGCCATTCTCCATCTTCTTCACTCACCACCACATCGCCACTGCAATTCTGCAAGTAACTTTATTAATATTCTGATGTCTGTTTAATACCTCAGCCAATTAACTCTCAACGTAAAGTGTCACCCTTCCACCACACATTTTGCTGATTATGCATACCAGCATACTATCTTATCTCACATTTCTACATACCTTGACGCCATCCTATCCCCCTTTGTTAAATCCCTCCCCACCTATGTTCAAGACACCTCAGACACTCTCCGCCAGCTCCGTGCATTCCATTCTCCAGGCCCCCGTCCTCTCATCTTTACCATGGACGTCCAGTCACTCTACACCTCCATCCCCCACCAGGACGGTCTCAAAGCCCTCCGGTTCTTCCTCGACCAGAGGAGCAACCCATACCCGTCCACTGACACCCTCCGCCTAGCGGAGTTGGTCCTTACCCTCAATAACTTCTCTTTTGATTCCTCCCATTTCCTCCAAACACAAGGCGTAGCTATGGGCACACGCATGGGCCCCAGCTACGCTTGCCTCTTTGTTGGGTACGTCGAACAATCCTTGTTCTCGGCGTACCAGGGCCCCATCCCCGACCTCTACCTCCGTTACATCAACGACTGCTTTGGTGTCACCTCCTGCACCCACACACAACTGACTGACTTCATTCATTTCACCACCAACTTCCATCCGGCACTCAAATACACTTGGACCATTTCCGACATTTCCCTACCATTCCTTGACCTCACCATCTCTATTGCAGGTGATACACTCCTGACCGACATCCACTGCAATCCCACTGACTCCCACAGCTACCTTGACTACTCTTCCTCCCACCCTGCGTCCTGTAAGGATTCCATCCCCTATCCTCAATTCCTCCGTCTACGCCGCATCTGCTCCCAGGATGAGGTGTTCCACACCAGGTCATCACAAATGGCCTCATTCTTCAGAGAACGGGGATTCCCCTCCCCCACTATTGATGAGGCTCGCACCAGGGTCTCCTCCATACCCCGCAACACTGCCCTCTCTCCCCATTCCCCCACTCGCAAACAGGGCAGAGTCCCCCTGGTCCTCACCTTTCACCCCACCAGCCGGCAAATACAACACATAGTCCTCCGCCAGTTTTGCCACCTCCAACGTGACCCCTCCACCCACCACATCTTCCCATCTCCCCCCCTGTCTACCTTCTGCAAAGACCGCTCCCTCCGCAACTCCCTTGTCAATTCTTCCCTCCCCTCCCGCTCTACCACTTCCCCGGGCACTTTCCCTTGCAACCGCAAGAAATGCAACACTTGTCCCTTCACCTCCCCCCTCCACTCCTTTCAGGGACCCAAGCAGTCCTTCCAGGTCCGACAGAGGTTCACCTGCACCTCCTCCAACCTCATCTGCATCCGCTGCTCCAGATGCCAGATGATCTATATCGGTGAGACCAAGCGGAGGCTTGGCGATCGTTTCGCCGAACACCTCCGCTCGGTCCGCCAAAAACCAACCCGACCTCCCGATTCTCAGCACTTCAACTCCCCCTCCCATTCCGTATCCGACCTCTCGGTCCTGGGCCTCCTCCACGGCCAGAGTGAGCAACACCGCAAGTTGGAGGAACAGCACCTCATATTCCGCTTGGGGAGTCTGCATCCTTTGGGCTTGAACATTGAATTTTCTCAATTCTGTTAACCCTTGCTGTCTCCCCTTCCCACCTCTCCCTCGGGCCCTGGCATTCCCTCTCTCTCTATCTCCCTCCCCGACCCTAGTCGCACTAGCTTCTCATTTTCACACCACAAACAGCTTACAATGGCTTGTTCCCTTTATCATCGATACTTTTTTGCATATCTTTCATGCATTGTTCTTTATCTCCACATCACCGTCTATATCTCTCGTTTCCCTGATTCCTGACCAGTCTGAAGAAGGGTCTCGACCCGAAATGTCGCCTATCTCCTTCGCTCCTTAGATGCTGCTGCACCCGCTGAGTTTCTCCAGCTTTTTGTGTAACCTACTATCTTATCTAGCTGAGAGGCAAATTAAATAAGAGAGAACTGAGGGGCAACTTTAAGACTCGTGGGAATGGCCACAACACTGATACCTAAAGTATTTTCAGAAAATATTGGAATAGTTTCAAATCTTAGCACTCCCTGCTGGTATGGAGATGCAACTGTAGAAAATAGATAGACTTGTGCAGACTGCAGGGACTATACAGGCATGTTGAGAGGTTTCTTAATGCTTTGCTGCTCAACGGTTTTTATGTACAATCGCTAATCAGTGGATAGTGTGCCAGTTTCTTACTGCTTCATGAATAATCAAATCTGGTTGGTGTTACAATTTCAACAGCATAGCACTCTGGAGTACATGCTGTACTCGACAAGCCTTGAAAGCCCTGACCCACTGTGCGAGTTCACCCTAGAGCTCTCCCGAGTTTAAAAAAAAATCAAAACTCGTGGTAAGCATGTAGAATAAACGTAGTGGGTACATCGGAGCTCGGGACGTCTCTTAGGGCTAACGGCAGGTACTCGGGAAACGTCATAACTCGTGAAGATTTTTCAACATGTTGAAAAATGTCCACGAGTAAAATATACTCGGGATGTAAAAATGTGATACTTTTTTACGAGTAGTCATACCGTAGTAGCTCATGAGTTTACCGTAGTAGCTCGTGAGTTTACTGTAGTTCATAATGGAAATAAGAATACTCGGTATATTCATTACCTTTGAATTGTAGTTTTATCTAATCCTCCCATAATTTCTGAGTTCCATTTCACAATATCAATCAGACATACAGAACGTTGCAAAGTAATATTTTGCCCATACTCAATTGTATCTTTCTATCTCAATAAATATTAATAGAATATTGACTGGCCTTGAGGGGGATACGACATATATTGCCTGAAGTAGATTCATATTGCCCGAGTCGAAGACGAGGGCAATATGGATCTAGTGAGGGCAATATATGTCGTATCTCCCGAAAGAGGACAGTCAATATTGTTATTATTACCCATTATCAGACATCTAGAGGAAAATCTGAACATCTCATATGATATGAATGTATCTATACATTTTGCAATATGCATTGCAACATTGTAAATAAGGGTACTAAAACCATTCCAACATTGTAAATAAGGGTACTAAAAGAATGTAACATTTATGTTTCATTTATGTAATTCATTTATGTGACAATGTGAAGGTCGAACTTTTAAATCGCGAACCTCTTCTCGCAACCGGCTGCCATTTTGTTTGTTTTGAGAATACATTTTAAATTTCGCACGCAGCGTCACGTTGCCGTCACGCAGCGTCACGTTGCCAAGTTCCCGGATGTGAGACCAGGGGAATATAAGACTATTATAAGAATATATAAGACTATATTCCCCGCTGTTTTAACAGGTAAAGTCCATAGGCGTTCGCTAGAAAGGGGAATATAAGAAAATATTCCCCTGTTACCCCTGCTGGCAGTAAAAACGAAGGGAATACAATTTCGTAAAAGCATACCTCAGATGGGTGATATGGGTAATAATACATAATATGCCATTGAGCGGAGATTCAACACTGGCGACCCCCAGCAAGGTGTCCCAGACCTCCGCGATCTTAAAGTCAGCGCCGCCCGTGGCTAGAAGCTCCGCAAACCACAGCTTCACGGTGTTAATCAGCAGGTTCCACACTCTGGAGCTTCAACAGGCGATTCCCGTTAAGGCATCTGCCCGCATCACGCTGGTAATTCAGTGCTGCGCCGCTGCTGAAGGTCTGGCTGGTCTCCAGCAGGAAAGACCACGCCAATCCAGTTGGTAGGCCACAAGAGGGGCGCGAGGATGCAACCCGGAGAAAAGACGCATCCTCGACTAGGAAATGATTGGGAAACAGTTTTCCCCCTTTCCCCTCCTCCCCTACCCCACACTTTAAAAAGTCTAAGAAACCTCCAAAAACGTTCTTTTAGATAGACTAAAAATAACAAAAATCGTGAAAATACAGACAAACTGCTGGCGAGACTGCCACGTGCGGCGCCACCCGATGACAAAATTCTGGCTCGAAGGAGCTGCTCAACTTTTGTTACTTTACACAGCATTTCCACACACAGACGGAAATCCTGGAGGGGGGGGATGGGGAGACATGTCCCTCCCATGTTTTGAGAGGTGGGGGGACAATCCCCCCCCATGTTTTGCAATCCGGATTTTGAAATTCAGTGAAAAGAAAATCTATTAAAACCTCTGCATTCCGCGAGACAGTGGGGGTGTCACTGTTAAGCACTTGTTAAATGTCTCCTTTAACATCGTATTAACACGATGTGTCACCAATTGTGTTTTGACCTTCAAGTATTACTGAAGGTATTCATGGAAAATTTCTTAAAGCTGTCTGATGCGGGTACAATTACCATTTGAACTAATTGGATGTATTGGTGGATAGGAAAGATTTAAACGATTATCGGATTTAAATGGGTCAGGTCATTGGGCGCTGGTCGAACGGGTTTCCTGGCTGGCTTGCAGGTAAGTCCCTCATTCAGGTCACTCACGTTATGTAGTATTTTTTTCCCATCTCTCTCTCTCTCAATCCTAGGTTGCCACTTCTGTTTGCCTTTATTTGCTTCAGTTTTATTTGTTTAAGTGTTATTTATCAAATTGTAGCTTTTGAAAGATTCAAGCGGGTATCAGACGCTTTGTAAGGGCTGAATTGGCCCGTTCGCGGGGACTTTCATCGCCCCGCATGGCTTAAAATCAAACTGCTGCATCGAGGCGATCGAGGCTCCCGATGTTGAAGCCCCTGCCAGCTGATTTTAAGCCGCGCCGGGCGATGAAAGGTCCCACGAACGGGCCGATTGAAGCCCCACGATTCGGGGCAAACAAAGCTGCTGTTGCTGAGGTTTGGAGTCAATCACCAACAAGGTCAGCTCCCGATGTTACCATCCACAAGGCCCACGGCTGAAGCCTCGTGTGTGTGTGCTGGCAAGGAACTGTGTCCCACCCCATGTTTTGATATCGATTTATGCACAGCGCAGCAGCGATGATTGAAAGAACTGGTTGCAGCTAATCACGGTCAAATAACCGTAAGGAATGAACAAGCATCAATAAAGTCCCAAGACTTGTCCAGCGGATCATGTGCTCCAAAGTGCTTCTTCCTTATATGGGCTGCTGGAACAGTAACACCAGGCTCAGCGATGATTTGTCTTGAAGCAGTAGGAAAATAGCGGAAATACTCTGCTAAATAATGACAGGATAACATAACATCCAATCAGTACAGCACAAGGATACTTATTTTCATAGACACAAAAAGCTGGAGTAACTCAGTGGGACAGGCAGCATTGCAGGAGAGAAGGAATGGGTGACACCTTTCTGAAGCTGGGTCTATCTTCGGTTTAAACCAGCATCTGCCATTCCTTTATTGCATGACACTTCTCTTCTTGTCGGTGTATGCAGTCTGTACAAGGCACTTTACTTTCAACAATTGCATCTCAACACCAGTTGTTGGCTATCGAGGTCGAGGATGATGGTCTATGTTCTGTTGTTTTTATGGACTCTCAGGTGGCTTACGAGTCCAATCCTGGCTTTGAAAGTTCTTCGGCATTCAGGACAGGTAATTCCAGATGGCAGATTGGGCTTTGGTTGTTGCAGCCTCTCTTTCAATGTTCTTTTTTCTTCTAATTCTGTGCATCTCTTGGCTTCGAAGGTCGCTGTTCTTTCTTGGATGATGGTTCGCCAGAGTTTCCTGTCCTTGGCATTGGTTTCCCAATTGTCAATGTCGATTTTACATTTCTTCATGCTGGCTTTTAAGGTGTCTTTGATTTCTTCTTTTGTCCGCCTCGTTTACATTTGCCTTTAAGGTGGGAGTAGAAGATTCGCTTTGGTAGACGCTCGTCTTCCATCCGAACAACATGACCGACCCATCTTGGTTCTTGATGACAAAGGCTTTGATGCTAGATGTTTTTGCTTAATTCACCCCGCTGCGTTGGTTCTCCTGCTTTAACAGCTGATATTTAAGCTGCTTCGAAGACATAAAACATAGAAATTAGGTGCAGGAGTAGGCCATTCAGCCCTTCGAGCCTGCACCGCCATTCAATATGATCATGGCTGATCATCCAACTCAGTATCCCGTACCTGCCTTCTCTCCATACCCTCTGATCCCCTTAGCCACAAGGGCCACATCCAACTCACTCTTAAATATAGCCAATGAACTGGCCTCAACTACCCTCTGTGGCAGAGAGTTCCAGAGACTCACCACTCTCTGTGTGAAAAAAGTCTTTCTCATCTCGGTCTTAAAGGATTTCCCCCTTATCCTTAAACTGTGACCCCTTGTCCTGGACTTCCCCAACATCGGGAACAATCTTCCTGCATCTAGCCTGTCCAACCCCTTAAGAATTATGTAAGTTTCTATAAGATCCCCTCTCAATCTCCTAAATTCCAGAGAGTATAAACCGAGTCTATCCAGTCTTTCTTCATAAGACAGTCCTGACATCCCAGGAGTCAGTCTGGTGAACCTTCTCTGCACTCCCTCTATGGCAATAATGTCCTTCCTCAGATTTGGAGACCAAAACTGTACGCAATACTCCAGGTGTGGTCTCACCAAGACCCTGTACAACTGAAGTAGAACCTCCCTGCTCCTGTACTCAAAGACATAATTGATAGAACTTTACAAGTGTTTTCAGATGGCGTTGGTACGTTGTCCAGGTTTCTGATGCATACAGGAGCGTTGGAATCACCACTGCATTGTACACTAACATTTTGGTGTCTGTTCGGATGTTACGATTTTGAAAGACTCGTTCAAAGTCCAAAAGCTGTTCCAGCACACTTAAGACGGTTGGATTTCGTCATCAAGGTCGACATTGGAGGAGAGGTGACTTCCAAGGTATGGAAAATGATCCACATTTTCCAGGGTTGTTTCACCAAGTTGAATTGATGGTTCTTCCCGATTTGTCTCAGTTGGTGACGATTGGTAGATAACCTGAGTCTTCTGGGAGTTGATGGTAAGTCCAGGTTTTGTGTATGCACTGTTGAAGGCAGTCAGGATCTGTTGCAGATGATTTTCTGAGAGCTGCAACACAGTTGTCGTCTGCATATTGGAACTTGATGAGGGAGCTCATAGATATCTCAGTTTTGGACTTGAGACGGGCAAGATTGAAAAGTCTGCATCTGTCCTGTAGACGATTTCGATTACTGGTGGTAGGTCATCCTGGATGATATGGATGGCTGTCGCAATGAAGATGGTCAACAGTGTTGGGGCAATCATGCATCCCTGTTTCACTCCTGATCCGACTTGAAACGGCACGCAGTTGCTGTTGCTGGCCATGACTGTGCATGTCATCGTGGAGGAGTCTCAGGATTTGAATGTACATTCAGGACATCCATAGGTGGATAGGACGTCCCATAAGAGTTCCCTTGATACCGAGTTGAAGGCCTTAGTGAGGTCGATGAATGCCATGTACAAAGGTTGAAGTTGTTCACAACTTTTTTCTTGTAGTTGATGCTTTGTGAAGATCATGTTGGCTGTTCCACGTGATGGTCTAAAACCGGCTTGTGTCTCCGGAAGGATCTTCTCGGCTAAAGGCTTGAGCCGGTTGGTCATGATGTGGGCGAGGACCTAGCCTGCTGTTGCTAACAGGGAAATTCCACGATAGTTTCCGCAGTCAGGTCTATCCTTTTATAGATGATAACGATTGCTGAGTCTCTAAAGTCTCCTGGTACGTCTTCATTGATCCGAATCTTGATGAGAAGTTGATGCAGTTGCTAATGGAGCAGGTTACCTCCAATTTTGTAGACCTTGGCTGGTATTCCGTCCAATCCAGCTGCCTTGTTGTTTTTCAAGGTTTTGATGGCTTCCTTGACTTCTTCAAGTGATGGTATTCTGCTTTGGAAGTCGTCAACGGACTGCTTTGGAATGTTGTTGATCACATTACTGTCAAATTAGGTGGTTTGATTTAGATCTTCGAAGTGCTCCCTCCATCTAGAATTGATGTCAGCATTGCTCTTCAGGATGGTTGATCCATCTGTGCTTTTGAGAGGGGCTTAACCGCGAGTGGATGGTCCAAACAGGGCTTTGGTGGTGTTGAAAAAGCCACCGTTGGCGTCTGCTAGTTGTTGGATTTCCTGAGCTTTCTTACTCCACCATTGGTTTTTCAGGTTTTGGGTGCTCTTCTGGACTGCAGCTTTGCATTCCTGATAACACTTCCTTTTGGTAGCCGACTGTTGGTCATTTTGTAAGGTGATGAAAGCTTTTCTCTTTTCATCGATGAGTTGTTGGAGTTCTTTGTCATTATTGTCGAACCAATCCCGATGCATTTTTTACTCGAACCCAATTGTTTCCTTGCAGGAGGCAATGATAGCGTTCTTCAATAGATTCGACAAATGGTGGGGTTTGTTGAGGCAGTTGTTCTTGAAGTTTTTGTTGAAAATTCTCTACATGGTTGATGTTTTGAATGACGTTAACATTGAATTTCTTGATGGTGTTCTTGTTTTGATGTTTCCTTTTGGGCCGAATCTTCATTATCATTGTGGATGAGATGAGATGATGTTCTCATGGACGCGGAGCATAGGCGCTGATGACGGTGGTGTATTGGTTCCTGATGAGCTGGATTCCTAGTCATAAGGCGTTCGTTGACTCCCAGTGGTTGCTCTGTCAGTTTCTGAAGTAGGCAGTTTTGGATGGCAAGATCCACTCCGTGGATCCTCAGTTGTTCAGGATCAAGACCTTTCCAGAAAAAGGTGTATCAACCTTGTTCTTCCTTTAGTTGCCCTCCAGCTCTTCAGGTCTCACTCAGAGCAACAATGACAAAGTTGAATTTTTGGAGTTCCCGAGCAAATACAGATCTTCTCTAGTCGGTCTAAGTTTGGGTTGTCCATCAGATTTCGTATATTCCAAATTCCAAGTTTCATAGTTTCACTTCTTGGTGGTTTTCGACCACATGATGGTGATCCCTCTGGACATGGCTTTCCAGACAGAACGAGGCGAAGCACTGTTTTTGGGGCACCTTTTCTAGCCCCTTCCCAGTTCAGGGTGAACAGAGTGGATCCAAAATAGGGCTGCTCAGACATGAATACTGCTACCGAACAACTTTCCTACTTCTGTCCAAAGTTGAGTGATTGAATCAAGTATTCATCGCTGTCATGCCGGTTCTTCAAGTTCAAGTTCACATTTGTTGTCACATGCACCAATTAAGGTACAGTGATATTTGAGTTACCATACAGCCATACAAGTAAAAATAACACAATACACAATAGAATTTAACATAAACATCCACCACAATGCAATCAACATTTCTCACTGTGCTGGAAGGCAATAAAGTTCAGTCATCTTCCTCCTTCGTTCACTCGTGGTCGGGGCCTTGAACCCTCCGCAGTCGCTGCTTCAGATGTTCAGGCCCTCTCGTCGGGATGATCGAAACTCCGACGTTGGGACGGATCGGAACACATTTACCGGAGACTGCAGCTTCACGATGTTAAAGTCCACAGCCCCCGCGGTCAGAGCTCGAACATTGGCGATCCTCTGCAAAATAACATCGCAGCTCGGCGATGTTATTGTCCGTCCCGCGTCCGGGGCCAGAAGCTCCGCGGACCGCTGCTCCATGATGTTAAAGTGGCGATCTTCGGCAAAGGATGCCATTGCCCGCTCCGCGATGGTAAGTCCGCGCCTACCCTGCTGCTTGAAGCTCTGGGCCGGTCTCCGGTCTGGAAAGGCTGCACCAAACCAGTTGTTACGCTGCGAGGGGCGCACAGATGCAACACGGAAAAAGTTGCATCTCCGTCGAGGTAAGTGACTGAAAATGGTTTCCCGCTGTACATTAACCCTTATTAATTCATTGCATTTATAATCTCCACTACACATATGTGCATGCCACCCTCTACATGGTATTACGGTACTACACAGCTTTACACTAGCAAGGACAGCCAACTCGCTCTCGCTCTCTAACAAGCCAGCGGAGCTAGATGAGAATGGCTGGCTGTTGGAATGTTCCTGTTTGCCTGTGGAATAAAGATTGATCTTCACTATGTGCGTTGCTATGGATCATTCATAAACATGGTGTCAGAGTCTTGAGCTACGTCTCCAACTCTTTTGCCTGAATTTTTTTTTTTTAACATCGAACCATGGCAGATTCTTTCTGTAAACCAGATCCTTTGGTGTTCGACAGTGAACTTGCCGAAACTTGGCGCATCTTTGAAGTGGAATTCGGAATCTTCATAGATGCTGCCCACTTGGGAGCTGCTCCACACACCATTGCATCAATTCTCAATGTGGCGGGCACAGAGGCTGCCCTGCGGGCACAGGATTTTTACTACGCCCCACAACATACCGATGCGGTAACACATGTTGTGACCCCGGCAGAGTCCATCAGAGACCCCGCCTGCCTTCTCCGAAAGTTTAGAGACCTGTGCCAACTTCACACTAACGTTATTATGGAGCATTTTTCCTGTAGCCAACAAGAGGGCGAGACGGTCAAATCCGACAATGATGCCCTCAAGAGCATTGCGGCCAGATGCCACTTCCATGACCGTGACATGCTCATCCATGGCCACCTCGTATATGGCATCCTGGATAACAAGGTGAGAAATGAAATACTCCGGGATGAGGAGCTTGCACTAAATAAGGTTGAACGTGACTGCCAGGTTGCAGAATACACTGACCCATACCAAAGCCATGGGACCGGGACCACACTCTGCCTACGATGTCCATGCCTTCTGTAGGTCCCTGTGACAAACATTAACAACCCCTCGACAACCGCCTACATCCCCAGGGATGGTAACTCACACACGAAATTTCATGAACAATGCCCCGCTTATGGTAAAACTTGTCAGTATTGTAAAAAGAAATGCCATTTTATCCAATTCTGCCATGCTCGTGCCAATAGGGGTCAGCCACAACAACCTCTCTATGTGCTTGAGCCCACACTTTAGCACGTGGCAATGACAGAATCAGCATTTCCAGCAGAACCACGACCGCAGCACCTGCAAGAAGACAGCCAAAACATACATTTTACTTCGGAGTCACGTGAGTGACTACGTGAAGACCCCGCCAGGACGCATGCGCGACATATCGTCGAACGCATTGCGGAAGCGACAGTCGGGAGGAGCGCCGCTCCTCCAGCGCGAGTTTTGAAAAATTACGGAAGGTAAGTCTTACCTTTTCTGGTGAGCGTGGCGACTCGGTGTGTTTCTTTTTCAGAACGGAGGAAGCACCATGGAGTCGCCAAGGGAGAGCAGCAGCTGATACCGCTGCTGTGGAAGCAGCCAGCAGCGTGCCGTCTCTCCAGAGCTGCAGGTGCTGCCAGCAGCTCCCGGCTTCCCGCCGCTACAGACCGCAGGTGCGCCGCGGGCGGCGGCAAAACCACCCGGAAGTCGGACAGGTCCGTTGACTCGGCTGGGTCCGGACCTGAAGACACCCCGTTCACGGATAGCGATGGCGGGCGTCTTTCCCGCGGGAGCGGGTGGGGAGCAGTGCTCCAGCGTGACCTGCTTATGCAGGGGCAGAGTCACAGTGGGTCTCCTCGCAGACCCACGGCAGGATCCTTTCAAGGACTGCCAAATGTCTCGCCCTCTTCGCAGGGGAGCATTAGGGGTCAGAGCTGGGCTGACCCTGAAGAAGGGGCAATGGCTGAACAGTCAACTGTGAGGGGTGCCAGAAGAGAGAGCAGCAGAAGATTTGTGGGAACACATGCTGTATCAACTCAAGAAGGACTGCCTATACAAAGCTGCAAGCCAGTACAAAATACATGGCTACAAACCAGCTACAGGAGCAAGCCATTAACTTTATGGCTGGGAAGTACATTGCTCCAGAGAACTCCATTTCTCTTAAAGTACCAGCAGTCTATGACCCCATCTGGGGCAACAGGAGCCCATCTATAAGGAGCCAGGAGGGGAAGCTCCAGAGGAAACTGCTGGCTGCTAAAATCACAGCAGTACCAGGACAACTGATGGGGTTGATTTGCCTGAAGAGTTACTAGATGCTCTAGCAGACTGTGTAATACTCAGTGGAGATTAACAGTTACAGGAAGAGCATCATCAAGAAGTGTGGAATTATGCAAGACAAGTAGCACACAGGCGCCAAAATTGCTGTTGGGGGACCTCCCGAAGCAGGTGAAAGACCTGCATGACGAAGCCAAGGCTATAGGCCTGATCAAGGTGCCAAGCACCTCTAAAACCCACTATCAACAGCGGCAGCACCCCTACACACCCACCAGACATCGGTGCTATGGAAGACCATCTGGTGGTGAAAGCTCGAAGGCCGGCCCACCTGCACAGCGGTCTTTCAGACCATGGCCCAGCCCGGCCTTCATGGAAAATGCGCCAACCCCACAACGCAGCAACACAATACCAGAAGAAACAACTGCGGAGACAACCCACACGACACCGGTAACCATGGAGGTAGGTGGGTCTGGTTGTCTTAAAAAACATTGCATGTCCGATTCATCAAAAGTTGGGGGACGGTTGCACTTGTTTCATCATGTGTGCTGCACTTTTACCTCTGAAATTTTACATACTCGGAAGTATTCATAATTACAAATTGAATTTGTATACGAACTACCGTCCCAATTCAGCATACGCCTAGCAGGAAGTTCATACTTCACAAAAAGAGAGAACAGCAGGCCATGCTGAACTGTTAAGACTAAACACTAAAGGGATTGAGAAAACAATCAGAGAATTTCAAGAGTTCGTATCAAATATATTTATAAAAACTAAAAAGATGGTGGTTGCCGTATCATTACAGATTTGACCGAACTAAATACTTCCGTTCAGTATGCCCATTTCAAAATAGACACATTTGTCACACACAGGGTCATCGTAAATACCTGAAATTTATCTGGATGGGACAGCTATGGCAGTATGCCTTATCCAATGGGTTGTCATCAGCACCCAGGCTATTACAAATTCATTAAAACCAGCTTTAGCATACTTAAAGAAACATAACCATATCGTCATGGCTTACCTTGATGATATTCTCATCGTAGGTTAAAATTGGAGCTGGCTACATTGGTGGTATCAGCCACAACACAGAGATTTAACGTACATCCAGATAAGTCAAAATTGGAACCCTCCACTACCATGGATTATTTGGGGTTCACTATTGACTCTGTTCATATGTCTATCACCTTGCCACCAAACAAAGTGACAGACTTGATGGGAGTATGCAAAAGCCTCACTGGCATCAGGGAACCATCCATTCGGCAAGGAGTAAGAGTGATTGGGAAATTGGTGGCTGCGTTCCCAGCAGCACAATTGGACCACTCCATTATTAAAACCTGGAAGAGGGAAATTTTTGCTCTCAAAAATCATGCAGGCCATTTCAATAGGCCTATGCAACTACCAGGGAAAGTAAATCAGAATTAAACTGGTGGATAGAAATGTTCAATACTATACTAACCCCATCACCCCATTCTATATCCCTAGGGTACATTACAGACTGATGCCAGTGCTAAAGGTTGGGGAGCAACTAATACCACCGCAAGTTGTGGTGGCAGATGAGTGCACAAAAATTATTCTGTTTAAAGCACTAGCAATTAATTATCTAGAAATGCTGGGAGCGTTTCATGGACTCAGGGCCTACTGCTCAGATGAGCACCAGTTGCATGTACGGTACAAATTGATACCACAGTGGGGGCCTATATATAATCATATGGGTGAAATAAAGTCGATATCATGTGATGAATTGCCTAATAATATCTGGCACTGGTGTCTGGGAGAGAGATTTGGATCTCAACCACTTACCTTCCAGGTAAGCTAAATACAGTGGCAGACACCAGGTCACGTAAATTCAACGACAACATTAAATGGATGTTGGATCGGAAAGTGTTTACAGATATTATAGACCGGTATGGGACACCAGATATCGACCTTTTTTCCATCCAGACTAATTCACCAACTACCAACATATGTTGCTTGGGAACCAGACCCAGGGGCAGCAGCGATGGACGATTTCTCGCTGCATTGGGGGGGGGGGGGGGGGGGGGGGGGGATTTGTTTTGCTATGCATTTTCCCCTTCTGCCTCATCAGGCGAGTCTTACAATAATTAAACAAGACGCCGCAACGGGTACCATGGTTCCCAACAGTACAAAGATGGTCTCAGAACCCTGCATCTGGATCAACAACGGCCAAGGAGGTTGGCACACCCCGTGCGGGAAAGTATCCGTGCCATGACTGTATGAACTTGTTGATTTGCAGTTTCTGAACAGGCCATTTCTGGGATACGGACTCTCCGACAGGACGATCAATGCCATCTCAGCGTCGTGCAGGGAGTCCACGAGAAGACAGTACCTGACATATGTCAGGAAATGGGAAGTGTTCAGCACCAGGACGAACACTACATATGACTCAGCCACCAACACTGAAGTGCTGGAGTTCTGGCCACCCTTCATTTCGATGAAGGATTGAGTTACAGTGCCATTATTGTGCAAGGAGTGCCCTATCTAATATCTGGGCAGAGGGAGTGATCACCTGGCTATAGGATCACACCCACTAGTACCTAAACGAATGAGGGGTATTTGTACTCTATTCCCCCCAGGCCCAGATACACCTATATATGGGACATAGGTAGTACACCATGTTACGAGGATGGACACCAATATCGGGGCTCACTCTGGACAAACTAATATCCTAGATGGGAATGATTATGGCACTTGGATCAGCACAACGGGTCCAGTCCTTACACAAGCTAGAATAGGACGTCATGTCTGTCACAAATAGAAACATAGAAACATAGAAATTAGGTGCAGGAGTAGGCCATTCAGCCCTTCGAGCCTGCACCGCCATTCAATATGATCATGGCTGATCATCGAACTCAGTATCCCGTACCTGCCTTCTCTCCATACCCTCTGATCCCCTTAGCCACAAGGGCCACATCCAACTCTCTCTTAAATATAGCCAATGAACTGGCCTCAACTACCCTCTGTGGCAGAGAGTTCCAGAGACTCACCACTCTCTGTGTGAAAAAAGTCTTTCTCATCTCGGTCTTAAAGGATTTCCCCCTTATCCTTAAGCTGTGACCCCTTGTCCTGGACTTCCCCAACATCGGGAACAATCTTCCTGCATCTAGCCTGTCCAACCCCTTAAGAATTTTGTAAGTTTCTATAAGATCCCCTCCAATCAGTCTTTCTTCATAAGACAGTCCTGACATCCCAGGAATCAGTCTGGTGAACCTTCTCTGCACTCCCTCTATGGCAATAATGTCCTTCCTCAGATTTGGAGACCAAAACTGTACGCAATACTCCAGGTGTGGTCTCACCAAGACCCTGTACAACTGAAGTAGAACCTCCCTGCTCCTGTACTCAAATCCTTTTGCTATGAAAGCTAACATACCATTTGCTTTTTTCACTGCCTGCTGCACCTGCATGCCTACTTTCAATGACTGGTGTACCATGACACCCAGGTCTCGCTGCATCTCCCCTTTTCCTAATCGGCCACCATTTAAATAATAGTCTGCTTTCCTGTTTTTGCCACCAAAGTGGATAACCTCACATTTATCCACATTATACTGCATCTGCCAAACATTTGCCCACTCACCCAGCCTATCCAAGTCACCTTGCAGTCTCCTAGCATCCTCCTCACAGCGAACACTGCCCCCCAGCTTAGTGTCATCCGCAAACTTGGAGATATTGCCTTCAATTCCCTCATCCAGATCATTAATATATATTGTAAATAGCTGGGGTCCCAGCACTGAGCCCTGCGGTACCCCACTAGTTACTGCCTGCCATTGTGAAAAGGACCCGTTTACTCCTACTCTTTGCTTCCTGTTTGCCAGCCAGTTCTCTATCCACATCAATACTGAACCCCTAATACCGTATGCTTTAAGTTTGTATACTAATCTCTTATGTGGGACCTTGTCGAAAGCTTTCTGGAAGTCCAGATATACCACATCCACTGGTTCTCCCTTATCCACGCTACTAGTTACATCCTCGAAAAATTCCACAAGATTCGTCAGACATGATTTACCTTTCGTAAATCCATGCTGACTTTGTCCAATGATTTCACCACTTTCCAAATGTGCTGCTATCCCATCTTTAATAACTGACTCTAGCAGTTTCCCCACTACCGATGTTAGACTAACTGGTCTGTAATTCCCCGTTTTCTCTCTCCCTCCCTTCTTAAAAAGAGGGGTTACATTTGCTACCCGCCAATCCTCAGGAACTACTCCAGAATCTAAAGAGTTTTGAAAGATTATCACTAATGCATCCACTATTTCCTGAGCTACTTCCTTAAGTACTCTGGGATGCAGCCTATCTGGCCCTGGGGATTTATCAGCCTTTAATCTATTCAATTTACCCAACACCACTTCCCGACTGACCTGGATTTCACTCAATTCCTCCTTTGACCCACAGTCCCCTGCTATTTCAGGCAGATTATTTATGTCTTCCTTAGTGAAGACGGAACCAAAGTAGTTATTCAATTGGTCCGCCATATCCTTGTTCCCCATGATCAACTCACCTGTTTCTGACTGCAAGGGACCTACATTTGTTTTAACTAACCTCTTTCTCTTCACATATCTATAAAAACGTTTGCAGTCAGTTTTTATGTTCCCTGCCAGTTTCCTTTCATAATCTATTTTTCCTTTCCTAATTAAGCCCTTTGTCCTCCTCTGCTGGTCTCTGAATTTCTCCCAGTCCTCTGGTATGCTGCTTTTTCTGGCTACTTTGTACGCATCATCCTTTGCTTTGATACTATCCCTGATTTCCCTTGTTATCCACGGATGCACTACCTTCCCCGATTTATTCAGGTTATCTGCATATAAATGGCAGATAACCTGCTACATACAGGGGTACTTAAACAAGACTGACCCGGTTCCTTTGGCCAATATTAGAGTTCTGGCCTATCCTGCAGATAGTCGGCCCTGCATAGTGACACATATTTTCCAATATATAGTCACCAAGACACTTATGGGCACGGAGAGAGCTTTCTCATTAGCCATAAATGCCCTCACCTAAGGTCACAGTGCAAACCATATCCAGATGGTTAGGGTGGTATTACGTGCAGTGGTGAATACTAATGTTTCAAATCTCACTCCAACAGGGCTGCATCTACATCGGACGCTAGGATGATGGGAGTTCCTATGGACCACATCCTTGCCACAGCGGGGTGGAGCAATGAACGCATTCAATGCTTTATAATAAACCCGTGGCCGATCCTGAGACGTTTGCAGGGAAAAATTAAGTTCTGTAAAATAAATTACCCAATGTGGGGCATATTATTTTAGGTATGAATAATACCTTTATTGTTTTTCAGCACAGTGTCGTGTGTGAAATACGTTCATCCTCCGTCCCAGAATGGCAGTGTGTGAGCATGGTCCCGTTCCAGGGCATGAAATCACAGAGCTTTGAAATCTTCACGTAGTCACTCACGTGACTCCGAAGTAAAATAGTAAGATTAAATGAGAACTTACCAGTTTGAAGTTTGATCTTTATTTTATGAGGAGTTACGATGAGGGATTACGTGCCCTCCGCTCCCAAAACCCTCTATTATAAAGTTCAACTGGTATGGAAGTTCTCTCTTATCTTACTATATTAGTCTACTCTGGTATCTGTGATTTCACACCACTGCTTTGAAGAATGTCGCGCATGCGTCTTGGCGGGGTCTTCACGTAATCCCTCATCGTAACTCCTCATAAAATAAAGATCAAACTTCAAACTGGTAAGTTCTCATTTAATCTTACTATTCTTGTGTACCCGATTCAAACAGTGTTCCCATGACAATGCTCAGTATCAACAAAACCAGAGTTGCTGCAAAGATAGATTCCGGAGCGAGATGTAATGTCATCTCTCTATCAGACTTCCAAGGAATTCACAACAATGAAACTCATGAAAACCATTGCATCCATTTGGGGGGGATGGTGGGGGGGAGATACAACCAGTTGGTATGGTCACATTACAATGCCATCTAGTGTCTCACATTTACAATTGTTAGAGGGGAAGTGCCCCTCCTGAGCATTGATGCATGCTGCAATATGAACTTAGTCTTCTTCGGCAAAACTGTGTACTAGCTGTCGACCTCTCAAAGTCCCACCTGCAAGAAATTCAAGGATGAAACCGATCACCAGCCCCTGGTCAGTATCCTCAGTAAACCGATTCACCACATCACCAGCAGCCCCGAGTACCTGCAGTCCAATGGCCTGGCTGAGCGTGTGGTGAGAAGTGCAAAAGAACTAATGGAATGCTCACACAGGGCTGGCTCTGATGTTCATCTCAACCTACGGAACATCGTCCGCGACCCTCTCCTGGGATCTGCAGCCGAATGGCTCATGTCATGGCGAACACGCTCCACCCTGCCTATGGCCAAGCAACTACTAGAACCACAAGTTCATGCACCGTTAGTGATCCAATCCCTGCTCCAATGCCTCCGGGACATAGAAAGAAAATACTACGATAAAACCAGCTCTCCGCTTCAACCACTCAACAAGGGACAGGTTGTCGGAGTCATTCTCTTGTTCAGTGTTGACAATGGCATCTATCAGCGAACCCACCAACACTGCTTCCTGGTTAATGAACCGGCACCTCCATGTCCTTACCCAGACTAGCTCACGCTCCGCTGGCTTGTGAGAAAGAGAGAGCGAGCTGGCTGACCTTGCTAGAGTAAAGCTGTGTAGTACCGTATTAGCAAAGGGTGGCATGCACATATGTGTGGTGGAGATTATAAATGGCAGGGGTTAATAAGATAAATCTCTATCTCCCTCCCCCACCCCAGTCGCACCAGCTTCTCATTTTCACACCACAAACAGCTTACAATGGCTTGTTCCCTTTATCACCGATACTTTTTTGCATATCTTTCACTCATTGTTCCTTAGAGAGATAGAGATAGAGGGAATGCCAGGGCCCGAGGGCTGAGGGAGAGGTGGGAAGGGGAGGAGACAGCAAGGGTTAACAGAATTGAGAAAATTCAATATTCAAGCCCAAAGGATGCAGACTCCCCAAGTGGAATATGAGGTGCTGTTCCTCCAGCTTGCGGTGTTGCTCACTCTGGCCGTGGAGGAGGCCCAGGACCGAGAGGTCGGATGTGGAATGGGAGGGGGAGTTGAAGTGCTGAGCCACCGGGAGGTTGGGTTGGTTATTGCGGACCGAGCGGAGGTGTTCGGCGAAGCGATCGCCAAGCCTCCGCTTGGTCTCACCGATATAGATCATCTGGCATCTGGAGCAGCGGATGCAGTAGATGAGGTTGGAGGAGGTGCAGGTGAACCTCTGTCCGGACCTGGAAGGACTGCTTGGGTCCCTGAAAGGAGTGGAGGGGGGAGGTGAAGGGACAAGTGTAGCATTTCTTGCGGTTGCAAGGGAAAGTGCCCGGGGAAGGGGTAGAGTGGGAGGGGAGGGAAGAATGGACAAGGGAGTTGCGGAGGGAGCGGTCTTTGCGGAAGGCAGACAGGGGGGGAAATGGGAAGATGTGGCGGGTGGAGGGGTCACGTTGGAGGTGGCGAAACTGGCGGAGGACTATATGTTGTATTTGCCGGCTGGTGGGGTGAAAGGTGAGGACCAGGGGGACTCTGCCCTGTTTGCGAGTGGGGGAATGGGGAGCGAGGGCAGTGTTGCGGGGTATGGAGGAGACCCTGGTGCGAGCCTCATCAATAGTGGGGGAGGGGAATCCCCGTTCTCTGAAGAATGAGGCCATTTGTGATGACCTGGTGTGGAACACCTCATCCTGGGAGCAGATGCGGCGTAGACGGAGGAATTGGGAATAAGGGATGGAGTCCTTACAGGAAGCAGGGTGGGAGGAAGAGTAGTCCAGGTAGCTGTGGGAGTCAGTAGGTTTGTAGTGGATGTCGGTCAGGAGCGTATCACCTGCAATACTTTACTATGTGTGTTGCTGTGATCATTCATAAACACCCCCTAGCCCCCCTCCTCCCCCACATCGGACATACCGAGAAACATTAAAACATACATTTAGACACTCAAAAAATAACAAAAAAAGTCAAAAAAACACGAGCAGCTGGTGAGGCTGCCGCTCGCAGGGGTATCCGGTGGACTGAAGGTGCTTCAAACCATCACGAGGCCTGCTCCCGTCGCTGAGGCTTGACAGTTTTGTGCTGCTCACAGAACGAAGACGCCGATGCGTGTGTTTGTTTAAGGTGTACTTGATGTTGCACTCCAAGAAGCACGGTCCTTCACAAATCAATCAACTAATTCCAAAGGCAAGGGAACCAAGATGATTGGAGCTGGTTTCATCTGTTGCAGGCTTCATCCGCCTTCACAGCCGTTGAGTTCAAGATAACTTTGTCTGCCTGGTCCGCTGTTGAGGTCTTGTAGGTTTGGATCGTTCTTAGTCTGGACCCGCATCCTCAACCTGACTGCCATGGGTGGCCCTACCAGAAGCTGGTGCTTCCTATGGAATCATGGGGGCACGCAAGCCTCTTCACCAGGACAAGGTAAACAATCCGAAGAGGACACTTGTATGGAGTGCTAGACTCTGAAAGAACATCTGCATTATTAGCAGGCATCTCAGGAAAATTAGTGTGTGGCAGTGTTGCTTGAAATTTAGCCAGTCCATTTGTGTGAAAACAATTCCCCTCGGATCCCTATCAATTCTTTCCCCCCACTGCTTGGAAGGTGGTAAGGCTGTTTTGCATCCCGATGTATCAGCAAAATGTGGTGGACGATGAAAGTTTAACCATATAACCATATAACAATTACAGCACGGAAACAGGCCCTCTCGGCCCTTCCAGTCCGTGCCGACCATTTGTTTTCCCCTAGTCCCATCTACCTGCACTCAGACCATACCCCTCAATTCCCTTCACGTCCATATACCTATCCACTTTACTTTTAAATGTTAAAATTGATCCTGCCTCAACCACTTCTGCTGGAAGCTCATTCCACACAGCCACCACCCTCTGAGTAAAGAAGTTCCCCCTCACATTACCCCTAAACGTCTGTCCCTTAATTCTCATGTCATGCCCTCTTGTTTGAATCTTCCCTACCCTCAATGGGAAAAGCTTATCCACGTCAACTCTGTCTATCCCTTTCATCATTTTAAAGACCTCAATCAAGTCCCCCCTTAACCTTCTGCGCTCCAAAGAATAAAGACCTAACTTGTTCAACCTTTCTCTGTAACTTAGTTGCTGGAACCCTGGCAACCTAGTAAATCTCCTCTGTACTCTCTCTATTTTGTTGACATCCTTGGGGACAATACGCTTCAGTAATATGTCTGAAGAAGTCGGAAGAAGGGTCCTGATCCAAAACATCACCCAGCCAACAAAGGCATATATATTGGGGAATTGGCTCAAATGGTAGTTCTCGCTTAGGATGTGAGAGGTAGCGGGATCAATGCTCACATTCTCCATTGGTCTTTTGGATGCAGGAGCTGGCCGGTCTCTTGTTTAATACGTGCAGAGATGCAGGTATGAGGAAAGACGGCAAATCTTGTCAGTGTTTGGAGCAGTCAAGAAATATTGATCTACTTCAGTTGGAAAGAAGAGAAAAGATAAAGAGAAGTGGCAAGTGATCCATATATCCATGATCCATAAAGTGAGGATTGAGGTGCCAACCGTCTGCTTACAAGGATTAGGTGTGAAGAAATCAATTACCAAGTCAAGGACTAAGGCAGGGGATAGGGCTTGAAAAACAATGTGCAGAGTAAGACAATGAGCCAGTATGAGTCAAACCTACAATGGCTCTAGAGTGTTACTTCAATACGTATGCTGTTGGAACCTGGAACAGTAACAGCAGGCTCAGCTTTGACGGACATAAAAAGCTCCAGTAACTACGCGGTACAGGCAGCATCCCTGGAGAGAAGGAATGTGTGACGTTTCGGGTCGAGACCCTTCTTCAGACTAGAAGACTAGGACGGACATCTGAATATTGATGAAGTTCCTTGTAGACCTACAGTGCAGCTGTGGTGGAGAGTGCAAAACTAAAAGAAAGGCATAAATATTGGGGAATTAGCACAAATGGCTCACCTTTATTCTGTATTGAAGCTGTGGGAAACCAGTACAAACTCTCTCCCCCCCGAGTGGACCAGTAGACAACATAACAGCAGATCAGCAAACCTCAAGCGTGGTTCTCTTTATGCCTCTGGATGCAATCACCACAAGGTGGAGAGTGAAAAATTAAAAGGAAGGCATAAGTATTGGGGAATTAGCTCAAATGGTAGAGCGCTCGCTTAGCATGTGAGAGGTAGCAGGATCGATGCCTGCATTCTCCATTGGACTTTTAGATGCAGGCTTCGGCCAGTCTCTTGCCTGATATGGGCACGTGCAGAGATGCAGGTATGAGGAGAGATGGTGAATCTTGTCAGTTTTTGGTGCAAGAAATATTGATTTACTTTGATTGGAGAGAAGAGACGAGGTAAAGAGAAGTGGCAAGTAGTCCTGATATCGAGTATGAGGATTGAGGTGCCAACCGTGGTCTTATGGGAATTGTGTGTGAAGAAATCAATTGCCAGTCTAGTAGGAAGGACCAAGTCAGGGGACAGGACTTGTAAAACAATTGTGTTCCACATCTGAGGAAGGATGTACTGGCTCTGGAGTGGGTACAGATGAGATTTACAAGAATTATTCCAGGAATGAGTGGGTTAGCATACGATGAGCATTTGACACCACTGGACCTGTACTCGCTGGAGTTTAGAAGGTTGAGGGGGGATCCTCATTGAATCTGACAGAATAATGAAAGGCATAAATAGAGTGGATGTGGAAAGGATGTTTGTAATGGTGGGAGAGTCTAGGATCAGAGGTCATAGTTAAAGGCGCTGTTTTAGAAAGGAGTTGAGGAGTAACTTCTTTGTTCAGAGGGTGAAGTACAGAATCAGACAACCTGGCTGGAGGCTTTCCTTCGATAGCTCAGTTGGTAGAGCGGAGGACTGTAGTGGAAACATGGTCATCCTTAGGTCGCTGGTTCAATTCCGGCTCGAAGGAGCTGCTCACCTTTTGTTACGTTCAGCACCATTTCCCGCATAGCCCAGCAGCGAGGACGGAAAGATGGTCTCCATCTGACCTCTGGCTGTGATCACAAAGAATGAACCGGTAATCAATTACTAAATACCCAAACCTAGTCCGGCAGAGCATGTGCTCTGGAGTGTTACTTCATTACATATGCGGTTGGAACAGTAACACCAACCTGGAACTGTAACGGCTTTAATATGTTTTGAAGCTGTAAGAAACCATCACAAACTCTTTGCCCACCAGTGGACAAGTAGACGACATAACATCCGATCATCAAACCTCAAGCATAGTTTTCTTCATGTCTGTGTCTGCAGTCTACACAAGGCAGTTTACTTTCAACTGTTGCATCTCCACATTAGCAGGGAGTGGTAGTATCTGAAACTACTCCAGCATTTTCTGAAAATACATTTTGTATCAGTGTACTGGCCACTATCACTTGTCAAAAAGTTCCACCTTTGGTGCCTATTATTTTTTTTTGCATTTAAGCTTGTTAAGGTAGTGGTTTGCCTAAGGTGTCAGCAAAATGTGTGGTGGAAGCTTGAGAATTTACGCTGAGGTATTGAACGGACATCTAAATATAAGGAAGTTCTTTGTAGACCTGCATTTGTGCTGTGGTGGAGAGTGATTTTTAAAAAAAGGCATAATATTGGGGAATGCCTGGTGCCATGTACATGCTGAGGCGGAGAGACGGCAAATCTTGTCAGTTTTTGCAGCAGTCAAGAAATGTTGGTCTACTTTTGCTGGAATAAAGAGAAAAGATAAGGAGAATATAGGAATGTCATAGGAAAGATATTTTCATGTTATAGGAAAGATATTGTCAAGCTTGAATGTTCAGAAAATGTTTACGAGTATGTTGCCAGGACTAGATGGTGTGAGCTATAGGGAGAGGTTGATAGGCTGGGTCTCAATTCCTTGGAGCGCGGGAGGATGAGGGGTGAACTTATAGAGGTGTACAAAATAGTAAGATTAAACAAGAACTTACCAGTTTAAAGTTTGATCCTGATTTTATGAGGAGTTACGATGAGCGTTTACGTGAAGAAGGCCATCAGTCTGCTGAGCATGTCAATCTTCAAAGCAGAGGTGTGAAATCACAGATAACAGTTGTTGAACTGAACATAGTAAGATTAGAGAAGAGTAGAACTACCAGATGACCTTAATAATATGAGGGTTGAGTGCGGTGGGCACGTAAACACTCATCGTAACTCTTCATAAAATCAAGATCAAACTTCAAACTGGTAAGTTCTCGTTTAATCTTACTATTATACTTCGGAGTCACGTGAGTGACTACGTGAAGATTTCAAAGCTCTGTGATTTCATGCCGGAAACAAATCCTTGCATTACTCACTGCATGAAGTGACCATGGATGAGTGAAAAAGATTAATGCATTCAGACATTACTTAAATTGTTCAAATGCTGATGTTTTAATCATCCAAATAAATAATTGTGACCCCTTTCATCAAGGGGGAAGCTATAAAACAGAGTCTTAAATGGAGTTGACAAATACCCCCGGTTTGCAATGGGTTATTTAAAATGTTGGTAAAGTATGTTCATTTGACCATCCTGCAGCTGCTAGGCTGTGGTCCTGTGGAATGTACATTACCCTTGGAGCTGATGTGGTAGCAGCCCTAGTGGAGTGAGTGTGGTAAATATTAGTATCAATGCATACGTTAGCCAAAACCATGGTTTTACCTCCTGGAGATGGTGGAACTAATACTTCTATGAAGTTTTTTGTACCCAACAAACACAGCTAGTGAGGAGCCCTGGAAGCTCTAGGTGACCTAGACGAATAGTGTAAAGGTGTGACCATACATTACCAAAGGTCCATAGGATAGCTATAAAACTTGTTTGAGACCTATGCCCCAGGTTAGTTCTGGTTAATTAACTCAAACACATAAAATGTTATGTATTAGCAGATGTACCATCCTGTCCGGTCGCAATTTACGGTATCACTGGACCCGGTGCACTGAGGCCAATGCCATGAGGATAAGAACCTTAGGGAGCCGGCTAAAGCTTAGGATGTACCGGGCCTGGAAGAACTTGTATTAAAGATATCCTTATATTCTGGATATCGGAGCATGAGGCCCGACAGTGTGGGTCCCACTGCTGCAGTAAATATGATGAGAAAGCACGTTGGCATAGTGAATGGCACTTTCCTTTATTGTCATAGATCCATGTGAAAATGAACTAAGACATCAGTATCCAAGCTGTGTTGTACGCAACATGTATATTAGAACAAAACGGTTCCCATTTTCTGAAGTGGAATAGTACTGCCTTATGGTGCCTCCCCTGCACTCTGCAGTGTGCACTACATGGATTGGTCGGACTACCCGAGCCATAGGCATAGTCGTCTCAGAGTCTGCAAGTCAATTAATTGATTTTCTTGCAATGGCTGGTTACCCATGTCACAGGCAGAACCAGCAAGTTTTATGTTTAGAATGACCATATTAGGTTCTATACAATTTCCAACATTAGTGGGAACCCGTGGCCGCATATGCCAGTCAGACAGTTTGAACGCCTGAAGCGGTGTATTGCTTGATTTATTGCAAGACCTGACTGTAGTGGCAGTATGGAGAAAAGACATGCAAGAAAACAATCCTCTCCAGTGTGGCGATAGTGTATTCTCGCCACTGTATGCCATGTATTAATAACTAGAAAAAAGGCCTGGATGTAAACATATCGATATTCGGTGTTCTATCCAGTCATGATGATATTAAACACTTAGTGATCCAACATTCATTCTGTGTTGTCATTGATTTCACTTAATGACACAATAGCCTCAAACGAGATTAGGTAAAAATCATGGGATAGTTTAACTTTATTGCACCCATGTGCCTAACATATGTCACCACCATGGTGTATCAACTTGGAGTTGAGCATGCAGATTATGCATATTCGCACAATCACCTTTAACCTATAAGATGCACCTAGTGTTATAGGTGGTTGATACCAAACTGAAAATTGGTGACTGATGCAAACCGCATCCACCTCCATAACTGGAGATGGCAGTCGTAATTTCTCATCTTTGAGGACTAGCATCAGTTTGTAATTACTGAGGATAACTGACCAAACTTACTGGAGCAATGCTGAATACTGCCACCGTGTGACTTCAGTAGCTTCAGCTGGGATAGGCCTGGGTCTATTAACAAAGACGTACATGGTACTGAGGGGTTAATTCTTTGCGCGTAGTAGGCACTGATAATGCAAAGGCCCAATTTGCATCGCTGGAACACAGCTGCTATATTGCCAATTACACTTAATGAGTAGATTGCTGCTTATAACAACGAGGTTGTTACAGGCTTCTGATAATTCCACCTCCTGCCCCAGGGCGGAGTCTCTGTTAAAATGTAATCCCAACAGTGAATTGTTATGATTGGTATCAACTTAAATTTAACTGGATGGATTAAAGGACTCCAATCCTCAAATATAGTTTGGGCTGCAACAGTTAATTTAGTAAAATACAGTGTTTAAAAAACATTATCCAGATAGGTGATAACAATGTTCTAGTGCTCTGAGCAGCCCAAGCACCGGTTTAACTAATTTGGTACATAAACCTGGGAGCTTAAGTAGCCCATTTGCAACGGTTTTACCGTTGCATTGACCCATCCAGATACATTTCAAATATCTCCGGTGATCCCTGTGAATGGGAACTGAATAGCACCTATTGAAACAATAATTGGACAGTAACGATATATCCCATTTTAAAAGTCTATACTGCACATGGGAGTTAAATCTGGATGAAGTGACATCCTGCATCTTTCACCCCATCCTGAAAGGCAATCCAGCCCATAATACTGGGCCTGTCTTGAAAGACAACTCCGGCCCCAATTCCAAGCCTGCTTGGAACCTAGTATGTTGTGCAGTATAAAGTAATCACATGTTATCATCAGTTTATTAAACCTTGATCTAAATCTCATGCAAGCATGGTCACGTAGAAAAAACACAAGTGTAAATATTAACAACATGTAAATGGACCACAAACCCATGTTTTGGGAGAACAAGACCCACCTACCTCCATGGCTACCGGTGGTCGTATGCTAAGCCATTAGGCTTTGGTCTGAAACTGTCATCATACTGAGCCTGCCTCGTAAGACAGCTCTAGCCACAATTCTGAGCCTGCCTCGAAAGACAACGCTGACCATATTTCCGTGCACAGCTTTCAAACTGCCACCGGCTTCAATGAACCGCTGCCCCCGATGGAGGCGTGGGGTGTGTCGATGCCTGCCGATGAAGCTTTGCTCCCCTTGATAAGTCCGACAGCTTTCGCTTCCTGGTCTTACCTGTGGGAAAGTCTTACCTGAAGAGAGGATTCGGCGGCTGGATTCATTTCTTGGATTGCATGCAAGTTCCATACTGATCATTCGCACTCCCCTCCACAAGGAGGGAGATTTGTAGGCAGCCCTTAAAACAGGTGCTGCCGCAGGCCCCTGAGGCTACCTGCGCTGACAAGGCCCCTCCAGCGGCCCTATGTCAGGTCACTGAAACTGACCCTGAATGCTCCCCTCCCCAGAGTGGGAGACATTGTGCAGCTCTGAAACACAAGAGCTGCACAATGTCTGCCTGCGGGTTCTCCATAATACCTGGGCTGATAACTCTCTTTGGAATATATCATTGTTGAGCACCTCTCCATCAGGTGCTCCATGTGGGTTTGAATGTTTGAAAATGTTTCCCAGTTAGGAGGTGGTCCTGTCCATCAGGAAACCTCCTGGCCTGACTCCCGTAGTCCACGGCCTGACCGTCTTACCTTAGGTTTGACCCCCTTTCTGGGGACCCACAGCGGTCTGGAAGCGGCTGACCGCTATATGTTGGTGGGGTCACTCCTGGCCTGACTTCCATAGGCCTGCCCCACTGCCGTGGGTTTACCCCCTACGTGGGGAACCACAGTGGTCTGGTTATAGCTGGCCCCTGTATGTGGCTCCTTGCCCGACTTCCTAGACTTTGCCAGCCTGTGGTTCGTTTTACCCCCTACGTGGGAACCACTGCCGGCCTGGAAGCAGACGCCCCCTGTAGTCGGGTGGTGGGACACTGTTGACATGGCTCACAGACCTTGCCGGCGTGTGGTTGCTTAACCACCTCCTTGGGAATCACTGCCGGTCTGGAGCAGATGATCCCCTGTGTGTCGGGGACTCTACTGGCCAGGCTACAGACCTTGCCAGCGTGTGGTAGTTTAACCCCCTTCCGGGGAGCTACAGTGGTCTGGAAGCCACTGACTGCGATGTCAGTGACTCTAGGGGAGGGGAGGGGGGGCGTCCGACGGCCGCCGGCTACCCGCACTTCCGCGGTCTCTGTGGCCGGGTTCCCCTAGGTCCCGGTATCCGTGGTCGAGACCGGGATTCCCCGCGGTCCGTGACCGGTTCCACGGCCCGTCTGGACTTCGCCCCAGTTGTGCAGGTACCACTCTGAACAGAGAGTTCTGCAAAAAGAAAACAGAAGAAACCTGGGAAAAAGGTAGCTTACCTTGAGGTTGAACTTACCGCTGGACAGAGCGGAGCTTTCACCAGTCGGCTCGTTCGCGCTGAGCGGGTCAACATAAATGCCGAGCTCAGCGGACTGACAGCCTTCTTCACGTAGTCACTCACGTGGCTCCGAAGTAAAATCATGAGAGGAACGGGGTACTGATTGTGCATGATCAGCCATGATCATATTGAATGGCAGTGCGGGCTCGAATGGTCTACTCCTGCACTTATTGTCTATTGTCAATTGAATAGATCGGATAGATGCATAGAGTCTCTTGCCCAATGTAGGAGAATCGAGGACATAGGTTCAAGGGGAAAAGATTCAATAGGAATCCGAGGGGTAACTCTTTCACACAATGGGTGTCCTCACACAAGCTGCCGGAGGAGGTAGTTGAGGTGTTTAAGAAGCAGTTGGACAGATACATGGATAGGACAGGTTTGGAGGGATAAGGACCAGACGCAGGCAGGCAGGACTAATGCAGCTGGGACATGTTGGTCGGTGTGGGGAAGTTGGGCCAAAAGGCCTGTTTCCACACTCTATGACTCGATCACTATAGAAGTGGCAATTGATCCATATATTGTGTGTGAGGATCGAGGTGCCAACCGTCTGCATTCAAGCATTAGGTGTTAGGAAATCAATTGTCAGTCCAGTAGCAAGGGCTAAAGGCAGGGGACAAGGCTTGCAAAGCAATGTGCAGAGCAAGAGTTGGCAGATGCAAGTGTTTGCGCGGTACAGCAAGTACCCAGACAGCAGGCAGTGAAAGGGTACAACAAAAAATGAAAGCAGACAAGCTTATTTATGGCTTTCCTTTGATAGCTCAGTTGGTAGAGCGGAGGACTGTAGTGGAAATGATAGTCATCCTTAGGTTGCTGGTTCAATTCTGGCTCGAAGGAGCTGCTCAACTTTTGTTACTTTAAACAGCATTTCCGGTACAGCCCAGCTACAATTATAGAAAGAACAGGTTGCACCTGGCAAATAACCATAAAGAATGAACAAGTATGAAATCACTAATGACCCAAGGCTTGTCCAGGAGATCATGTGCTCCAAAGTGCTGCTGGAACCGTAACGCCAGGCTCGGCAATGATTTGTCTTGATGCAGAAGGAAAACAGAAGTAAAATACACTCTGCTGAATAATGACTGGACAACATAACAGCCAATCAGCAAAGCACAAGGATACTTCTCTTCATGTCTGTGTATGCAGTCTGCACAAGTCAGTCTGCATTCACCAATTGCATCTCCACACCAGTAGCAAGTGCGAGACTCTGAAAGAACACCTGCAATGATAGCAGGCATCTCCGAATAGATTGTGTGTGGCAGTGTTGCTTGAAATTTAGCCAGTCCATCATTGTGAAAACAATTCCCCTTGGATCCCTATCACTTCTTTTCCTTCTCTGCTTGGAAGGTGGTAATGCTGTTTTGCATCACGATGTGTCAGCAGAATGTGTGGTAGCAGAAGGAACGTTGAAGTTTGGAGACAATACTCTTTAGTAATGTGTCGGAAGAAGGGTCCCGATCGCAGCCTGTTTTCTACAGAGATGCTGCCTGACCTGCTGAGTTACTGTTATCCATTGTGCCGCTGGACCAAGTCGTCGAGGAAGTTGGCAGATGCAAGGGTGTTCGTGCTACAGCAGGTCTCCCGACAGTGGGCAGCAAAGGGCAAAATGTTAACAGCAAAGAATGAGAACAGACAAGCTTGCTGGTGTATTACCTTCGATAGCTCAGCTGGTAGAGCGGAGGACTGTAGTGGAAACATGGTCATCCTTAGGTCGCTGGTTCAATTCCGGCTCGAAGGAGTTACTCACCTTTTGATACGTTTAGCACCTTTTCCCGCACTGCCCAGTTGCAAATACAAAGAGCTGGTCGCATCTGACCTCTGGCTGTGATCACAAAGAATGAACCAGTAATCAATCACTAAATACCCAAACCTAGTGTAGCAGAGCATGTGCTTACTCATGTAATGAGTGTTACTTCATTACATATGCTGTTGGCACCAACCTGGATCAGTAAAGGCAGGGTACACAAAAGGCTGGAGAAACTCAGCGGGTGCAGCAGCATCTAACGAGCAAAGGAGATAGGCGACATTTCGGGTCGAGACCCTTCTTCAGACTTGGCTTTGACATGGAGAACTGAAGAAGGGTCTCGACCCGAAACGTCGCCTATCTCCTTCGCTCCTTAGATGCTGCTGCACCCGCTGAGTTCCTCCAGCTTTTTGTGTACCCTTGGCTTTGACATGTTTTGAAGCTGTAAGAAATCAGCACAAACTCTCCCCCTGCCAGTGGACAAGTAGACAACAGGCAAGTGGGAGTAGTGCAGCTGGGACCTTGTTGGCCGGTGTGGGCAAGTTCAGCCAAAGGGCCTGTATCCACACGGTATCGCTCTATTACTCTATGACTCTATAACATCCGATCATCAAACATCAAGCATTGTTCTCTTCACGTCTGCAGTCTACACAAGGCAGTCTACTTTCAACCGTTGCATCTCCACAGGGAGCGGTAGTATCTGAAACAACTCCAGCATTTTCTGAAGATACATTTTGTATCAGTGTACCGGCCACTATCTCTTGTCAAAACGTTCCCCCTTAGGTGCCTATTAATGTTCTTGCCTTTAAGCAATTTGGAGGTCCAAGCCAATTTGAGTATAGGGGCAGGGAGGTTCTACTGCAGTTGTACAGGGTCTTGGTGAGACCACACCTGGAGTATTGCGTACAGTTTTGGTCTCCAAATCTGAGGAAAGACATTCTTGCCATAGAGGGAGTTCACCAGACTGATTCCTGGGATGGCAAGACTTTCATATGAAGAAAGACTGGATAGCCTCGTCTTGTACTTTCTAGAATTTAGAAGATTGAGGGGGGATCTTATAGAAACTTACAAAATTTTTAAGGGGTTGGACAGGCTAGATGCAGGAAGATTGTTCCCGATGTTGGGGAAGTCCAGGACAAGGGGTCACAGTTTAAAGATAAGGGGGAAATCTTTTAGGACCGAGATGAGAAAGACATTTTTCACACAGAGAGTGGTGAATCTCTGGAATTTTCTGCCACAGAAGGTAGTTGAGGCCGGTTCATTGGCTATATTTAAGAGGGAGTTAGATGTGACCCTTGTGGCTAAAGGGATCAGGGGGTATGGAGAGAAGGCAGGTAAGGGATATTGAGTTGGATGATCAGCCATGATCATATTGAATGGCAGTGCAGGCTCGAAGGGCCGAATGGCCTACTCCTGCACCTACTTTCTATGTTTCTATGATTTGGAGGTCCAAGCCGCTGAGGTTGGCCTTCCGTTCTGACGTCGGAGGTCCAACATCCCGGCGAGCAGGCCTGAGCGGCGGGCTGCCCGTAGTGGCGACTGCGGAGGGCTCTGGAGGCCCAGGCCACGGGTGAACATCAGAGGAAGATGACTGACTTTGGTGCCTTCCCTCACAGTGGGAAGCTTTTGATTCTGCTGTGTGGGGATGTTCTATGTTGAACTCTATCATGTGTTGTGTTCTTTATTTTACTGTAAGGCTGTATGGTGATCACATTTCACTGTGCCAACTGGCACATGTGACAAATAAATGTATCTTGTATCTTGTAAGCTTGATAAGGTAGTGTTGGTGGTTTGCATAAGATGTCAGCAAAATGTGTGGTGGAAGCGTGAGAATTTACGCTGAGGTATCAACAGACACTTGAATATTGATGAAATTCCTTGTAGACCTGTATTTGCGCTGTGCTGGAGCTCGAATTTTTTTTTAAAGGAATAAGTATTGGGGAATTAGCTCAAATGGTAGAGCGCTCGCTTAGCATGTGAGAGGTAGCGGGATCGATGCCCGCATTCTCCATTGGTATTTTGATTGCAGGTGCCGGCCAGTCTCTTGCTTTATACATGTACGTGCTGAGGTGGGGTGACAGCGAATCTTCTCAGTTTTTGGAGCAGTCAAGAAATGTTGGTCTACTTTTGTTGTAACAAAGAGAAAAGAAAAAGTGAAGTGGAAAATGATCTATATATCGTGTGAGGATTGAGGAGCCAACCATCTGCATTCAAGGATTAGATGTGAAGAATTAAATTGTCAGTCCTGTTATAGCAAGGGCTAAAGGCAGGGGACAGGGCTTGCAAAAGCAATGTGCAGAGCAAGAGTTGGCAGATGCAAGTGTTTGCGCGGTACAGCAGGTACCCAGACAGCAGGCAGTGAAAGGGTACAACAAAAAATGAAAGCAGACAAGCTTATTTATGGCTTTCCTTCGATAGCTCAGTTGGTAGAGCGTAGGACTGCAGTGGAAATGATAGTCATCCTTAGGTTGCTGGTTCCATTCTGGCTCGAAGGAGCTGCTCAACTTTTGTTACTTTAAACAGCATTTCCGGTACAGCCCAGCTACAATTATAGAAAGAACAGGTTGCACCTGGCAAATAACCATAAAGAATGAACAAGTATGAAATCACTAATGACCCAAGGCTTGTCCAGGAGATCATGTGCTCCAAAGTGCTGCTGGAACCGTAACACCAGGCTCGGCAATGATTTGTCTTGATGCAGAAGGAAAACAGCAGAAATACACAAAACAATGTGCAGAGCAAGACAACCAGCCAATAGAAGTCAAACCTACAATCTTCTGATCCATAGTCAGGCGTGTTGGCCCCAGCCATTGAGGGGAGTTGGCAGATGCAAGTGTTTGCGCGCTACAGCAGGTACCCAGACAGCAGGCAGCAAAGGGTACAACAAAGAATTAAAACAGACAAGCTTATTTGTGGCTTTCCTTCGATAGCTCAGTTGGTAGAGCGGAGGACTGTAGTGGAAACATAGTCATCCTTAGGTCGCTGGTTCAATTCCGGCTCGAAGGACTTGCTCAACTTTTGTTACTTTAAACAGCATTTCCTGCACTGCCCATGAGTAATTATAGAAAGAACTTGTTGCACCAGGCAAATAACCATAAGGAATAAACAAGGATGAAATCACTAATGACCCAAGGCTTCCAGCAGATCATGTGCTCCAAAGTGCTACTTCGTTACGTGGGCTGTTGGAACCGTAATACCAGGCTCAGCAATGATTTGTCTTGAAGCAGTAGGAAAACAGCAGAAATACATTCTGCTGAATTACAACTGGATAACATAACAGCCAACCAGCAAAAGTGCCCTCCTCGCGTACTCTACAATTGAGATTTGTAATACAACAGTGCCCTCGAGACTTGATTGATAAAAATGTTTGGGACTAAGGGTAGGGAAGTTTCAAACCATGACATTATATTTATTTTCCTCTGTAGGGGAAAACTCGGCACGGACTACGAATCCGTTTATTGATGGATTTGTAATAGAAAAAATAACATGTGGTGAAAGTGCACATTGTCAGATTTTATAAAATAGTATTTTGGTTCACTGTAGAAATTACAGCAGTGTTTATACATCGTCCCCCCATTTCAGGGCACCATAATGTTTGGGACACATGGCTTCACAGGTGTTTATAATTCCTCAGGTGTGTTTAATTGCCTCCTTAATGTAGGTATAAGAGAGCTCTCAGCACCTGGTCTTTCCTCCAGTCTTTCCATTGCCTTTGGAAACTTTTACTGCTGTTTATCAACATGAGGACCAAAGTTGTGCCGATGAAATTCAAAGAATCCATTGTGAGGCTGAGAAACAAGAATAAAACTGCTAGAGACATCAGCCAAACCTTAGGCTTACCAAAATCAACTGTTTGGAACATCATTAAGAAGAAAGAGAGCACTGGTGAGCTTACTAATCACAAAGGGACTGGCAGGCCAAGGAAAACCTCCACAGCTGATGACAGAAGAATTCTGTCTATAATAAAGAAAAATCCCTAAACACCTGTCCGACAGATCAGAAACACTCTTCAGGAGCCAGGTGTGGATTTATCAATGACCACTGTCCACAGAAGACCTCATGAACAGAAATACAGAGGCTACACTGCAAAATCCAAACCACTGGTTAGCCGCAACAATAGGATGGTTCAGTTACAGTTTGCCAAGAAGTACTTAAAAGAGCAACCACAGTTCTGGACAAAGGTCTTGTGGACAGATGAGATGAAGATGAACTTATATCTGAGTGATGGCAAGAACAAAGTGTGGAGGAGAGAAGGAACTGCCCAAGATCAAGCATACCACCTCATCTGTGAAACACAGTGGTGGGGGGTGTTGTAACCTGGGCATGTATGGCTGCTGAAGGTACTGGCTCACTTATCTTCATAGATAATACAACTGCTGATGGAAGTAGCATAATGAATTCTGAAGTGTACAGACACATCCTATCTGCTCAAGTTCAAACAAATGTCTCAAAACTCATTGGTGGCAGTTCATTCTACAGCAAGACAATGATCCAAAACATACTGCTAAAGCAGGGGCAGAAAACACGGGGGGGGGGGGGGAGAGGGGGCACGTCCCCCCATGTTTTGTGAGGTGGGGGACATCCCCCCCCAAGTTTTTGTGATCCGGATTTTAAAATCTCCGCTTTCCGCGAGACAGTGGAGGTGGGACTGATGATCGAGGGCGCCGATTGGACGAGAGAGACGTTGGTCAGCAGGCAATGGCGGTGGGACATGATGATTCAGCGTGTTGATTGGAGGAGGGAGGAGTGGGGATAGAGTGCGGTGATTGGAGGAGGGAGACGTGGCACAGACCTGCGCCTCATCCACAGCCAGGATCGATCCTGGCCGGTTCTCTGGCGCTGTTCCGTCCCCATCCGAGTGCCCCCTCCACCCCACGGGTGGCCAGAGAGGTCGGCTGTCCGATGGGAGCTGTACCCCCAGGCCCACGGCCAGCGCAGAGAAGCAACGCTCAACCCAGCTCACTCTGCCTATCCCGCCAGGTGAACCTGCCTGGGAAATATGGGCAGGGCGGAGAAGCAGCGCTGGTGTCCCGTCAGTCCAGTCAGGCCTGTAATAACCCGGTGAGAGAGGCAGAGTTGAGCTGCATTTAGCGCTGGATTGAGCCTCCGAAGCCTCGCGCGCGTGTGTGTGTGAGTGCGCATGCGCGCGCAGCCACCAAAAAATTGTGTCCACTGGTCCCCTCTATGTTTTGATAGCGAGTTCCGCTCTTGTGCTAAAGCAACAAAGGAATTTTTCAAAGCTAAAAAATGGTCAATTCTTGAGTGGCCAAGTCAATCACCCGATCTGAACCCAATTGAGCATGTCTTTTATATGCTGAAGATAAAACTGAAGAGGACTAGCCCCCAAAACAAGCATAAGCTAAAGTTGGCTGCAATACAGGCCTGGTAGAGCATCACCAGAGAAGACACCCAGCAACTGGTGATGTCCATGAATCGCAGACTTCAAGCTGTCATTGCATGTAAAGGATATGCAACAAAATACTAAACATGACCACTTTCATTTACATGACATTGCTGTGTCCCAAACATTATGGTGCCCTGAAATGGGGGGACTATGTATAAACACAGCTGCAATTTCTACATGGTGAAACCAAAATGTATAAACATGGCCTTTATTAAAATCTGACAATGTGCACTTTAACCACATGTGATTTTGTTTTCTATTACAAATCTCAAATTGAGGAGTACAGAGGCAAATAAATAAATGATGGGTCTTTGTCCCAAACATTATGGAGAGGACTGTAGTTCTCTTTATGTCTCTGGATGCAGTCACCACAAAGCAGTCTACTTTCAACAGCGGGGAGTGCCAGGATCTGAAACAACACATTTCACACAAAGGTGGTGAGTGTATGGAACAAGCTGTCAGAGGAGGTAGTTGAGGCTGGGACTATTCAGTGTTTAAGAAACAGACAGGTCCATGGATAGGCCAGGATTGGAGGGATATGGACCAAACACAGGCAGGTGGGACTAGTGCAGCTGGGAGATGTGTAGGCAAGTTGGGCTGAAGGCCTGTTTCCACACTGTATCACTCTATGACTCCAGCATTTTCTAAATATTCATTTTGTATCAGTGTACTGGCCACTATCGTCTGAGCCTTGTCCCTCAGATGCCTATTATTTTTTTTGCCCTCAAGCTTGATAGTAGTAATGTTGGTTTGCACATTATGTCAGCAAAATGTATGGTGAAAGCGTGAGAATTTACACTGCGCTTTAGAATGGACATTGAAAATTGATGAAGTTCCATGTAGATCTGCAGTGCTGCTGTGGTGGAGAGTGAAAAATTAAAAGAAAGGCATAAGTATTGGGGAATTAGCTCAAATAGTAGAGCACTCGCTTAGCTTGTGAGAGATAGCGGGATCGATGCCCACATTCTCCATTGGTCTTTTGGATGCTGGCGTCGGCCAGTCTCTTGCCTGATATGGGCACGGTCAGAGATGCAGGTATTAGGTGAGATGGCGAATCTTGTCAGTTTTTGGTGCAAGAAATATTGATCTACTTTGATTGGAAAGAAGAGAAGAGGTAAAGAGAAGTGGCAAGTAATCCTGATATCGAGTATGAGGATTGAGGTGTCAACCGTCGTTCTATGGGAATTGTGTGTGAATAAATCAATTGCCAGTCTAGTAGGAAGGACTAAGGCAGAGGACAGGACTTGTAAAACAATTGAATTAATGAATAAATGTATTGGTCAAGTATGTACATATACAAGGAATGTGCCTTGGTGCTCTGCTCGTAAGTAATAACACAACATACAGTAACAATTAAGAATGACACGTAAAACATTAAACACTAATAATAATACATTATAGTTTAAACATGTGAATGAAATAAAATACCAGCACAAATGGAGGCCATGTCCGAGGAAAGATGTGCTGGTTCTGGAGAGGGTTTCAGTACAGGAGTAAAGAGGTTATTCTGCAGTTGTACAGGGCTCTGGTAAGACCACATCTGGAGTATTGCGTACAGTTTTGGTCTCCTAATTTGAGGAAGGACATCCTTGTGATTGAGGCAGTGAAGCGTAGGTTCACAAGATTGATCCCTGGGATGGCGGGACTGTCATATGAGGAAAGATTGAAAAGACTAGGCTTGTATTCACTGGAGTTTAGACAGATGAGGGGGGGATCTTATAGAAACATATAAAATTATAAAAGGACTGGACAAGCTAGATGCAGGAAAAATGTTCCCAATGTTGGGTGAGTCCAGAACCACAGTCTTAGAATAAAGGGGAGGTCATTTAAGACTGAGGTGAGAAAAAACTTTTTCACCCAGAGAGTTGTGAATTTGTGGAATTTCCTGGCATAGAGGGCAGTGGAGGCCAAATCACTGGATGGATTTAAGAGAGAGTTAGATAGAGCTCTAGGGGCTAGTGAAATCAAGGGATATGGGGAGAAGGCAGGCACGGGTTATTGATTGGGGATGATCAGCCAAGATCACAATGAATGGCAGTGCTGGCTCGAATGCGCCTATTTTCTATGTTTCTATGGTCCAGAAGAAATTTACAAGAATGATTCCAGGAATGAGTGGGTTAGCATATGATGAGCATTTGACAACACTGGGCCTGTACTCGCTGGAGATTAGAAAGTTGAGGGGAGACCTCATTTAATCTTACAGAATAATGAAAGGCATAGATAGAGTGGATGTGGAAAGGATGTTTCTACTGGTGGGAGGGTCTAGGACCATAGGTCACAGCCTCAGAATTAAAGGACGTTATTTTAGAAAGGAGGTGATGAGGAACTTCTTTGGTCAGAGGGTAGACTTTGGAAGGAGTAGGATGGGGACCCACAGTCCTGTTTATATCAACGGGACGATGGTTGAAAGGGTCAAGAGCTTCAAATTCCTGGGCGTGCACATCTGTGAAGATCTTTCCTGGTCCGAGAACACAGATGCAATTATTAAGAAAGCTCATCAGCGCCTCTACTTCCTGAGAAGATTATGGAGAGTCGGTCTGTCAAGGAGGACTCTCTCTATCTTCTACAGGTGCACAGTAGAGAGCTTGCTGACTGGTTGCATCGTGGCTTGGTTCGGCAACTTGAGTGCCCTGGAGAGGAAAAGACTACAAAAAGTAGTAAACACTGCCCAGTCCATTATCGGCTCTGACCTTCCTTCCTCCCACAGTCGCTGCCTCAAAAAGGCTGGCAGCATCATCAAGGACCCACACCACCCTGGCCACACACTCATCTCCCTGCTACCTTCGGGTGGAAGGTACAGGAGCCTGAGAACTGCAACAATCCGGTTCAGGAATAGCTACTTCCCCACCGCCATCAGGCTATTAAACCTGGCTTGGACAAAACTCTGAACATTAATACCCCTCCATCTGTTATTTGCACCTTATTAATTTATTAATTAATGTCTGTATTTACGTATATAACTGTAGTCAATGCCTACTATGTTCTGTTGTGCTATGCAAAGAAAGAATTTCATTGTCCTGTCAGGGACACATGACAATAAACTCTTTTGAGTTAATCTGTGGAACTTATTGCCACAACGGGCTGTGGAGCCTGTCAGAAGGCAGAGATACACAAATTCTTGATTAGAACGGGTGTCAAGGGTTATGGGGAGAAGGCAGGAAAATGGGATCAGAAAGCAGAGATCAGCCGTGATTGAATGGCAGAATGGATTCGATTGGCCATATGGCCGAATTCTACTCCTACAAGCTGTGAATTTGTGAAAACAATGTGAATGGGCAAGGCAACGTGCCAGGTAGGAGTTGAACCTACAATCTTCTGATCCGTAGTCAGAATTTGTGGAATGACTGGACCAAGTCATTGACAGGTGTTTGTGCTACAGCAGGACCCCCGACAGTAGGCAATGAAGGGCAAAATGTTAACGGCAAAGAACGAAGACAGACAAGCTTGCTGGTGGCTTTCGTTTGATAGCTCAGTTGGTAGAGCGGTGAACTGTGGTGGAAACATGGTCATCATTAGGTCGTTGTGGGTGGTGGTGGTTTGCATAAGGTATCAGCAAAATGTGTGGTGGTAGCGTGAGAATTTATGTTGAGGTATCGGACGGACATCTCAATATTGATGAATTTCCTTGTAGACCTGCATTTGCGCTGTGCTGGAGAGCGAATTTTTTTTTAAAATGCATAAGTATTGGGGAATTAGCTCAAATGGTAGAGCGCTCGCTTAGCATGTGAGAGGTAGCGGGATCGATGCCCGCATTCTCCATTGGTATTTTGTTTGCAGGTGCCGGCCAGTCTCTTGCTTTATACATGTACGTGCTGCGGTGGAGAGACGGCGAATCTTGTCAATTTTTGGAGCAGTCAAGAAATGTTGGTCTACTTTTGTTGTAACAAAGAGAAAAGAAAAAGTGAAGTGGAAAATGATCCATATATCGTGTATGAGGATTGAGGTGCCAACCGTCTGCTTTCAAGGATTAGGTGTTAGGAAATAAATTGTCAGTCAAGTAGCAAGGGCTAAAGGCAGGGGACAGGGCTTGCAAAACAATGCAGAGCAAGTAAACTAGTAAGATTAAACGAGAACTTACCAAGTTTGAAGGTTGATCTGTATTTTACGAGGAGTCGCGGTGAGGGATTTCGTGAAGACCCGCCAGCACGCATGCGCGGCATCCTTCAAAGCAGCGGTGTGGAATCACAGAAAACAAATCATGACTAAAAAATAGTAAGATGAAAAACGTAGAACTTCCTGGTTGACCTTATGATAGAGGGTGGGAGCGGTGGGCACGAAATCCCTCACCGCGACTCCTCGTAAAATACAGATCAACCTTCAAACTTGGTAAGTTTAATCTTACTATTTTACTTCGGAGTCACGTGAGTGACTTCGTGAAGATTTCAAAGCTCTGTTATTTCACACCCTGGACAACGTCCATGCTTATCACACTGCCGCCATTCTGATGGAGGAAGGCTGTTAATGGAGTTCAGTCGAAACTGGCTGAAAAATCAACACAATTTATTAATCAAATAAACAACAAATAACCCCTAATTCAGGGACAGACATTCACTGAGCGGTTCCCAGGATAGCTTCTGCGAATGTCGCAGGGGCGACTAGTGGCTTGTTATAGAACCGTTGAAAGGTTTCTTCACTGGCCCAGCCCGCAGTGGCAAGAATGTGGTCCATGGTCACCTCCATGGCCCTCGCCGCTGATGTGGATGCAGCCCTGGTGGAATGAGACTTAAAAATGTCAGTAGCAACTCCTGCTGCATCCAACACCACCCTGAGCCACCTGGCGATAATCTGTGTAGTCACCCGATGATGACTAAGGTTTATGACTGATGAGGAGCCCCTGTTCTTTCATCCTGATAACTCCAGTAACTCGGATGTAGTGGTGGAGATGGGTGACTATGCAGAGAGTGGCATCTACAGGGTACGCCCGAAATTCCAACTGCAGCCCATGCGCCCCTGGCCTGTGCTGTTTTAATAATTCTTTGACAAAGAAATTTATTTGACCAGGGGTGGCCACCATGCTGTCCAGTCGCAGTTTTTGTAACGTCTGGACTCGTTGGGCTGTAGTCAGTGCCATCAGCATCACCACCTTGAGGGTGAGCTGTTTCAGTGGTAGCTCATCCATTGGAGCCCAGCTCCTAAGTAGGGTCAGCACGATCCCTACATCCCACGTTACTGTATATCTGGGTCGTGGAGGGTTGGTGTTGAACACTCCCCTCATTAGTTTAGACACCAGGTGGTTGGAGCTGATACCTATATCCAGGTATGAGGACAGCACACTCCTGGCGCTGTTAATAGCACTGTAGCTGAGGCCAGCATCGAAATGGAGGCCCGCTAGAAACTCCAGGACATCTGGTATTGTTGCTGAGTTTGAAGACTTGTTGGTCCGGGCACAGAATGCCTCCCATTTTCTGATCTGGGTGAGGTACTGTTTCCGAGTTGACTCTCGGCATGATGCGGCGATAAGGTCTATGGCTCGTGAAGAGATGCCTGCCCTGGAAACCTGCAGGCCAACAAGTTTAAATGACCATGGCAAGGATGACTAACCCCCGTAATGGGGTGAGTAATCAATTTGGGGTGTTTCCATGGTTGTTTTGAAATTTTAACGACCATCGGGTACCATGGTTGTGTAGGCCAGTCGGGGATGATCAATATGCCAGTTGCAGAGTTAATTTAATTTTCTGCAATACCCGACTGATGAGGCAAAATGGGGGAAAAGCGTAGCAAAACCATTTCCCCCAATGGATAGAAAACGCATCCATTGCTATTGCCCCAGGGTCTGGTTCCCATGACACATACGTTGGTATCTGATGGTTCAGCCTGGACGCAAATAGGTCAATATCTGGTGTCCCAAAATGAGCTATAATATCTCCAAAAATTAGGGGGTTCAACATCCACTCGATGTTGTCATTGAAGACTCGTGACCTGGTGTCCGCCACTGTATTAAGCTTCCCAGGCAAATAGGTCGCAGTAATCCAAATATTTCTTTCAATGCACCAGTGCCAAATTGTATTAGCCAATTCATCACAAGATAGCGACCTGATACCACCCATATGATTGATGTAAGCCACCACTGTAGTATTATCTATTTGAAGGCGGACATGTAAATCCCGTGAATTAGTACAGTAAGCCCGCAATCCATGAAATGCCCCCAGCATTTCTATATAATTTATCCCATGTGACTCCAGGAAAGTAGACTCATGAGAGTTCCATCTGCCACCACAACTGGACATCATATCAGTTGCTCCCCAGCCTTGTGCACTTGCGTCAGTTTGTAGCACAACATCTGGGTTGCTTACTATGATGGGTCTATGACACTCTCTAATATTGTCAACCCACCATTGTAGCTCGTTTCTAGCTTCCGGTGGTAACCGAATTGGCCGATCAAAGTGCCCAGCATTTGTTTTTAATGCGGTGATTTTTGATCTTTGTAAATTTCGGTAGTGTAGCAGTCCGAATCGTGCAGCTGGGAATGTAGCTACCAATTTGCCTATAACTTTTGCTGTTTGCCGAATAGTCGGTACCCTGGCGCAAGCAAGATTGTGGCACTCTTCTATTATAGCAGTAGCTTTATTAGTTGGGATGGTAATCTTGATTAAATTGGTGTCTAGGGTGAACCCCAAATAATCCATAACCCATACCGGATGCAATTTTGATTTGTCTGGATGGATTACAAACCCCAGCTTCTCGAACAGAGCCTTGGTTGCAGCCACTCCTTGAATTGGAGGGTCTGACCTACTATAAGAATATCATCCAAATATGCCATTACCATATAATTTTGTCGATGGAGAAGAGCCAATATAGGTTTTACCAATTTGGTAAACAGCCTAGGGGCTGTGGTGATTCCATTGGGCAATGCCTTGTACTCCCATAATTGACCCTTCCAGACAAACTTCAGAAATTTCCTGTGAGCCTCAGCAATGGGCACCGTATAGTATGCATCTTTCAAATCGATGCATGACATAAAGTACCCTGGGTAAAGCATCTGCCTAGCTGTTTCTAAAGTATCCATTTTGAAATGGGTATATTGTACAAAAGTGTTCAACTCAGTTAAGTCTATTATAATCCGACATCCCCCATCTTTTTTAATTCTGGTGAAAATGTTAGACACAAACTCAACAGGTTCATGCTCGGTTTTGCCAATTACCCCTTTTTCTGCTAGCCGTATAATTTCAGCATGTCCTGCCTCTACCTCTTTTTGGGATAGAGAAAACTTCCTAAGAGGCGAATACTGAGTAGGGGGATTTATACCTCCAATGAATTCTATAACATACCCTTGAACACTTTGTAAAATAAACTCATCTGTGGTGACAGATTTCCATATGTCCAAGAAAGCCCGTTAATCGCTCACCTATTCGTGCGGGAGGAGATGCTACGGCGTGAGAAGAACCAGACCCCCTTACCTCCATGGTTAACGGCGGTTCTGTACGTACGGTGTTTTGGGTGGACGTTCTGGAGGTTGACGGGGCGGCGGCCGCATTTTCCATGCAGGCCGCTGTTGGCCTTGCCCTAAAAAAGGTCGTTGTGTTTGATGAGATGGAGGTAGGTAGGATCTTTGTGCCCTGTCCGGCAGCCGTGGTTTCCAAGTTGTATTAGGCTGTTGCCGGTGATATGGGTGAAGTCTGGTCGACGGAGGTTTTATGCGGCCCGCTGTTTTGGCCTCCTCGTCCAATTCCTTCACCTGTTTGGACAGGTCTCTGAATAACTGATGCGGCGGTGGAGCGGTTGATGGTCGGCACAACCCCGCAAATTTGGGGTTGAGTGTGGGCTTTATGGAGCTCTTACGCAGGCAGTTTATTTCATATTGGGCGTTGCATAGGAGTGCCAGTGCATCTTGCTGTTCACTGGACACATTATCCCCGTCCGGGGTCCTAGCAAACGCCGTTATGCCCGTAGAGAGAACTTTTAAGATACGCTGGAGGCGGACATCCTGCATCCTGGTGACCGTACTCAAGTGTCCCCAGATCTGGGCATTAACCAAGGGCACACTGAGGTTGATGCAGTTCTCGGGTGGTTTTATTTTCTCCAAGGTATCATTGAGAACCTGACTCTGAAGTTGGTGCGTAGTCAGGTAATCAATGGTGCCCGCCAATTTGTGGTGCAAAGGTTCACCTGTCTGGGTGGTAGCAGCAAACTTACTCACCACTTCCAGCATATCCTCCTCATGCTCTGGCTCAGCGGTCACTGGCTGTCCCGGGTCGTCTTCAAATGCAGCAGCTGGGCAATCACCCACGCTTCTGGCTGGAGACGATGAGATGCTGAATGGGGTCCTCGCACGGCTAGTGGATGCCCGCGAGTCCCGCTCTTCTCGTTCCCGGTCCTGCTGGAGAAGTTGCTCCACTAAGAGCTCCAACCACTCATTGCGACCGTCCCTGCTATCTGCAGCGGACAAGCCGACTTCCCCAGGCCCTGCGAATTCACTGGGGCTTCCACCATCGGACCACACCCCCTTAGGGTGCTGTCTAGGGTCCAATGGCAGGTTGTCGTGACCTACAGCCCAAGTAGGATCATACGACTCCCGCACGGACTCTCCGCTAGTCTGTCTTCTCCCAGACTGGCGGCCCACCTGTCTGATATGAAGGCAGGTGAGTTGAATCGGCGCCGGCCCCCGGAACCTGGCTCCCCGGAGTCCGTGCAGGCTTACCTCCACACTTGCCCATCTTTTGGCGTGGAGGCGCATGGTCGGCCGCTCCCAGAGCTGAGCTGATCGACCGCTTCCTGCTGCCACCTCCGCCCTTGACCGCAGCCTGACGGGGTGTGTTGTCGGCGGTATCTGCTCCAGCAGGCCTGCTCGCCGCAGCAGTGTTGTTGCCAGGCTGCACTACGGCAGATCTCCCTGGCAGCGGTACGTTATGCACATTTGCAGGGCTCCCCTGTCGTGCAGCTGTCCCCCGGCTCAGCCCCCACGGGTCTTCTGGAGCTCGGGGAGGGGTTGCTTGTGGAAAGCGAGACCCCTTGCCACGTACCTGTTTTCCCCCTCTTTTCTTGGGGGAAGGGGGCACGAAGTCTGGATCCATATCCAGCTCCAGCGCGGTAAACCACTAGGGTTAGTGGGCCCCTGAATCAGTGAGAGCGCCCGACTTCCGCATTCCAGCCCCCACATGCCTCGAAGCTGCCGGTGTTGCTTGCAGCTCCGGGGACAAGGGCCTTTGGCTGGTCGAGGCTCGGCTCCTCGACAGCGTTGCCTTCTTCTTGCCCTTGTCCATCCTGTGGAGTAAAGGTAAGTACTTACCTACCGGCCTTATGAAGGAGCCCGAGGAGAGAGCGCACTCCCCCCCCCCAGCCTGCCGAATGCGCGCGACGATATGCCGCGCATGCGTGCTGGCGGGGTCTTCACGAAGTCACTCACGTGACTCCGAAGTAAAATAGCCAATAGAAGTCAAACCTACAATCTTCTGATCCGTAGTCAGGCGTGTTGGCCCCATCTATTGAGGGGAGTTGGCAGATGCAAGTGTTTGCGCGCTACAGCAGGTACCCAGACAGCAGGCAGCAAAGGGCACAAAAAGAATGAAAGCAGACAAGCTTATTTGTGGCTTTCCTTCGATAGCTCAGTTGGTAGAGCGGAGGACTGTAGTGGAAACATAGTCATCCTTAGGTCGCTGGTTCAATTCCGGCTCGAAGGAGCTGCTCAACTTTTGTTACGTTCAGCAATGAGGACGGAAAGAGCTGGTCGCATCTGACCTCTGGCTGTGATCACAAACAATGAACCAGTAATCAATCACTAAATACCCAAACCCAGTGTAGCAGAGCATGTGCTCTGGAGTGTTACTTCATTACATATGCTGTTGGCACCAACCTGGATCAGTAAAGGCAGGCTTGGCTTTGACATGTTTTGAAGCAGTAAGAAATCAGCACAAACTCTCACCCTGCCAGTGGACAAGTAGACAACAGGCAAGTGGGAGTAGTGCAGCTGGGACTTTGTTGGCCGGTGTGGGCATGTTCAGCCGAAGGGCCTGTTTCCAAACGGTATCACTCTATTACTCTATGGCTCTATAACATCTGATCATCAAACATCAAGCATTGTTCTCTTCACGTCTGCAGTCTACACAAGGCAGTCTACTTTCAACCGTTGCATCTCCACACCTGCAGGGAGCGGTAGTATCTGAAACGACTCCAGCAATTTCTGAAGATACATTTTGTATCAGTGTACCGTCACTATATCTTGTCAAAAACGTTTCCCCTCAGGTGCCTATTAATTTTTTTTGCCTTGAAGCTTGATAAGGCGGTGTTGGTGGTTTGCATAAGGTGTCAGCAAAATGTGTGGTGGAAACGTGAGAATTTACGCTGATGTATCGAACGGACATCTTAATATTGATGAAGTTCCTTGTAGACCTGCAATTGTGCTGTGCTGGAGAGTGACATTTTTTTTTTAAGGCATAAGTATTGGGGAATTAGCTCAAATGGTAGAGTGCTCGCTTAGCATGTGAGAGGTAGCAGGATTGATGCCCGCATTCTCCATTGGTATTTTGGTTGCAGGTGCCGGCCAGTCTCTTGCTTTATACATGTACGTGCTGAGGTGGAGAGACAGCGAATCTTCTCAGTTTTTGGAGCAGTCAAGAAATGTTGGTCTACTTTTGTTGTAACAAAGAGAAAAAAAAAAGTGAATTGGAAATTGATCCATATATTGTGTGAGGATTGAGGTGCCAACTGTCTGCTTTCAAGGATTAGGTGTTAGGAAATAAATTGTCAGTCCAGTAGCAAGGGCTAAAGGCAGGGGACAGGGCTTGCAAAACAATGTGCAGAGCAAGTAAACTTGCCAATAGAAGTCAAACCTACAATCTTCTGATACGTAGTCAGGCGTGTTGGCCCCAGCTATTGAGGGGAGTTGGCAGATGCAAGTGTTTGCGCGCTACAGCAGGTACCCAAACAGCAGGCAGCAAAGGGCACAAAAAGAATGAAAGCAGACAAGCTTATTTGTGGCCAGAGTGAGCAACACCGCAAGTTGGAGGAACAGCACCTCATATTCCGCTTGGGGAGTCTGCATCCTTTGGGCTTGAACATTGAATTTTCTCAATTCTGTTAACCCCTGCTGTCTCCTCCCCTTCCCACCTCTCCCTCAGGCCCTGGCATTCCCTCTATCTCTATCTCCCTCCCCCACCCTAGTCGCACTAGCTTCTCATTTTCACACCACAAACAGCTTACAATGGTTTGTCCCTTTATCATCTATACTTTTTTGCATATCTTTCATTCATTGTTCTTTATCTCTCCACATCACCGTTTATATCTCTCGTTTCCCTGATCCCTGACCAGTCTGAAGAAGGGTCTCGACCCGAAACGTCGCCTATCTCCTTCGCCCTTAGATGCTGCTGCACCCGCTGAGTTTCTCCAGCTTTTTGTGTAACCCTCGATTCTCCAGCATCTGCAGTTTCTTCGTTAACACAATTATTTGTGGCTTTCCTTCGATAGCTCAGTTGGTAGAGCGGAGGACTGTAGTGGAAACATAGTCATCCTTAGGTCGCTGGTTCAATTCCGGCTCGAAGGAGCTGCTCAACTTTTGTTACGTTCAGCAATGAGGACAGAAAGAGCTGGTCACATCTGACCTCTGGCTGTGATCACAAAGAATGAACCAGTAATCAATCACTAAATATCCAAACCCAGTGTAGCAGAGCATGTGCTCTGGAGTGTTACTTCATTACATATGCTGTTGGCACCAACCTGGATCAGTAAAGGCAGGCTTGGCTTTGACATGTTTTGAAGCAGTAAGAAATCAGCACAAACTCTCTCCCTGCCAGTGGACAAGTAGACAACAGGCAAGTGGGAGTAGTGCAGCTGGGACTTTGTTGGCCGGTGTGGGCATGTTCAGCCGAAGGGCCTGTTTCCAAACGGTATCGCTCTATTACTCTATGACTCTATAACATCTGATCATCAAACATCAAGCATTGTTCTCTTCACGTCTGCAGTCTACACAAGGCAGTCTACTTTCAACCGTTGCATCTCCACACCTGCAGGGAGCGGTAGTATCTGAAACGACTCCAGCAATTTCTGAAGATACATTTTGTATCAGTGTACCGGCCACTATATCTTGTCAAAAAGTTTCCCCTCAGGTGCCTATTAATTTTTTTTGCCTTGAAGCTTGATAAGGCGGTGTTGGTGGTTTGCATAAGGTGTCAGCAAAATGTGTGGTGGAAACGTGAGAATTTACGCTGATGTATCGAACGGACATCTTAATATTGATGAAGTTCCTTGTAGACCTGCATTTGTGCTGTGCTGGAGAGTGACATTTTTTTTTTAAGGCATAAGTATTGGGGAATTAGCTCAAATGGTAGAGCGCTCGCTTAGCATGTGAGAGGTAGCGGGATCGATGCCCGCATTCTCCATTGGTATTTTGGTTGCATGTGCCGGCCAGTCTCTTGCCTGATTCATGTATGTGCTGAGGTGGAGAGACAGCGAATCTTCTCAGTTTTTGTAGCAGTCAAGAAATGTTGGTCTACTTTTGTTGTAACAAAGAGAAAAGAAAAAGTGAAGTGGAAATTGATCCATATATTGTGTGAGGATTGAGGAGCCAACCGTCTGCATTCATGGATTAGGTGTGAAGAAATAAATTGTCAGTCCAGCAGCAAGGGCTTCTTCTTCTGTCGTTTGTCTTTTAGACCTGCAACTCCGTTGAAGCGAGCCAGGCCAACGTGTCATCGTCCAGGTCAAACAGACCTCATTCACCATTCCGTGGCCGGTGTTTGGGGCAACTGGTGACTATGTGCTCCACTGTCTGTGTTGGGTCCCCACACTCGCAGGAGGCGCTGTCCACGAGGCCCCACCTGTTCTTCGCTACTCCATAGCGTACGATGCTTGTCCTCAAGCGGTTGAGGGTTGTCCACTGCTTAGGTGTGAAGATATAAATTGTCAGTCCAGTAGCAAGGGATAAAGGCAGGGGACAGAGCTTGCAAAACAATGTGCAGAGCAAGACAACCAGCCAATAGAAGTCAAACCTACAATCTTCTGATCCGTAGTCAGGCGTGTTGGCCCCAGCTATTAAGGGGAGTTGGCAGATGCAAGTGTTTGCACGCTACAGCAGGTACCCAGACAGTAGGCAGCAAAGGGTACAACAAAGAATGAAAGCAGACAAGCTTAATTGTGGCTTTCCTTCGATAGCTCAGTTGGTAGAGCGGAGGACTGTAGTGGAAACATAGTCATCCTTAGGTCGCTGGTTCAATTCCGGCTCGAAGGACTTGCTCAACTTTTGTTACTTTAAACAGCATTTCCCGCACTGCCCATGAGTAATTATAGAAAGAACTTGTTGCACCAGGCAAATAAACATAAGGAATTAACAAGTATGGAAATTACTAATGACCCAAGGCTAGTGTAGATGATTGTGTGCTTCAAAGGGCTGCTTCGTTACGTGGACTGCTGGAACCGTAACACCAGGCTCAGCAATGATTTGTCTTGATGCAGAAGGAAAACAGCAGAAATACACTCTGCTGACTAATGACTGGCCAACATAACAGCCAATCAGCAAAGCACAAGGATACTTCTCTTCATGTCTGTGTATGCAGTCTGCACAAGTCAGTCTGCATTCACCAATTGCATCTCCACACCAGTAGGGAGTGCTAGACTCTGAAAGAACATCTGCATTCACAGCAGGCGTCTCAAAAAAGATTGTGTGTGGCAGTGTTGCTTGAAATGTAACCAGTTCATCTGTGTGAAAACAATTCCCCTCGGATCCCTATCACTTCCTTCCCCTCGCTGCTTGGAAGGTGGTAATGCTGTTTTGCATCACGATGTGTCAGTGGTGGAAGAATGAACGTTTAAGTTTGGAGACAATACGATTTAGTAATGTGGGTACACAAAAAGCTGGAGAAACTTAGCGGCAGCAGCAGCATCTAAGGAGCGAAGGAGATAGGCAATGTTTCGGGCCTAAACTCTCTAACGCTTTAGTAATGTGTCTGAAGAAGTCAGAAGAAGAAGGGTCGTATTCCGAAAAGTCCAGAGATGCTGCCTGACTCGCTGAGTTCCTCCAGTACTTGGTGTCTATCTATGTTGATGAAGTTCCTTGTAGACCCACAGTTATGCTGTGGTGGTGTTAAAACAAAGGCATAAGTATTGGATATTATCTATTGCATCCGCTGCTCTAGGTGTCAGCTGCTCTACATCGGTGAGACCAAGTGTAGGCTCGGTTCGCACTAACCAACCTGATCTCCCGGTGGCTCAGCACTTCAACTACCCCTCCCATTCCGAATCTGACCTTTCTGTCCTGGGCCTTCTCCATTGCCAGAGTGAGTCCCACCGCAAATTGGAGGAGCAGCACCTCATATTTCACTTGGGCAGTTTACACCCCAGCGGTATGAACATTGACCTCCAATTTCAGGTAGTCCTTGCTTTCTCCATCCTTCCCCTCCCCTTTCCAGCTCTCCCACAGCCCACTGTCTCCAACTCTTCCTGTCTTCTTCCCGCCCCCTCCCCCTCCCCACCTTCACATCAGTCTGAAGAAGGGGCTCGACCCGAAACGTCACACATTCCTTCGCTCCATAGATCCTGTCTCACCCGCTGAGTTTCTCCAGCATTTTGTCTACATACGTATTGGGGAATTAGTGCAAATGGCTCACTTAGCAAGTGAGACGTAGCGAGACCGATTCCCACATTCTCCATTGGATGCAGATGCCTGCCGGTCTCTTGCTTGAAATGTACACATGCGGAGTTGCAGGTATGAGGAGAGTCGGCTAATTGTATCAGTTTTTGGTGCAATCAAGAAATATTAATCTACTTTGGATGGAAAGAAAAGACGAGGTAAAGATGCATAGGTATAAGGTGGAGGAGAAACGATTTAATAGGAATCTTTTAAATGAGGGGCAACTTTTACACAAAGGGTGGTGGATCTACGGAACAAGCTGCCCGAGGAGGCAGTTGAGGCAGGGACTATCCCAATCGGACAGGTTTGGAGGGATATGGACCAAATGCAGGCAGGTAGGACTAGTGTAGCTGGGACATGTTGACCATTGTGGACAAGTTGGGCTGAAGGTCCTGTTTCCAAGCCATATCACGCTATGACTCTTTGAGAAGTGGCAAGTAATTCCAATATCGAGTGTGAGGATTGAGGTGCCAACCGTCAGGCTACGAGAAGAAATCAATTGCCAGTCTAGTAGAAGGGCTAAGGCAGGGGACAGGCCTTGCAAAACATTGTGCAGAGCAAGTCAACGAGCCAGGTAGGAGTCGAACCTACAACCTTCTGATCAACCTTTGTTACGTTCAGAAGCATTTTCCGCACAGCCTAGCAGCAATGAAAGTATTGGTCGCAGCAGACTACTACTAATAATCACAAGGAATGAACCAGCATCAAATCACTAAATGGGGTACTGATTTAGGATGATCATCCATGATCATATGGAATGGTGGTGCTGGCTTGAGGTCGGATTGACTTACTCCTGCACCTATTTTTTATGTTTCTATGCTTTTAAAGACCCAGGGCTTGTCTAGCAGATCATGTGGCACCAAGTGCCATTTCATTACATGGGCTGCTGGATGTTAAAGGCAAAGAACTAAAGCAGACAAACTTGTTGGTGGCTTTCCTTCGATAGCTCAGTTGGTAGAGCGGAGGACTGTAGTGGAAATATAGTTATCCTTAGGTCGCTGGTTCAATTCCGGCTCGAAGGAGTTGCTCACTTTTTGTTACTTTAAGCAGGAATTCCTGAACAGCCCAGCAGCGAAGACGGAAAGAACTGGTCACATCGGACCACTGGGAAATATGGATATGGTTTGAACCAGTATCAACTCACTAAATACCCAAGGCTAGCAGAGTATTTACTCCATTGTGAATGCTGCTGGAGCAGTAACACCAGGCTCCTCTTTGATTTGTCTTGAAGCAGTAAGAAACCAACACAAACACCCTCTCCTGATATCTCTCTTTACATGTGTAGGAGGGAACTGCAGGTGCTTATTTAAATCAAAGATAAACACAAAATGCTGGAGTAACTCTGCAGGACAGGCAGCATCACTGAAGAGAAGCCCGAAGAAGGGTCCCGACCTGAAACGTCACCCATTCCTTCTCTCCAGAAATGCTGCCTGTCCTGCTGAGTTACTCCAACATTTTGTGTCTATCGCACTTTACATCTTGTGTATGCAGCCTGGTGATCTACTTCTAACAGTTGCATCTCCACACCAGCGGGGAATGGTACAATCTGAAATTAAACCTGCATTAACAGCATTCATGTCAGAAAATAATACATTGTGTATCAATGTTGCCGGTCCTTTCTCCCAATATCAGCAAGATAAAGGAGATAGTGCTCGACTTCAGGAAGTGAAGCGGTACACACACCCCAGTTTGCATTGAAGGCTGATGGTTGAAAACCTCAAATTCCTTGGAGTCAAGATCACCAACAACTTTCCTGGGCCGCCCATATTGAAGCAATGACCAAGAAAGCACACTTCCTTAGAAGGCTGAGGCAGTTCGGCATTTCCCCAACGACTCTCACCAACTTGTACAGATTCACCATAGAACGCATTTTATCGGGATGCATCACAGCTTGGATTGGGAACAGCTCCATCCAAGATGCGAGGATTGACATGCCAACCATCTGGTTAAGCGATCTGGGTGTGAATAAATCCATTGCTTGTCCTGTAGCAAGTACAGAGGTGTGATACAGCGCTTACAAAACATTGTGCAGAGCAAGACAGCCAGCCAGCTAGACGTTGAACCTACAATCTTTGATCCGTAGTCGGACTTGTTATCCATTGTGCCACTGGCCCAAGCAATTGAGGGGAGTTGGCAGATGCCAGTGTCTGCGTGGTATTACAGCTACCCAGAACGCAGGCAGCAAAGGGCTAAATGCTAACTCCAAAGAACAAAAGCAGACAAGCTTGCTGGAGGCTTTCCTTCGATAGCTCAGTTGGTAGAGCGGAGGACTGTAGTGGAAACATGGTCATCCTTAGGTCGCTGGTTCAATTCCGGCTCGAAGGAGCTGCTCACCTTTTGTTGCGTTCAGCACCATTTCCCGTGCAGCCCTACAGCGAGGATGGAACGAGCTGGTCTCCATCTGACCTCTGGCAACTGACCACAAGGATTGCACCAGCATCAAATCTCTGAATATTCAAGGCTTGTCGAACACAGCATGTCCTTCAGAGTGCTACGCTGTTGAAATAGTAACACCAAGCACAGATTTGAATGGTCATGATGCAGTAAGAATCTGGGACACTCTCCTTGAGTAGCGAATGCACATAATAACAGCTGACAAGCAAAGCATTAAGAAACCCTTCATCATACCTGTGTGTGCAGTTTGCACAAGGTGTCCACCTGTTTTCTGCAGTTGCATCACCACACCAGCAGGGACTGCTAAGTTCTGACATAATTCCAACATTTTCATAAAATTATTTGGCCACTTGAAGGAGCTGCTTATCTCTTGTTACGTTCAGCAGCATTTCCCGCACAGCCCAGCAGCAAAGACAGGAAGAGCTGATCTGCATCTGACCTCTGGGAACTGACCATAAGGAATACACCAACATTAAACCATTGTCTTCCTTGTGGTCCATTGGCAGAGGTCTCATGCATTCCAGCAGCATCACTCTGGAGTACATGCTGTGATAGACAAGCCTTGAGTATTCAGAGGTTTGATGCTGGTGCAATCCTGTGGTCAGTTGCCAGAGGTCAGATGGAGACCAGCTCGTTCCGTCTTCGTTGCTGGGCTGTGTGGGGAAATGGTGCTGAACGTAACAAAAGGAACTGCTCACCCTTTTGTTACATTCAGAATAATTTCCTGTACAACCCAACAGCGAGGACGGAACAAGCTGGTCTGCATCAGAGATCAAAGCAGAACTCTAAGAAGCACTGAATACCCAATGCTAGTCTAGCACAGGATAGTATTCTCGAGTGCTATTTCGCTTTAAATGACGCCAAAAAAGCAAAAAATCTCCCATGTGTAGTGGTTGGACAATAAACAACTGATCATGAAAGCACACTCTTTTCATATCTGTGGGCAGATGTCTTTGTATCTAAAAGGTTGTATGCAGATCTGTAATTCCAGTATGGTGGAGCATGAAGGAGAGTGCAGGGGAAGTAGCTCAGCATGCGAGAGGTAGCGGGATCGATGCCCGAATTCTCCATTGATCTTTTGGATGCTAACGCTCACATAATGCCAGCCGCCTCACAGCGTGTTGCATGGGATCGTGAGCCTAGAACATAGAAGAATACAGCACAAGAACAGGCCTTCACTTCAGCCCAAACATAGTGTCGAGACCACCTCTCTTTACATAGAAACATAGAAAATAGGTGCAGGAGTAGGCCATCACTCTTAAATATAGCTTCCCCCTCACTTAAATATAGCTAATGAACTGGCCTCAACTACCTTCTGTGGCAGAGAATACAAGCCCAGCTGCTCCAATCTCTCAGCATATGACAGTCCCACCATCCCGGGAATTAACCTTGTAAACCTACGCTGCGCTCCCTCAATAGCAAGACTTCCTGACTCATACTCAATACTGTGACTTATGAAAGTAAACATACCATATGCCTTCTTTAGCACACTATCTACTTGTGTTGCCACTTTCAGTGAGTTATGGACTAGAACCCCAAGATTCCTCTGCCCATCAAATACCTGCTCTCTTGATATTTTTCCTTTGCTCTACTTGTTGTGTTTGAGTTTGGCAGGAGCGATACCATGGAAAACAAAGCTTTTCACTGTACCTTGGCACGTGGCAATAAACCCAAACCACCTCTTACCGCTTTATACTGGACTCTTTCACTTCAGAGGAAGGGCCCAGCCCCGAAATATCGGCTATCCATTCCAGTTAACAGTTAGTTTGTGCTGGTTTTTTCAAGCTTATATTAACTGCATTCTTTGCACTACTATGAAGGTTTGCCATTCAAACACAATTAAAAACTATTGTTTAACTGACCTCTACATTTCGCTTAGTTGTTGCTGCCAATGGCTTGGATGTGGTTTGAAACTTAGCTCCGTATCAGTTGGATGACCATGACTGTATGCAATGTTCCTGCAAGTATTTTACGACGATGCTCATAAATTCATTCGTTCATAAGTTAAAAGAGCAGAATTAGGACATTAGGCCCATCAGTAGCCATTTGGCCACTCCACCATTCAATCATGGCTGATCAATCTTCCCCTCTTAACCCCATTCCCCTGCCTTCCCCCATAACCCCTGACACCCTTACTAATCAAAAACTCAATCTCTGCCTTAAAAATATCGATTGACTTGGCCTCCACAGCTTACTGTGGCAATGTATTCTACAGATTCATCATCCGGAGACTAATGAGGTTAATTCACTCAAATCAGCAAATCCATCATCTGGATATTCCTCACGTCTCTTCCTGATTCATTCCTGCAAATTAATTAAAAACTGTAGTGAAATCTGGTTACTGTTACAAGGTCATACATCTCATTACACATGGACTCATAAGGAAATTTGCTCACCCTTGCCTTGGTTCTAGTCACTAATAGCTGTTGTGATGCATGCAATCCTTTCTGCCACCATATCGTTATTTAAAATGCAACAGTGTTAGGGGGTGGTAGAGTTGCCTTACAGGGCTAGAGATCCAGGATCGATCCTGACTAGGGTGGCTTTCTGTACGGAACTTGTACATTCTCCCCATGATTACATGAGTTTTCCCTGGGTGCTCTGGTTTCCTCCCACACTCCAAAGACACACAGACTTGTGGGTTAAATGGTTGCACAAATTGTAAATGGTCCCAGTATGTAGGATAGTGTTAGTGTACGGGGATCGCTGCTCAGCATGGATTCAGAAGGCCAGAGCCTGTTTTTGCCCTTTTTCTCTAAACTAAACTTAGGTCTGTCCGTCAACAAAGGGGTTTCTCCCATTTGACATTAATTTGATAGAATATGATAATGACGCCACCGCCGGGTCTCCAGCGCCTGACTCCCGGATCCTCTCGATGCCGTTGCCCCTCAAAACCGGCCTCAACCCCAGTCTGAAGAAGGGTCTCGACCCGAAACATCACCTAATCCTTTCCTCCAGAGATGCTGCCTGACCCACAGAGTTGCTCCAGCCTTTTGTGTCTATCAACCGAAATCCTACCTCGGCAACGGAACGCCTCATACGGCCTGGGACCTGGCTGGACCGAGCGCCGTTCCAAGATGTCGAGCACATGGACCGGACATAACCTTCAGTGGTGGAGCAGCGGCGGAGGACACCACGGCTACGCCTGGCCAGGCCGTCTCTGCAACGCCGCCAGGGCAACAGATCTTCATGGTCAGATCAAGATCCCTGCACTTACAACAACTGGAAATAGGCACCAAACAGACGACACTGTATACTGTCTCAGTGCACTGCTGCTATGCACTTGTACTGTATCTGAGATGCTTATCTATATCCCACGTATCCAGTAATTCCCCATTCTCATCGTTGGTTGAGTAGCCCCAGGATGATTGATGACTGTTAAATTCCCCTGCATGTACTAGGTATGTTACAAAACTTACCTTTAGTGGCGCTGCAGTTCTGTCACTGGCCGTGTGCGCGACTTTGGCGCCTTTAGGGGGGGGGGGGGGGCCGGGGTTAAAATGCGTTTTTTCCCTTGCCATCCGGAGCTTTCTTTTGTCGGAGTGCAATCTATTTCTGGAGATTCGTTCCGACTGCCAGTAAGTTAATTTTTTTAAATAAATAGCCCAACTATTTCAGCGCTGGAGTAAAATAAAAATTAGCTCCTAATGCCGTGAACGCCGACAACGGGGACGGATTTTATGTAGGGGACAGGTAAGTGAAAGCTGTTTATTTTTACATATAAACCTGCTTTTTTAGATTACCTTAATCAACATTTAATGTTGCGAAATGGTGATTTATTCCCCATACGAACCGGCAGACTTTTTCCTGCCGATATGGGGTTTAAATTCACCGCAACCGCAACGTTCTAATCCATCGCGTTCCAGAAAATCCCACTCGCAAGCTGATTTAAATGGCCATTAATCTACAGGCATTAAACACTAAATTCCTTCAATTTGGCCTATAAATTAATGACAATTAGATTTAAAAATCATATTGTGAATTATTGTGTGAATGTTATTTGGACACTTAGTCTTTAAATTTTTTTTTATTTTTTTCTTAAGAAATGGATAGATGTTTAGATCTTGTAATTGAATTTTGTAATTAGCTACAATTGGGTAACTAACTAATTATATGCTTTAATTTCAGGTCCTCCAAGTAAGATTGTTTCATATTTGTTTCAGAATACTTCAATCTTTCAGTACTCTTAATTTTTAAGAAAGTTATGGGCTTTTGCCTGTCCTCTATCACAACTTTTGTGTTAAGTCAATAGAAAAGCAATAGGAAACAAGTTGCTAATTTCCGAGTATGAAAATGGCCATAACATTTTTAATACTGAAGATATGAAAGTGAATTAGGTATCAAATTAAACTTATTTTTATGCTTTATCTGATGGGATAAACTGCAGACTTGATTTTTAAAATCTCAAAGTTTTGTAACACCTGGGTGGTGGAAAGTGGGTAGCATGGAGGCAGGAGGTTTATATACATTTGTGACAGTGATATCCCCAATCCTCACAGTAGCAATGAAGATATTCCAATGAACATTGGAGCAAGATTCCTCAAGAACACAGAAATCATGTAGGTCATAACTCAAGTAGGTAGCAATGCCGTATTTTTTGTTGCATACAGTAGCGAGAAGCTTGAAGCCACAGCAGGGCCGGCCTTAGGAGGTGCGGGGCCCAATTGGGAACAATTCTGAGAGCTCCAGTTTCCCAACCAAGGTCTGTAGAATCATAGAAATACAAATAAAGTCTATTATAGATATTATATCTCTATGGTAGAATGGAAAATAATCAAAATGTGCGCTTAAAAAGTGCTTTTGAGTTAGTGGACCAAACAGATCTAAGCTACATTTTAACATAAAATTGCATATATGTAAGCCTACAAGTAACAAACAGAATGTGTAGATCACCTCTGAAAAGTACATAGTTACAATACCACTTGTTTTAGTGACTGTGAAAAGAAAAACAAATTATTAATTAGATCCTGGAACACCAATAACTATTGGCGAAAAACCAGTCCAGGCATTACATTTTGGGCTTCAGCCCCATCCTACCCTTTGGGCTTCTACCCCATCCTAACTTTGTTGTGTGTGTGTGTGTGTGTTAGTTAAGTCTGTGCGTGATGTGTGTGTGCGTGTGTGTGTTAACATCTGTATTTACCACAAACATAATCGAAGGAAGTTCTTAGTTATGCAGACAAAAATGCTGGAGAAACTCAGCGGGTGAAGCAGCATCTATGGAGCAAAGGAAATAGGCAACGTTTCGGGTCGAAACCCTTCTTCAGATGGAAATAGGCAACGTTTCAACCCGAAATGTTGCCTATTTCCTTCGCTCCATAGATGTTGCCTCACCCGCTGAGTTTCTCCAGTATTTTTGTCTACCTTCGATTTTCCAGCATCTGTAGTTCCTTCTAATGTTTATTCTAAGATAGAAACATAGAAATTAGGTGCAGGAGTAGGCCATTCGGCCCTTCGAGCCTGCACCGCCATTCAATATGATCATGGCTGATCATCCAACTCAGTATCCCGTACCTGCCTTTTCTCCATACCCTCTGATCCCCTTAGCCACAAGGGCCACATCTAACTCCCTCTTAAATATAGCCAATGAACTGGCCTCAACTACCCTCTGTGGCAGAGAGTTCCAGAGACTCACAACTCTCTGTGTGAAAAAAGTCTTTCTCATCTCGGTCTTAAAGGATTTCCCCCTTATCCTTAAGCTGTGACCCCTTGTCCTGGACCTCCCCAACATCGGGAACAATCTTCCTGCATCTAGCCTGTCCAACCCCTTAAGAATTTTGTAAGTTTCTATAAGATCCTCTCTCAATCTCCTAAATTCTAGAGAGTATAAACCGAGTCTATCCAGTCTTTTCTTCATAAGACTGTCCTGACATCCCAGGAATCAGTCTGGTGAACCTTCTCTGCACTCCCTCTATGGCAATAATGTCCTTCCTCAGATTTGGAGACCAAAACTGTACGCTATACTCCAGGTGTGGTCTCACCAAGACCCTATACAACTGAAGTAGAACCTCCCTGCTCCTATACTCAAATCCTTTTGCCTGCTGCACCTGCATGCCTACTTTAATGATCTCAATTTCCAAATGCAAAACAAGTGAAGATTCACGCATTTTAATAAAATTAGTGATATGAAGTGGAATATTTATGTCAGATAATGCAGAACTATAGTGTTATCTAACCATCTTGCATTCATATTTGCAAAGTAACTGAATATGATGGATTAACAAGCAACACTGAGGATTAACAAATAATTGAACGTTCAAAATTCTTTATTTGCACATTTCTACTTTTTCACTATTTTCAAAGTGTATATTTAAACATAAGTACATACATTTTGACCAGTTTGAGAAAACGTTCTGAAAGGAATGCACCAGACATAAAAACTTGGAGGTTTTGCACATTCGAGGAGGTCCTTTTTACATGATTGCAGGATCCTTAAAACCTGAATGCTTGTCCAGTCATACGCAAAGAAAGCAAGTGCAAATCCAAAGAATGTGTGCAAGGACGCTAATCAAACTTATGCCAAAGTACATTAATCCAATCAATTTTAAATAACGTTTTCAGAGACTTACATCCCATCGCTGTTTGATTTACAATTGTTTTTCAACAAGGAAAATTGAATCAATGAACTGCTTTTAATGAACATTCATATATTTACATTGTAAAGGGGAAAGAGAAACATTGGCAAATGAGGAATTTCATTGCACGCTGGTGTACATGACAATAAACTAAATTGAATCCTAATACTTATCTAGAATAATATCAGGATTATTATGGTAAATGGTATTTGATCTATATATACAATAATTTTTTTTAAATTAAACGATCCATGTTAATATTGTGACAGATTGAATAATTAATGAAATAACATGGATATGACTAGACTAACTGTGCTGGATGATGGAACAGCTGATGCAGTGGTGGGTTTTAGCAGAGTGACAGTCAAAGTTATAGAGGATTAATTGATTAACAAAATTAAAGCCTATGGAATCAGTCATGTAGAAACAGGCCCAACACCACCATATGATTTAAATACCTGTCTATACTAATCCTATTTACTGACAGTTGGCCCATAGTTCCGATGCGTTGACAATTCGTGCTCATCTAGATAGATTACATGTTGTGAGGGTACCTGCCTCCACCACATCCTAAAGCCCCTGTCCCACTGTACGAGGTAATTCACGAGTTCTCCCGAGTTTCTCCTGATTCAAACTCGGAGAATTACGGTAATAGCCGCTCGTAGGGGCTCTCGTGGACATTTTTCAACATGTTGAAAAATCTTCACGAGTGTTCACGAGCTTACTGCATTTACCCGAGTACCTGCCGTTAATGTTACGAGCCACTAAGAGACGTCCCGAGCTCCGACGTACCCGCTCCGTACATTTTACGTGCTTACCACGACTTTGATTTTTTTTTAAAACTCGGGAGAGCTCTTGAATTACCTCGTACAGTGGGACAGGCCCTTTAGGCATTACATTCCTGAACCCCTCTAACAGTCATCACAAATGGCCTCATTCTTCAGAGAACGGGGATTCCCCTCCCCCACTATTGAGGAGGCTCGCACCAGGGTCTCCTCCATACCCCGCAACACTGCCCTCGCTCTCCATTCCCCCATTCGCAAACAGGGCAGAGTCCCCCTGGTCCTCATCTTTCACCCCACCAGCCGGCAAATACAACATATAGTCCTCCGCCAGTTTCGCCACCTCCAACGTGACCCCTCCACCCGCCACATCTTCCCATTTCCCCCCCCTGTCTGCCTTCCGCAAAGACCGCTCCCTCCGCAACTCCCTTGTCAATTCTTCCCTCCCCTCCCGCTCTACTCCTTCCCCGGGCACTTTCCCTTGCAACCGCAAGAAATGCAACACTTGTCCCTTCACCTCCCCCCTCCACTCCTTTCAGGGACCCAAGCAGTCCTTCCAGGTCCGACAGAGGTTCACCTGCACCTCCTCCAACCTCATCTACTGCATCCGCTGCTCCAGATGCCAGATGATCTATATCGGTGAGACCAAGCGAGGCTTGGCGATCGCTTCGCCGAACACCTCCGCTCGGTCCGCAATAACCAACCCGACCTCCCGGTGGCTCAACACTTCAACTCCCCCTCCCATTCCACATCCGACCTCTCGGTCCTGGGCCTCCTCCACGGCCAGAGTGAGCAACACCGCAAGCTGGAGGAACAGCACCTCATATTCCGCTTGGGGAGTCTGCATCCTTTGGGCTTGAACATTGAATTTTCTCAATTCTGTTAACCCTTGCTGTCTCCTCCCCTTCCACCTCTCCCTCAGCCCTCGGGCCCTGGCATTCCCTCTATCTCTATCTCCCTCCCCCACCCCAGTCGCACCCAGCTTTCTCATTTTCACGGCACAAACAGCTTACAATGGCTTGTTCCCTTTATCATCGATACTTTTTTGCATATCTTTCATTCATTGTTCCTTATCTCTCCACATCACCGTCTATATCTCTCATTTCCCTGATCCCTGACCAGTCTGAAGAAGGGTCTCGACCCGAAACGTCGCCTATCTCCTTCGCTCCTTAGATGCTGCTGCACCCGCTGAGTTCCTCCAGCCTTTTGTGTACCCTCGATTCTCCAGCATCTGCAGTTCCTTCTTTAACGTTAAAGCCTTGTGGTTTTAGATTCCCCTGCTGCAGGGAAACTTTTGTATATCTCTCCGAGGTCCCTTCTCAGTTTCCTCCTCTTAAGAAACAAGCCTCATCTACTTTGTGTCTCCACATACCTAAAACAATCCTAGACAACGTTGGTGATTCTCCTCTGCATCGTCACCAATATCCTTGCTATAGGACGGTGACCAGACATACAGCTGTGGCCTGACCAATGTTTTGTAAAGTTGTACTATCACCTCCCTGTCTTTATATTCTATGCCCTGGCTAATAAAAACAAATATCCAGTATGCCTTTTCTTAACCATCCTGATGCCACCTTAAGAGATTCTTGGACTTTTAAACCAAGGTTCCTTAATATTCCCCTGCATCCTACGTTATTAGTCCTGCCAAGGTGCATCCTCTTGAATTTACCAGGATTAAATTCCATCCGTCATTGCTCTGTTCATTGACCAACTGCCACCAATTTTTATATCTGTAAAGTTAAAAATTCTATATTTATATGTAAACTATTCATTATATAACGGTGCCAGCACCACAGTCACATTTTGTAATCACAGAAATAACCCTCCACTATCATCATGTACCATTAATTTTTCAATATGCTTTGTGTCCCGTCTTGGATTGATCAATTTGATCAGTAATGTCTTAGATTGATCAATTTGAAGCAATGAAGATGAATTAAGTAGCTTAGATCTTTGATTCTGTCAAAAGTATCCAAAATATGGACTGATAGCAGAGGCCTTCAGGACACAACTTGTCATCGGTAATAGTGATGAACATTGATGTTCCTGGTCCACAATGTTTTCAATGGTCTTGTACCATTAATACCTCTTCCATATTCAAAATTGTCAGTGGTTTTAAAAATGTTATTGCCCCAATTAGCTTTAGCTCAATGGACACACATGAAGTATGTAGTCAAAGTTGAGAATCCCACGGCATCTCACACCTTACTGTACTCCCTACTTCAGGTGCACCTGTTTCTGTAAGATGGTAAGAAATGGGTTTTGGATCTCAGTTGGTTGATGTCAGTTAGTGGATGTGATTCTATAAATGCGAATATTGCAGATTGCTGTTCAATTTGTCTGCATTCCCAACTTTGATAAAGTTTTCTAAATTGAATTGAATACTTTATTGCCACATGTGACAAGTCACAGTGAAAGTCTTTGCTTGGGTATGCAATGGTCGCCACATAAAGGGCAATGACAACGTTAAAATGTATCCCGTGCCAGGCCCACCCTTGTTCCCCTCTGCTCCCCCCCCCATGCTTTCCTCCGCCCCCCTCCCCCTCCCCATGGTGATCCCCCAGCGCTGTGTCCAAATGTTAGGGCGCATGATTTTACAGGAGTCTGTCTTCAATGGATCCTAAATGAATACCCAAGCAGCAGATAAGAGTCCATCTGGATATTCTTCTCTTAAACACAATTGAGAAGCTTGTTGAAGTACCAGAGGGCAGATTAGAGTGAACCTTATTGGCATGAAACTAGGGACACTGTTGTCGCAGAGGGGTACCTTCCCCTTGAGTACATGAATTAACTAGTTATGGTTAGTTTTATCTTAGATGATGGCTTCATGTGTTTTTGTTTTATATATTAACCATATAACCATATAACAATTACAGCACGGAAACAGGCCCTCTCGGCCCTTCCAGTCCGTGCCGACCATTTGTTTTCCCCTAGTCCCATCTACCTGCACTCAGACCATACCCCTCCATTCCCTTCACGTCCATATACCTATCCACATATTACATTTTTTTAAATCACCAGTTTATTTTTTTTAATTAAAAATTAATGCAAATGTGTGAAAATGGAACAGGATCAGACCGAAGCTTTGAACCTTTACTTGAGGTTAAGGAGATAATATGTACACTCAACTTTTAACATTGAGCTTTACTTTGAAACGTATCACCATGATTACTGAATCTGCAGTTCTTTCTTAACCATGATTACTGAAATGATTTATCTTCCTTTTCTTTTAACTTCAGAACTAAAATCAGTTCAAAGGTTTTCTTAAAGCCGAAATATCAGTTTTGCACCCAGCTGATCACAAATGTCCAGATTTTCCCAATGTTTTCATTGGTTTACTCTTGGAAGAGTCACGATGAAATGACACATCACAGACCTGTTTGAAAGAAAATAGTTACATTATTTGCAACATTTGATAATACGTTATAATACTTTCATTATATCTATAGAATCATCAAGTCATACAGCATAGAAACAGGCCCTTTGGCCCAACTTGCCTATGCTGACTAAGCTTCCCCATCCACACGAGTCCCACCTGATCATGTTTCGCCCATTTCCCTTTAAACCTTTCCTATCCATGTACCTGTCCAAATGTATTTTAAATCAAGAGTAAAAAGTACAAAATCACACCATTTGATGTTTGAAATTGTTTCATGAACTTAATTTAACCTCCGTCCTCACCCACTTACCAAATAAATTGCAGCAACAATCATTCTGAACAAAGGAGGTCCTGGCGTGGGATACTTTGTCGCGCCCTTTATACCTTGTAGGTACTCGGGGCATCAGGTAAGTCGGGACGTTTTTTCCGGCCTGATAAAAAATGTATACGAGTAAAAAAGTCGGGAGGATGCCCAGAGTACCTACAACTGGCGTAACATGCTGCTACAATATATCTACGGACTCCTACGGACCCGTTACACACATTCTGCGAGTTTGAATCAAGGGGAAAACTCGGGAGAATTTGTGAATAACTCGGGAAAGTGGAACAGACCCTTAACTAATCACATGTGACAATAAAGCATTCATTCAGATGTATACGGCAAGGTTTGTTTTACAGCGAGAGGTTGGTGCTTGGAATGCGGTGTCAGAGGTGGTGGTGAGGCAGATACCATAGTGGCGTTTAAGTAGCATTTAGATAGACGTGGATATGCAGGGAATTGAATAATATGGATCATGTACAGGTAAATGAGATTAGTTTTGCTTGGATAATGTTTGGCACAAAACTATGGGCCGAAGGGTCTGTACCTGTATTGTACTTTTCTAAGTTTCTCCATCAATCTCAGCTCAGTCCTATCAGTCCTGTATGGCCAGCTGCATGTGGGGACATAACAATGCCATGAGCAGTCTAGATGACTACATCTGCAGGAAATGCCGTAAGCTTTACTTGCGTGAGCACTCAGTGCCAAGCAGAGTCACTGCAGTACATCTGTGAGACGCAGCTAAGTGGACAGCATGCGTTTAATTGTGGTCACCCTGAACCTTAAGGAAATGCAGCTGGAGCAGGAATGAGTGACCAGCAGGGAGAGAATAGGAAACGGGATCCTTATAATACACCACAACTGATTTCTTGTATTTGCACCAACTATTTCTCTGAAATACAATCAATCATTATTCAAAACTTACTTTAGCCTTGGGTTGATGTGATTTCCTTAAAAAGAAAGATGCACAGATTAAATCAAGTACAACGTAAAACTACAATTACAAATAAATATGTACTTTATCATATTTACTTAAATCAACTGATATCTTTCCAAGTATTTCCCAGATATGTCCTCTCCCTAGTATCTCAAGGTATCTTGAAGTCTTTTAGCCCTGTCGCATGGTGCGAGTTCATTCCAAAAGCTCTCATATAACCATATAACAATTACAGCACGGAAACAGGCCCTCTCGGCCCTTCCAGTCCGTGCCGACCATTTGTTTTCCCCTAGTCCCATCTACCTGCACTCAGACCATACCCCTCCATTCCCTTCACGTCCATATACCTCTCCTGAATTTAAAAAAAATCAAACTCGTGGTAAGCATGGAGAATGAACGTAGCGGGAACGTCGGAGCTCGTGGACGTCTCTTAACGCTAACGGCAGGTACTGGGAAGACTCGCTAACAGCAGGTAAGCTCGGGAAGACTCGTGAAGATTTGTCAACATGATGAAAAACGTCCACGAGAGCCCGAGTACCGACGAGCGGCCGTTACCGTAAATCTCCCGAGTTCGAATCAGGGCAAACTCGGGAGAACTCTTGGAATGAACTCGTACCGTGGGACAGGGGTTTTAGGATTTGAATTTTCTCTTGAAGATGAGAGAGTATTGCTACTGCAGAACTGCGGTCTCATCAGCAAGAAATCAACTGCCTCAGGAAATAGAGGAACAAGAAAGTGGAGGCAAACTAGGGGTCCTTGACAGCTATTCTTATTCATTTCTATAAGGAGTTATCAAAGTGATCAGGAAAGAGAGTTTGTACGTTTCGAGCTCTCCTTCCCCCACCCTACCCTGTGCTAGCCATACTCAGGGATTTTGAAGCCAATTGATGGCCGGCCTTCGACCTTTAACTGGGATCTGGGACTGGCCCAAAGAGGGAGACTCAGAGCAGGAGTCTAAACCATTAAGCAACCAAGCCAAAATGACACCCCATGTAGTTTACTTGTTCTGACCAAATGGTCCAGGGGTCAAGGAAAGAGCGTTCACGTCGCGGCCCTGTTTTCACCAATCTTTCCACCACCACACACAAGAAGCGCAAGGCAGACACCATTGTGTGCAGATGCCGAGAGGTATGTTCAGAACTTCTAATCTTGTGTGTGGACTTGATAAGAAGAAGAAGACGACGACCAAATGGTCCAAAGGTTGAGCAGTTGCAAAAAAAAGTCAGGGTCAAGGCCGATGCATCGTTGACAAAGTGACTAGTGGAGCCACATTATCGTGCCGCACCTCAATAGAAAGCATTTTTTTCACTTGCATTTCTTCGCCTTTCTCTGCTCTGATGCTGGCTGTCACAGAGCACAGTTCCCACAGTGCCCATTCTTCCAGAGGAAGATCAAGGGGCATCGGGCTTCTATGTCAATGTGAGACTTGATTGCTTGCCAGTCAAAGCCCAGGAAACGGCAGCAGAGTGGGAACACATTGCAATTCTACCATTTCCATTTTAACTATTTGTTAAAACCGGAGCTTTTAAATAACAAGTATTAAAATGCAGGCATTTACAAAAGGCACAACCTGCTCTTTCCTCCTGGTTCTGCTGAAAGGTCTCAACTTGAAATGTTAACCATTTCTCTCAGATGCTGCCCGATTTAATGAGTATTTTCAGCATTTTCATGCTTAGCAATACAAACTAATTGCTTTCATACATTGAGTCTGTGCGCTGGGTGCGTGTCAGCTCTGTGACTTGTCTGCCTCTCTGTACAAATAGGGACCATTTTTAACAAGCCTCATGCTAAATGGATGCTTATGTAATAAATAGGAGCAAGACTAAACAATGAGCCCCTTGAGCTGTTCTATACTTTAATTAGATCTTAGTTGGCATTTAATTTAATTCAATTTACCCATCTTGGATCAATAGCCCCAAGTGATCCAGCCTTCAAATATTACATTTGGTTTTTAAATACTCAATTGACCTTGATATTTCATTTTATTTCATTTCAAAATTTCATTTTATATTTTCCCTCTGTGGAAAAAAAACCTTACTTCTCTCCAGAGATGCTGCCTGTCCCGCTGAGTTACTCCAGTATTTTGTGTGTACCTTTACTTTCAAAAGCCCAAGATGAAATAACATATTGTGACTTGTTCTGGCTCCTACCCTCTAGAAACATAACCACCTCAATTACAGTACCCACTGATCTATATTCAAGGCAATGCCAAAATCTCTGTATCGTTTAGCCTCAGCATCATTCTGAGGAACCTGCATATTCTCCAAAGAAATTATATCCCATCTTCAATGGGATCCTGGAAATGAGCCTAATGTTTGAAATGGGAGAAAGTAGAATCAGAAATGTAGGGCAGATGCAGCACCACATGGTCAGGATATATCCAGATACTTAAAATGCTACAAGGGTTTATCCCTCCATTGTCCTTTCTGGCACAGAGTTCCAGACACTGACAATCTTGTGTAGGAAGGAACTGCATATGCTTGTTTAAACCAAAGATGGACACAAAAAACTGGAGTAACTCAGCGGGACAGGCAGCATCTCTAGTGTGGAATAAAAATTAATACTCTTCCTTACTTAATTTTGATTGGAATTGGGTGCTTGGATGTGACAATTGGCAGCCCTCGCTTGACCAGGTGCGGAAGAGGTTTGTGGGAATCGGCAAAGTAAGATTAGACGTATTACTCCTCGTCTGGGAATGTGTGGAAGGGTGGATGGTAAATGTAAACATGAAATAGTCGAGGAGATAACAAAGCTTGTTTTCCCATCTGTGAGAAGTTATAGTAAATCGCACGCGCCCCCTACCACTTGTGGCATAGAAATGTTACTGTAATTGGGAAGGGAGGGAATTATGATTGGTGTGGGCCGCATGAAAGGTGAGACAGAATAATGTTAAGATGCCCTTGTATTGTGTTTCGCTGGTATTAACCATCTGTTGTTGAATATGATTAACATAAGCAAAAAGTACGACTAATGTGGTACCCATGTAGCTTATAGAATATTTTCATAAGAGTAGTATCTAACAAATGTAAACAAAAGTTGTTTACTGTCGGCTAATTCTGCTGTGAAGTCAGAGAACTGGTGGGCAGTTTACTGCAGTCATCTCTCCATGATATCATGCAATAAAATGCCATCAAAGCAAATCTGCGAAGTCTCCGCTTTTCATTTTCCATTAATTTACCTCTAAATTAATTTCTTCCGCATCAATAGAGAGGGAATGGGTGACGTTTTGGGTCGAGACCCTTCTTCAGACTGGTTAGGGATAAGTGGGTAGAGAGAGAGACAGAGATACAGAGAGAGAAGGGGAGGGAGAGGGAGAGAGAGACAGAGGGAGACGGGAGAGGGAGAGGGAGACGGGAGAGGGAGAGATAAAAGGAGTGACAGAGGGAGAGACAGAGGGAGAGGGAGAGACGGAAGCTGAGGCGGGGAGGCTGAGGCAGAGGCGCAGAGGCAGAGGGGCAGAGGGGGAGGGGCAGAGGGAGGGGCAGAGGGGGGGAGGGGCAGAGGGGGAGGGGCAGAGGGGCAGAGGGGAGAGGGAGAGAGAGAGAGAGTGTCGGGGCTATGTGAAGTTAGATAAATTAATATCCGTACAACTGTACTGTAAGCTGCCCCAGCGAAATATGAGATGCTGTTCCTCGGATTTGCATTGACAATCTTGGTTTGACTCATTTTCGCCACCTCTGATCTATTCCTTCTTGCATCCATTTACTGCCTCCTCTCTGCTAGGGACCTAGTCATAGTATCATTGAGCTGTACAGCATGAAAACATGCCCTTCGCCCATCTTATCCATCTAGACCAAGTTGGCATGTTGGGCCATTAGCCTGCATTTAGCCCAGAGCCCTCTGTCTTATAAAGTACCTTTTAAAAATCGTAGTTGCATCCACTTCTGTTGCTTCCTCTCACAGCGCAATAGCTGCGCATTTGGAAAGCAGTGACAGGATCGGTCAAAGTCAGCATGGATTTATGACGGGAAATCATGTTTGACTATTCTGGAATTTGTTGGGGATGTAACAAGTTGAATGGATAAGGGAGAGCCAGTGGATGTGGTGTATCTGGACTTTCAAAAGTCATTTGACAAGGTCCCACACAAGAGATCAGTGTGCAAAATTAGAGCACATGGTATCGGGGGTAGGCAATTGACATGGATAGAGAACTGGTTGGCAGACAGGAATCAAAGAGTCGGAATCAACGGGTCTTTTCAGAATGGCAGGCAGTGACTAGTGGGGTGCCCCAAGGCTCAGTGCTGGGAACCCAGTTATTTACAATATACATTAACAAATGGCCTATTCCTGCACCTAACTTCTAAGTTTCTATGTTTCTAGTTCCAGATAAGAACTACCCTTCGAGTTAAAAAGTTGTCCCAAGGTTCCTCTCCCCTGAAGCTTATGCCCTCTAGATTTTAGAATTCTTTATCCTGGGAGAAAGAATGTGACCATTCACTTTATGACCCTCATGATCTTGTACACCTCAATAAGGTCATCCCTCAGCCTCTTATGCTGCAAAGAGAAAGGTCCTTCCTGTTAACATTGCCTCCAACTCTGCTATTCCCAACCCATCAGATAAAGGCCACTATTCCAATAGGCACCATCATTACCTTTTGCACATACACTTTCTTTCCACGACTGGCGAAGAGCCCCGACCCAAAACGGCACCCAACACCCGTCCTTCGGAGATGCTGCCTAACCCGCTGAGTTACTCTAGCCCTTTGCGTTCTCCATCATCTGCGCTTTCCTGCATCTCCTTCTCTCAGTGATTTCGGTATTCAGACCCACAAACATCCAATTCACCCTCAGGATACAAGCATTCCAGTGCAACCGTGAAACCCATTTCGATCAGGGTGAAAAGCCAAAGAACGATAAACCTCTGTCCTACCTCAGTTTGTGTGAAGTGCAAGACTTCTTGCGATTTGATAAAGCAGGGATATGCTGACTTTGCTGTAGCTGTTTTTAAAAAGAAAAAGGCGATGCAGTTGAATTCAGCTTTAAGGCAATATTGAAAAGTCATAAGGAAAAGGCAGACCAAGACTGTCTACATACTCAGCACAGCGGTAAACAGCAGCATGGTGATGATTAATGCAGCAATCACCCCTCCAAGAAAGCATCTGTAAAATAACCAGCACAAGCCTGTGAAGGTTAGTGTGTAATTCACAACTACATTGAAAGTAAGAATCCAGCATTCAGCCAATCTCAAAATGATCAGACCTTGCGAATATGGCGAGACTTATGGAGAGGGCCAAAATTATCAGATGGAAAAAGAAATTCTTGATAGTCATGTAATCTGAAAGAGAAAAGGGAAAAAAACCCATCAAATAATGGACAAAGCACAAAAAAATAATTTACTAGAAATGCATGACAGTTAATAGAGTGAGAGGTTAAAATAACATAAAATGTGATAATTAAATTGGCATCGTCTTTAGTCAGAGGTGGTGAATCAGTGGGATCTTTTGCCACAGAAGGCTGAGGCGGCCGTCAATTTATATTTTTCCGGCACAGACAGGTAGATTCATGATCAGTACAGGTGTCAGGGGTTATGGGGAGAAAGCAGGAGAATGGGGTTAGGAGGGAGAGATAGATCAGTCATTATTGAATGGCGGAGTTGACTTGATGGGCCGAATGGCTTAATTTGCTCCTATGAATCGTGGTAAATTAATTACAATGGAATCTTGAAGCACACATTTGCACATAAGCTCAGCAGCAGAGACCCTGCTTCGATCCTGATCTTGGGTGCTGTCTTTGTGGGATTTGCACGTTCTAGAGTAGTAGAGTGGATAAGGGAGAAGCAGTGGATGTGTTATATCTGGACTTTTAGAAGGCTTTCAACAAGATCCCACACAAGAGACTAGTATACAAACTTAAAGCACACGGTATTGGCGGTTCAGTATTGATGTGGATAGAGAACTGGCTGGCAGACAGGAAGCAAAGAGTAGGAGTGAACGGGTCCTTTTCAGAATGGCAGACAGTGACTAGTAGGGTGCTGCAAGGCTCAGTGCTGGGACCCCAGCTATTTACAATATATATTAATGATTTGGACGAGGGAATTAAATGCAACATCTCGAAGTTTGCGGATGACACGAAGCTGGGGGGCAGTGTTAGCTGTGAGGAGGATGCTAGGAGGCTGCAAGGTGACTTGGATAGGCTGGGTGAGTGGGCAAATGCATGGCAGATGCAGTATAATGTGGATAAATGTGAGGTTATCCACTTTGGTGGCAAAAACAGGAAAGTAGACTATTATCTGAATGGTGACCGATTAGGAAAAGGGGAGATGCAACAAGACCTGGGTGTCATGGTACACCAGTCATTGAAAGTAGGCATGCAGGTGCAGCAGGCAGTGAAGAAAGCGAATGGTATGTTAGCATTCATAGCAAAAGGATTAGAGTATAGGAGCAGGGAGGTTCTACTTCAGTTGTACAGGGTCTTGGTGAGGCCACACCTGGAGTATTGCGTACAGTTTTGGTCTCCTGATCTGAGAAAAGACATTCTTGCCATAGAGGGAGTACAGAGAAGGTTCACCAGACTGATTCCTGGGATGGCACGACTTCCATATGAAGAAAGACTGGATAGACTCAACTTGCACTTGCTGGAATTTAGAAGATTGAGGGGGGATCTCATAGAGACTTACAAAATTCTTAAGGGGTTGGACAGGCTAGATGCAGGAAGATTGTTCCCGATGTTGGGGAAGTCCAGGACAAGGGGTCACAGTTTAAGGATGAGGGGGAAGTATTATCGAGATGAGAAAATCATTTTTCACACAGAGAGTGGTGAATCTCTGGAATTCTCTGCCACAGAAGGTAGTTGAGGCCAGTTCGTTGGCCATATTTAAGAGGGAGTTGGATGTGGCCCTTGTGGCTAAAGGGATCAGGGGGTATGGAGGGAAGGCAGATACAGGATACTGAGTTGGATGATCAGCCATGATCATATTGAAGGGCGGTGCAGGCTCGAAGGGCCGAATGGCCTACTCCCGCACCTATTTTCTATCCGGGTGCTCCAGTTTCCTCTCACATCCCAAAGATGTATGGGTTTGTAAGTTAATCGGCCTCTAAAATTGCCCCGAATGTGTAGGGAGTGGATGTGAAAGTGGGATAACATAAAACTGAGCGTTCTATAGGAACATTGATAGTGTGAACAGGTTGGCGTGGAGAGCTGGTACATAAGACAGTTACTGCACAGACACAGGCCCTCCGGCCCACATCATCTGTGCCGAACATGGTGCCAATTAAACTAATATCCCTCTATCTGCATACGATCCATATCCTTCCATTCCCTGCATTTCAACATTGGGACACCCAAGTTGCTGCTCAACATGCCAAGAACCTACGGTAGATTGCTAGTAACTACATCCAAGTACGTGTAGTTATTAGAAGGGGACCCTCTATAGGAATGTTGCCCGAGACACTCTATAAGAATGTTGCTTATTCCACAGACCAAACCCAGCTACAGCCACGATAGGTAAAATCAACACCATAGTGGAGGCACGATGGCGCAACGGGAGAGTTGCTGCCTTACTGCGCTGGTGACCCGGGTTCGATCCTGACTATGGGTGCTAATCTGTACTGGGTATGTATGTTCTCCCGTGACCGCGTGGGTTTTCTTGGCGTGCTATGGTTTCCTCCCACGCACCAAAGACGCACAGGTTTGTAGGTTAATTGGCTTTGGTAAAATTGTTAATTGTCCCTAGTGTGTAGGATAGTGCTATTGTACAGGGATCGCTGGTTGGCGGGCTGAGGGGCTCGTTTCCCCACTGTATTTCTAAACTAAACAAAAAATGTAAATTGTTAAAGAAGGAACTGCAGATGCTGGAAAATCGAGGGTACACAAAATGCTGGAGAAACTCAGCGGGTGCAGCAGCATCTATGGAGCGAAGGAGATAGGCGACGTTTCCGGCCGAAAGTCTGAGGAAGGGTTTCATCAGTCTGAAGAAGGGCTTCAGCCCGAAACGTTGCCTATCTCCTTCGCTCCATAGATGCTGCTGCACCCGCTGAATTACTCCAGCATTTTGTGTAAACCCCAAAAAATTTAACTTAATTTGTTAATTGAAACATAGTTTTGCCATGACATGTTTCATTCGTGTAAAGACCAGGCCCCGGGAGATCCGCCATTTTCCTCAGTCTGAGTAAGGGACCAGAAACGTCACCCATTCCTCTCCAGAAATGCTGCCTGTCCCCGCTGAGGTACTCCAGCATTTTGTGTCTATCTTCAGCAGCATTAGGCCATTCGGCAAATCGCATCTGCTCCGCCATTCGCTCATGGCTGATCTGTCTTTCCCTCCCAATCCCATTCTACTGTCTACTTCCAGTGACCTTTGACTCCCTTACTAATCAAGAAACTATCAATCTCCGCTTTAAAAATACCCAATACCTTGGGCTGCACAGCCGTCTGTGGCAATAAATTCCACAGATTCACCACCCTCTCTGTAAAGTAATCTCCCCTCATCTCCATTCTAAGGGTATCTCCTTGTATTGTGATGCTGTACCCTCTGGTCCTAGACTCCTGCTACTGGAAACATCCTCTCCACATCCACTCTATCTAAGTCTAGGACTAGGGTCCACAGACTGTGGGAAATTAAACTAGGGCGCACAGTGGTGCAGCTGGTAGAGCTACTGTCTCACAGTGCCAGTGACCCAGGTGTGATCCTGATCTCTAGGTGCTGTCTGGGTGGAGTTTGCACGTTCTCCCTGCGAGTATGCGGGTTTGCTCCACGTGCTCCAGTGCTCATGACTTGGAACAGTCTAACTATTACTAATTCGGTACACTGTGAAAAAAGATTACGTTTTTCTGTGTGGTTTTAATAAAGAAATGGTAGATGCAACAAATTGATCTGAAAATTATTAAAACAAGGTACAACAGAAAAAAAATAGCTGAAGATGAATTATCACTGTGTCTCCACGAATAATTCACATTTCTTGCATCACTTACATCCGGAAGTATCTTGCCTTACCTGGGCTTTTCGGCGACTTGCTAAAGCAGTATTTTGCAGGATGCATCTGGGAATGTGAAGGAAACTCCAAGATGCCTTCTGGCCTGTCTCCCAGTCGATCTTCAGTGGAGTAAGCCTCAGCATCAATTAGGGGTAGAGTATCTTCTAATAACCAGGATTTATTGGTCGGTGACAAATCCGCACTGCCTTGTCCTAGCAACAAAAAGTGAGTCCCATCATTTCAGTCACAGACGCATTTTCCTTTGTTAAACATTTGAAGTGGGGCTGTACAGTCACACAGCTGGTGGTGCTGCAGCCTCAGCACCACAGTCACAGATTTGATCCTGACCTTCTGTGCTCTCTGTGTGGAGTTTGCACGTTCCCCCTGTGACCGTGTGGGTTTCCTCCGGGTGTTCATATTCACAAGTGATAGGAGCAGAAGTAGGCCATTCGGCCCATCAGGTCTACTCCGCCATTCAATCATGGCTGATCTAACTTTCCCTCTTAACCCCAATCTCCTCCCTTAGTCCCCCATAGGACATGGAAATTTCCATATCCCACACCTGGATTTTTTATTGGTGATTATATGGTGCAGCTTTACAGGACTTGGGTCCGGCAGCATTTATGGCCCTGTCCCACCTACTCGACTTTTATGGCGACTGCCGGCACCCGCCATAGGTCGTTACAGGTGGCCGAAAACACGTTGAAAATCCAGCGGTGACCAGGAAGACGCTAGAATTCTTTGGGCGACTGAGGAGACGACTCACGACCATACAGGCGACACGTCGTGGGGCGACGCCTGTACGGTCGTGAGTAGTCGCCCAGAGAGTCGTACCTTGTTCTGGTCGCCGCTGGATTTTCAACATGTTGAACATTTTCAAGTGACCTGCAACGAGCTATGACGGGTGCCGGCAGTCGTTGAAAAAGTCGCGTAAGTGGGACAGGGCCTTTGGAATATTACACGCAGTTCAGGAAGGCTTTGGAAATGATGACAAGGAGGTTGACCAGAATGATCCCTACAGTAGATTAGCGGGAATTAACTACAGGGAAAGGTTGGACGGACATGGATTGTTTTTGCTGGAACTACGGTGGCTGAGGGAAGATCTGATAAAAGTTTATGAAATTATATGAGGCATAGATAGGTTTTGACTGCCTACCCTTCCTCCCAGGATTGGAACATCAAATACAAGAGGGCAGAGTTTTAAAGCGAGGGGAGCGAAGTTTAAAGAAGATGTGTGGCGTATGCTTTCTTTTTACACCCAGAGGGCGGGGAGTAGCTGGAACACACTGCTGGGAGTGCTGGGGTACGTAGTTCAGTTCAGTTTACTGTCACGTGTACCGAGGTACAGTGACAAGCTTTTGTTGCCTGCTAACCAGTCAGCAGAAAAACAACACACGATTACAATTGGACCATTTACAGTGTACAGATACATGATGAGGGAATAACGTTTAGACAATAGACAATAGGTACAGGAGTAGGCCATTCGGACCTTTGAGCCAGCACCGCCATTCAATGTGATCATGGCCGATCATCCCCAATCAGTACCCTGTTCCTGCCTTCTCCCCATATCCTCTGACTCCGCTATCTTTAAGAGCCCTATCTAGCTCTCTCTTGAAAGTATCCAGAGAACCGGCCTCCACCGCCCTCTGAGGCAGAGAATTCCACAGACTCACAAATCTCTGCGAGAAAATGTGTTTCCTCGTCAGTTCTAAATGACTTGCCCCTTTTTCTTAAACTGTGGCCCCTGGTTCTGGACTCCCCCAACATCGGGAACATGTTTCCTGCCTCACGCGTGACCAAACCCTTAATTATCTTATACGGTTCAATACGATTCCCTCTCATCCTTCTGAACTCCTGAGTATACAAGCCCAGCCGCTCCATTCTCTCAGCACAGTGCAAGGTAAAGCCAGTCAAGTCCGACCAAGGATAGTCCGAGGGTCACCTATGAGGTGGATAGTAGTTCAGGACCGCTCTCTAGTTGTGGTAGGATGGTTCAGTTGCCTGATAACAGCCGGGAAGAAACTGTTCCTGAATCTGGAGGTGTGCGTTTTCACACTTCTGTACCTATTGCTCGATGGGAGAGGGGAGAAGAGGAAGTGGTCAGGGTACGACTGGTCCTTGATGATGCTGCTGGCCTTGCCGAGGCAGCGTGAGGTGTAGATGGAGTCAATGGCAGGGAGGAAGAAGGGTCTCGATCCGAAACGTCGCCTATTCCTTCGCTCCATGGATGCTGCCTCGTACGCTGAGTTTCTCCAGCACCTTCGATTTTTACAGCATCTGCAGTTCTTTCTTAAACATAGATGCAACAGTGGTATTTTGGAGACTTTTGGGAAAACACATGGACATGCAGGGAATGGAAGGAAATGGATCATGTCCAAGATAAGAGTTGGTCATGGCATCATGATCGCCATAGACAATGTGGGCCGAAGGGGCCTGGTCCTGCACTGTTCTATTCTGTGTTCGATTACTATGAAAAATAACATTACCACAGCTTATTTTCTATTGATTTGCATCAACAACAACAACATACCTTGTACATTGGTGAAGTTGGTGTCAAAGTCACTTTCATCACCGATCCATGAAGATTCTGCAAGAGGACAGTCGGATCTGCTGAAAAGACTTCTGTTCAACCATGCACTGGGGGAATCGATGGAGAAGAGACTTGCAAAGGATCGGCGAGCCTTTCTCCTCCGTCGGAAAATTCTGCAGGGATGAATACATGTGTTAGAAAATAATCACCATCCATCTTGCCATCCTCCTGTTCCTTTGGTGTGGATCATGACCATAGGATAAGCTTCACTCTGTAGACTTTAGAGATACAGCGTGGAAATAGGTCCTTTGGCCCACAGAGTTTGTGTGGACCAGCGATCACCCTGTACATTAGCACGACACTACACCCTGTATATTAGCACGACATCTTACCAACAACTAGAGAGCAATTCCGAGCTACATTCTACGTCACTGGAGACTCACGGACTATCTTTGATTGGGACATTATCTTCCACTAAATGTTATTCACATTATTCCATTTATCATAAGATCATAAGTCATAGGAGTAGAATTAGGCCATTCGGCCCATCATGTCTATGCCATTGAACTATGGTTGATCTGTCTCTCGCTCCTAACCCCATTCTCCCGCCTTCTCCCCATAACCTCTGACACCCTTACTAATCAAGAATCTACTGTTGTACACTCTGGAGTTTATGATGAGAGGGGATCTCATTGAAACATATAAGATTAAGGGCTTGGACACGCTAGAGGCAGGAAACATGTTCCCGATGTTGGAGGAGTCCAGAAGCAGGGGCCACAGTTTAAGAATAAGGAGTAAGCCATTTAGGACGGAGACGAGGAAATACTTTTTCTCACAGAGAGTGGTGAGTCTGTGGAATTCTCTGCCTCAGAGGGCGGTGGAGACAGGTTCTCTGGATGCTTTCAAGAGAGAGCTAGAGAGGGCTCTTAAAAATAGCGGAGTCAGGGGATATGGGGAGAAAGCAGGAACGGGGTACTGATTGGGGATGATCAGCCATGATCACATTGAATGCCAGTGCTGGCTCGTAGGGCCGAATGGCCTACTCCTGCACCTATTGGCCGTCGAGAAGCCTGATAACAGAGGGGAAGAAGCTGTTCCTGAGTCTGGTGGTACGCGCTTTGGCTTCCACAGCTTTCTGTAGCAAAGAATTCCACAGATTCACCACTCTCTGACTAAAGAAGTCATGTATCTGTACACTGTGCACGGCTCGATTGTAATCATGTGTCTTTCCACAGACATGTTAGCACGCAACAAAAGCTTTTCACTGTACCTCGGTACATGTGACAATAAACTGAACTGAACTAAACTGACAATACATGATTACAATCGTGCTGTCCACATTGTACAGATACAGGATATAGGGAATAACTTTTATCGTAAGATAATGCACAGTAAAGTCTGATTACAGATAGTCCAACGGTCTACAATGAGGTTGAAGGTGGGTCAGGAACGCTGTCTAGCTGGTGGTAGGATGGTTCAGTTGCTTGATAACAGCTGGGAAGAAACTGTCCCTGAATCTGGAGGTGTGCGTTTTCACACTTCTGTACCTCTTGCCTAATGGGAGAGGGGAGAAGAGGGAATGGCCGGGGTGCGACTGGTCCTTGATGATGCTGCTGGCCTTGCCGAGGCAGCGTGAAGTCTAGTTGGAGTCAATGGGAGGTAGATAGACACAAAATGCTGGAGGAACTCAGTGGGACAGGCAGCATCTCTGCAGAGAGGAATGGGTGACGTTTCGAGTCAAGACCCTTCTTCAGACTGGGGGTCAGGGGAAAAGGAAACTAAAGATATTGACGGTGATGTGGAGACATATAGAACAAATGAATACGAGTCCACATCTTGAACAACGGATACAGTAGATGAGGTTGGAGGAGGTGCAAGTGAATCTCTGCCTAACCTGAAAGGACTGTTGGGGTCCCTGGACAGAGTCAAGGGATGGGGTATAAGATGGGAAGATGACTCATGGGGGGATCCCGTTGGAGGTGGCGAAAATGTCAGTGGATTATGTGTTGTATGTGGCGGCTGATGGGGTGAAAGGTAAGGACTACGGGGACTCAGTGGGGGGGGAGTGGAGCAAGAGCGGAGCTGCCGGGTACCGAGGAGACACGTGCGAGGGCCTCATCTACGATGGAAGAGGGGAACCCCCGTTGCCTAAAGAATGAGGACATCCCCTGGTGTGAATGGAAGGCAGGTTGGTTTTGCGTGGTGGCTGTTTACCACATTGATTATGGATATCTACACTTACCGCACAAGGTTTTCTTTGTAGCTGATATTGATTTTGGATGGAGTCAGGGTGAGATTCCCTTCGTGGTCCATGAAGCTCTCATCACTCATGTCGTAGTAGCCGTTGCTCAAGAGCCGGGGACTGCGGCGACACAGGCAGGGCGAGCCGGTCAGAGGGTTGAGACGGCAGGGCGAGCAGGAACTCTCACCGGTCATCAGGGAAATGCTGCAAGCAACAACAGCCAAATCACAGTGCACTGGTACACATGTTGGTTCATTGAAACTAAACGCTGGAGTAACTCAGCAGGACAGGCAGCATAGAAACATAGAAACATAGAAAATAGGTGCAGGAGGAGGCCATTCGAGCCAGCACCGCCATTCATTGTGATCATGGCTGATCGTCCCCTATCAATAACCCGTGCCTGCCTTCTCTCCATATCCCTTGACTCCACTAGAGCTCTATCCAACTCTCTCTTAAATCCATCCAGTGATTTGGCCTCCACTGCCCTCTGTGGCAGGGAATTCCATAAATTCACAACTCCCTGGGTAAAAAAGTTTTTTTCTCAGCTCAGTCTTAAATGACCTCCCCTTTATTCTAAGACTGTGGCCCCTGGTTCTGGACTCATCCAACATTGGGAACATTTTTCCTGCATCTAGCTTGTCCAGTCCTTTTATAATTTTATATTTTTCTATAAGATCCCCCCTCATCCTTCTAAACTCCAGTGAATACAAGCCTTGTCTTTTCAATCTTTCCTCATATGACAGTCCCGCCATCCCAGGGATCAATCTCGTGAACCTACGCTGCACTGCCTCAATCACAAGGATGTCCTTCCTCAAATTAGGAGACCAAAACTGTACACAATACTCCAGATGTGGTTTCACCAGAGCCCTATACAACTGCAGAAGAACCTCTTTAGTCCTGTACTGAAATCCTCTTGTTATGAAGGCCAACATTCCATTAGCTTTCTTCACTGCCTGCTGTACCTGCACGCCAACTTTCAGTGACTGGTCTACAAGGACACCCAGGTCTCACTGTACCTCCCCCTTACCTAACCTAACCCCATTGAGATAATAATCTGCCCCCTTGTTTTTGCCGCCAAAGTGGATAACCTCACATTTATCTACATTATACTGCATCTGCCCACTCACTCAACCTGTCCAGGTCACCCTGCAACCTCCTAACATCCTCTTCACAGTTCACACTGCCACCCAGCTTTGTGTCATCCGCAAACTTGTTAGTGTTGCTCCTAATTCCCTCTTCCAAATCATTAATATACAGTGGCTTGCAAAAGTTTTCATACCCCTTGAAATTGTCCACATTTTGTCACGTTACAACCACAAATGTAAATGTATTTTATTGGGATTTTATGTGATAGACCAATGTGTAGTGGAAGGAAAATTATACATGGTTTCCAAATTTTATTACAAATAAAAAACTGAAAAGTGTGGCGTGCAAAAGTATTCAGCCCCCTGAGTCAATACTTTGTAGAACCACCTTTCACTGCAATTACAGCTGCAAGTCTTTTGGGGTATGTCTCTACCAGCTTTGCACATCTAGAGACTAAAATTTCTGCCCATTCTTCTTTGCAAAATAGCTCAAGCTCAGTCAGATTGGATGGAGAGCGTCTGTGAACAGCAATTTTCAAGTCTTGCCAGAGATTCTCAATTGGATTTAGGTCTGGACTTTGACTGGGCCATTCTAACACATGAATATGCTTTGATCTAAACCATTCCATTGTAGCTGGCTGTATGTTTAGGGTCATTGTCCTGCTGGAAGGTGAACCTCCGCCCCAGTCTCGTCTTTTGCAGACTCTAACAGGTTTTCTTCCAAGATTGCCCTGTATTTGGCTCCATCCATCTTCCCATCACTCTGATCAGCTTCCTGTCCCTGCTGAAGAAAAGCATCCCCACAGCATGATGCTGCCACCACCATGTTTCACAGTGGGGATGGTGTGTTCAGGGTGATGTGCAGTGTTAGTTTTCCGCCACACATAGCGTTTTGCATTTAGGCCAAAAACTTCAATTTTGGTCTCATCAGACCAGAGCACCTTCCTCCGCATGTTCGCTGTGTCCCCCACATGGCTTGTGGCAAACTGCAAATGGGACTTCTTATGGCTTTGTTTCAACAATGGCTTTCTTCTTGCCACTCTTCCATAAAGACCCGATTTGTGGAGTGCACAACTAATAGTTGTCCTGTGGACAGATTCTCCCCACCTGAGCTGTGGATCTCTGCAGCTCCTCCAGAGTTACCATGGGCCTCTTGGCTGCTTCTCTGATCAATGCTCTCCTTGCCCGGCCTGTCAGTTTAGGTGGACGGCCATGTCTTGGTAGGTTTGCAGTTGTGCCATACTCTTTCCATTTTCGGATGATGGATTGAAGAGTGCTCCGTGAGATGTTCAAAAGCTTGGGATATTTTTTAATAACCTAACCCTGCTTTAAATTTCTCCACAACTTTATCCTGACCTGTCTGGTGTGTTCCTTGGGCTTCATGATGCTGTTTGTTCACTAATGTTCTCTAACAAACCTCTGAGGTCTTCACAGAACAGCTGTATTTATACTGAGATTAGATTACACACAAGTGGACTCTATTTACTAATTAGGTGTCTTCTGAAGGCAATTGGTTGCACTGGATTTTATTAGGGTTATCAGAGTAAAGGGGGCTGAATACTTTTGCACGCCACACTTTTCAGTTTTTTATTTGTAAAAAAATTTGAAAACCATGTATCATTTTCCTTCCACTTCACAATTATGCGCTACTTTGTGTTGGTCTTTCACATAAAATCCCAATAAAAATACATTTACGTTTGTGGTTGTGAAAAGTTCAAGGGGTATGAAAACTTTTGCAAGCCACTGTATATGGTAAACAGTTGCAGCCCCAACACCGAGCCTTGCGGCACTCCACTCGCCACTGCTTGCCATTCTGAAAAGGACCCTACTCCTACTCTTTGGTTCCGGTCTACCAACCAATTTTCTATCCATGTCAACACCCTACCCCCAATACCATGTGCTCTAATTTTAGTCACCAGTCTCCCGCGCGAGACCTTATCAAAGGCTTTCTGAAAGTCTAGATACACTACATGCACTGGCACCCCTTCTTCCATTTTACTTGTCACATCCTCAAAAAATTCCAGAAGATTAGTCAAGCATGATTTCCCTTTCATAAATCCATGTTGACTTGGACTAATCCTTTTACAATGAGTGTACTTACCCACATTACATCATTCTATTTTTAACCACAGGCAGCCCAGACCTCAGTAAAGCTGGCAGCAGGAGGAAGTTGAGAAGGGCAGAATCGTTTTAAAGCAGGGTTTGGGTTTGTGTGCCAGATGCAAAAGTGTTCTCTCCAGTTATCAGTTTACCGTTAAAACCATGACAGAGGAAAGATGATGCCGGAGCTTGCTGGCTCTGTGTGCTGTCCCCAAAAGAGGATCTACTATCATCTACTACAATCATTCCACTCAGAAGGTCATAGAGTCATACAGCAAGGAAACAGGCCCTTTGGCCCAACTTGTCCAGACCGACCAACACGTCTCATCTACACTAGTCCCATCTGTTAGCGTTTGGCCCATATCCCTCTAAACCCGTCCTATCCATTTTCACAAAACTGTTTAAAATAAAAATGACACCAAAGCCAGAATGGATTATTTTCGGAATGACAGAAGGTAGTTCGGAATTAAATGTGTATCAAAAGAATCTATTTGATTACGGCTTAATAATAGGAAAAAAGCTAATCTTAAAATTCTGGAAAAATGCCCCTATACCAACAGTAAATATGTGGATTTCAACTATGTTTGAAACACTACATCTGGCAGGAAAATCAGAATGCTTCTATCAGACGTGGTCTGCATCTATAGAATTGCTACAAAGATAGGGTGCGGGAGTACCTCGGGCCTTGGTAGGGGGAATGAAAAACTATCGAGTTGGTGGATTCCTTTTGCGTGATATATATAATATAGTAACTGGCTTTTTTTTTCTCTTTTCTCTCTCTTTGTCTCTCTTTCTTTTTTCCATTTCTTTTCTAGGGTCTACCTTTTAACCCCCTTTCTCTAATTTTTGACCAAGGGTTTCTTCTCCCCTTTGGCACGCTCTTTCACTTCCACAACTCTTTTCACCTACTTCACTCTCTTTCTTTCTATTCTTTTCCTTTAAAAGCCATAAAATTATGGGGTACAGTGATTGTAACAATATATATGTGATGTACACTGATGTATTTACCTCTAATAAATAAAAATATTAAAAATATTAAAAAAATAAAAAAAAACGTCCTATCCATGTACCTGTCTAAACGTTTCTTAAACGTTGCGATAGTCCCAGCCTCAACTATCTCCTGCAGCAGTTCGTTCCATATACCCACCACCCTATGTGTAAAAAGATTACTGCTTAGCTTCCTATTAAATCTTCTCCCCCCTCACCTTAAAGTCCATTCCATCACCATCATTTTATTAGATGCACCCTAATCAGAAACCTGGATGGATTTTCACTAAAGTGGTAAAACTGATTTGGATGAGTTATCTTTATCTGCCTCCTCCGGCAGCTCATTCCATCACCCACCACCCTTTGTTACACCTTAGGCTCCTGTCCACTCACCCACTCCTGGGCCACCGCTTAACTAGACAATGTGGCAACTGTCGACTTTAACGGGAACAAGTTTCCTATTCTGCCTTCTCCCCATAACCTTTGACACCCTTTCTAATCAAGAATCTGTCACTCTCCGCCTTAAAAATACCCAATGACTTACCTCCACAGCCGTCTGTGGCAATGAATTCCACAGATTCACCACCCTCTAACTGAAGAAATTCCTCCTCATCTCCTTTCTAAAGGAGGCTATGAATAGAATTTCTCCTATTCTGAGGCTATGGCCTCTGGTCCTAGACTCTCCCACGAGGAAACATCCTCTCCGCATCCACTCTATCCAGGCCTTTCACTATGCGGTAAGTTTCAATGAGGTCCCCCCTCATTCTTCTAAACTCCAGCGTCCCAAGAGCAAGAGCGGAGCTGCCGGGTACCGAGGAGACACGTGCGAGGGCCTCATCTACGATGGAAGAGGGGAACCCCCGTTGCCTAAAGAATGAGGACATCTCAGATGTCCTGGTGTGAATGGAAGGCAGGTTGGTTTTGCGTGGTGGCTGTTTACCACATTGATTATGGATATCGACACTTACCGCACAAGGTTTTCTTTGTAGCTGATATTGATTTTGGATGGAGTCAGGGTGAGATTCCCTTCGTGGTCCATGAAGCTCTCATCACTCATGTCGTAGTAGCCGTTGCTCAAGAGCCGGGGACTGCGGCGACACAGGCAGGGCGAGCCGGTCAGAGGGTTGAGACGGCAGGGCGAGCAGGAACTCTCACCGGTCATCAGGGAAATGCTGCAAGCAACAACAGCCAAATCACAGTGCACTGGTACACATGTTGGTTCATTGAAACTAAACGCTGGAGTAACTCAGCAGGACAGGCAGCATCTCTGGAGAGAAGGAACGGGTGACGTTTCGGGTCGAGACCCTTCTTCAGAAGAACCCTCCTTCATTCCTTCTCTCCAGAGATGCTGCCTGACCCGCTGAGTTACTCCAGCACTCTGTGTTTATCTTTCGTGTAAACTAGCATCTGCAGATCCTTCTTACACATTGATTGATTGAAAGATACAGCATGGAAACGGGCCATTTGGCCCATCGAGTTCATACTGACCATTGATCACCCGTTCACACTGGTTCAGATTTGGTTAGGTTAGTTAGTTGTTACGTGTACCAAGGTACCGTGTAAAGCAATTTTGTTGCGTGCTATCCAGCCAGCGTAAAGACTACACGTGATTACAATCGATGTGTACGAAGGAACTGCAGATGCTGGTTTAAGCGAGCACAGAGAGGGGGCACGGAGGCACAGAGAGGGGCACGGAGGCACACAGAGAGGGGGCACGGAGGCACAGAGAGGGTCACGGAGGCACAGAGAGGGTCACGGAGAGGTCACGGAGGCACAGAGAGGGTCACATACAGGGTCACGGAGAGGGGCACGGAGGCACAGAGAGGGTCACGGAGGCACACAGAGGGGCATGGAGGCACACAGAGGGGCATGGAGGCACAGAGAGGGTCACATACAGGGTCACGGAGAGGGTCACGGAGGCACAGACAGAGGCACGGAGGCACAGAGAGGGTCACATACAGGGTCACAGAGAGGGTCACGGAGGCACAGAGAGGGGGCACGGAGACACAGAGAGGGTCACGGAGGCACAGAGAGGGGGGCACGGAGACACACAGACAGGGGCACGGAGAGGGTCACAGAGGCACACAGAGAGGGACACGGAGGCACTGAGTGAGACACACAGAGAGAGACTCAGAAGCACACACAGAGAGGGTCACGGAGGCACACAGAGAGGGTCACGGAGGCACACAGAGAGGGTCACGGAGGCACACAGCGAGGGTCACGGAGGCACACAGAGAGGGTCACGGAGGCACACAGAGAGGGTCACGGAGGCACACAGAGAGGGTCACGGAGGCACACAGAGAGGGTCACGGAGGCACACAGCGAGGGTCACGGAGGCACATATAGAGAGACACACAGGCACGCAGAGAGGGTCACAGAGCCACACAGCGAGGGTCACGGAGGCACATATAGAGGGTCACAGAGCCACACAGCGAGGGTCACGGAGCCACACAGAGAGGGTCACGGAGCCACACAGAGAGGGTCACGGAGGCACGACGGCAAGGCGGTGTGTGCGGCGTCGAGGCAGCTGCCATATCTCTAGACTTCATCTGCCCCGATTCTCAGTCTGAAGAAGGGTCTCGACCCGAAACGTCACCCATTCCTTTTCTCCAGTGATGTTATCTGACCCGCTGAGTTACTCCAGCTTTTTGTGTCTATCTCTGGAGAACATGGATGGGCAATATTTCGGGTCGGGACTCTTCTGGCCGAAAGCATCACATCAAAATGACTTCAAAAAAGCTTTACTGCATTATGGTCAGATACTTTATAAAATGAAAAACAAAATTATAAGGTTTTAAAATAAAACACATCTGAAGAGGGACCCGACCCGAAACGTCACCTATCCATGTTCTCCACAGATGCTGCCTGACCCACTGAGTTACTCCAGCACTTTGTGTCTTTCTTTTGTAAACCAGCCTCTGCTGTTTCTCGTATCTGCTTGAAACTGGATTATACCAGTCTCAGCGACCAGGGGTTGGAGGAGTGGGCTGCTGGAGACCCTTCAGATCAGACGTCACTAGACAAACTAGTCGCCTGTAGTTGCCTAAAAAATTGCCTACATGGGTCAGGCCCATAAGGATCATTTTTTGCAGAAATGACACTTCATAGACAATGTTATAATGCAAGGAAACTGGAAAGAGCATCTGGCTACCTTTGTAGGATCCTTTCAGGAGACGCATCATTCTGAACCTTCTTTGGAAACACCTGTGCAGCTGCAATAAAGATTTTGTTAGTCATAAGAAATGGTCAGATAAACCGACTTAAACCAATACAATCAGCAATCTCAAGGAACATTGGCTATTTGCATCTATTGAAATTATGAGCAGCTGCAGGAGACCAGGCCAAAAAGCTTAATAGAAACAAATGCTGAGCAAGGAGGGGAATAAGCAATGTGAATGCACAATCTTTTACCCAGGGGAGTGCGATCAAGAACCAAAGGGCATTGGTAGTAGGTGAGAGTGGAAACATATAATAAGAACCAGAGGGGAAATGAAGTTTAACGCGGATAAATGTGAGATTATCCACTTTGGTAGCAAAAACAGGAAGGCAGATTACTATCTAAATGGCGTCAAGTTGGGAAAAGGGGAAGTACAACGGGATCTGGGGGTCCTTGTACATCAGTCTATGAAAGTAAGCATGCAGGTACAGCAGGCAGTGAAGAAAGCGAATGGCATGTTGGCCTTTATACCAAAAGGAATCGAATATAGGAGCAAAGAGGTCCTTCTGCAGTTGTACAGGGCCCCAGTGAGACCACACCTGGAGTATTGTGTGCAGTTTTGGTCCCCTAATTTGAGGAAGGACATTCTTGCTATTGAGGGAGTGCGTAGGTTTATAAGGTTAATTCCCGGAATGGCGGGACTGTCATATGCTGAGAGAATGGAGCGGCTGGGCTTGTACACTCTGGAGTTTAGAAGGATGAGAGGGCATCTCATTGAAATATATAAGATTGTTAAAGGCTTGGACACACTAGAGGCAGGAAACATGTTCTTGATGTTGGGGGAGTCCAGAACCAGGGGCCACTGTTTACGAATAAGGAGTAAGCCATTTAGAACGGAGACGAGGAAACACTTTTTCTCACCGAGAGTGGTGAGTGTGGAATTCTCTGCCTCAGAGGGCGGTGGAGCAGTTTCTCTGGATGCTTTCAAGACAGAGCTAGATAGGGCTCTTAAAAATAGCGGAGTCAGGGGATATGGGGAGAAGGCAGGAACGGGGTACTGATTGGGGAAGATCAGCCATGATCACATTGAATGGCAGTGCTGGCTCGAAGGGCCGAATGGCCTTCTCCTGCACCTATTGTCTATTGTCTGTTCTCATCCAAATCATTGATGTAGATGACAAACAGTAACGGGCCCAGCACCAAACCTTGAGGCCCACCACTATTCACAGGCCTCCAGTCTGAGAAGCAACCTTCCACCATCACCCTCTGCTTCCTTCTATGGAGCCACTTCTGTACCTCTTGCCTGATGGGAGAGGGGAGAAGAGGGAGTGGCCGGGGTGAGACTGGTCCTTGATGATGCTGCTGGCCTTGCCAAGGCAGCGTGAGGTGTAGATGGAGTCAATGGAAGGGAGGTTGGTTTGTGTGATGGTCTGGGCTGTGTCCAAAACACTCTGCAATATGTTGCAGTCTTGGATTTAATGCTAGTTAACTTTATTAAGTTGTTTTTTTTAATTACCATGTAACGAGGCTGACAAATAATGTGATCCAGGATACATTTCTGCTGTTTGATTATTCTTCAGCTGTCAAGAATGGATGAAGATCTGTTAAAAGGGGAACAAAATAAATGATTCAGTTTTACCGCTGAAGATTTACACATCGTATCATTTCCGACTTAAAGCCAAAAGACAAAAATCTAAAAGTCCAAACGTCCTAAAGCCTAAAGTCAAGTCTAAAGTCAAGACTACAAGGTTAATTGGACTTTGTAAATTCAAGATTCAAGTTTATTGTCATGTGTCCCTGATAGGACAATGAAATTCTTATTTTTGCTTCAGCACAACAGAACATAGAGGCATGACTACAGAACAGATCAGTGTGTCCATATACCATTATATAATATATACACACATGAATAAATAAACTGATAAAGTGCAAATAATCAGATAATAGGCTATTAATGTTCAGTTTTGTCCGAGCCGAGTTTAATAGCCTGATGGCTGTGGGGAAGTAGCTATTCCTGAACCTGGTTGTTGCAGTCTTCAGGCTCCTGTACCTTCTACCTGAAGGAAGCGGGGAGATGAGTGCGTGGCCAGGATGGTGTGGGTCCTTGATGATGCTGCCAGCCTTTTTCTAATTGCCCCTAGTGTATAAGAAGTGGATGTGTAAGTGGGATAACAGGTGATGGATGGTCGGCATGGACTCGGTGGGCCGAAGAGCCTGTTTCCGTGCATTATCTGTCAATCAATCAAACCTAGACAACATTCCACAAATTAAGTCTTGAACTGTTTTTTTTTGGATCCTCGTGAAACAGAAAATATCCAAGACCGTGCCAGTCTCCGATTTCACTCGCACCGTCACCCATTCACAACAAAGTAATGGTCCCGACCCAAATCGTCACTTATCCATGTTCTCCAGAGATGCTGCCTGACCCGCTGAGTTACTCCAGTACTTTGTGTCTTTCTTTCAAAGCTGCCACAGCCAGACATAAAAACAGTTTTTATCCATGAGTAGTTGCTCTACTCAATACCAAAAATCTGTAGCCTCCCGTTGATCTGGTATTTTGTTGGTTCACATGCTTGATCAATGGTATTTTATCATTAATGTTCTATTATTATTAATGTTTAGTGTTTTCTGAGTCATTCGTTACTGTCACTGTATGTCATGTTGTTACTTGTGGGCGGAGCACCAAGGAAAATTCCTTGTATGTGAATACTTGGCCAATAAACTTACTTACTTACTTATGTGGGCTGTGGGAGAGCTGGGAAGGGGAGGGGAAAGAGGGAGAAAGCAAGGACTACCTGAAATTGGAGAAGTCAATGTTCATACCGCTGGGGTATGAACTATCCAAGTGAAATATGAGGTTCTGCGCCTCCAATTTGCGGTGGGACTCACTCTGGCCATGGAGGATGCCCAGGACAGAAAGGTCGGATTTGGAATGGGAGGGGGAGTTGAAGTGCTGAGCCACCGGGAGATCAGGTTGGTTATTGCGAACTGCTCTACATCAGTGAGACCAAGTGATCGCCAAGCCTGCGCTTGGTAACACTGATCTAGCGCAGTTGACACCTGGAACAGCGGATGCAATAGATAAAAGCACTTGGAAATATCAGTTCAGTTTAGTTTATTGTCACGTGTACCGAGGTACAGTGAAGAGCTTTTGTTGCGTGCTATCCACTCAGCAGAAAGACAATACATGATTACAATCGAGCCATTTAAAGTGTACAGATACATGATAGGGGACTACTTACTAACTTGTTTTTTATTACAGACTGAAGGTCTGGATAAAAGGCAAGACATTACATAGAATAAATTGCATACATACACGATTTCAGATCAAAAATAAAAATCTGTGTCCAACAACGAGACACCTATACCAATGTCTCCACAGCTGGGATTGGTAGCGTGTAGTGCTAAACCTTAAGTCTGATACGGCCAAATTGATTTAATTTTCTGCGTCATTCATCCGGCAAATAAATCTATACATAAGATTTCTTAAGACAGTTTGTAAAGTATTGATTCTTGCAGCCACAGACATTTCACTTGCACAACACCATCTAGGTCTCTTTAGTAATATTCTCATGGCATCATTATAAGCTACTTTAAGTCTCTGTAAGCTTGCTTTTCTATAGTTTCACCACAGGTGTGCAGTATAGAGTGGTGCACAATGTGCTCCGAACAGAGACATCTTCACTCCACCTGTACACGCACTAAACTTGCTTGTACATACATCATACAGCGTTGCCTATAAATATCCTCATCATCAACGTTCAGTGCAAGGTAAAGCCAGTAAAGTCCGATCACAGATAGTCCGAGGGTCACCAATGAGGTAGATAGTAGTTCAGTACTGCTCTCTGGTTGTGGTAGGATGATTCAATGCTGGGAAGAAACTGAATCTGGAGGTGTGCGTTTTCACACTTTTATACCTTTTTGCCGGATGTGAGGGGATATCCTTGAGTTTTTACTGAGAACCATCCCCAGCACCTTGTATCTTTCTTGTTGCTCTACCTATTGTACTTGAGTTTGCCATGATTGCATTTATGATTAGTATTATCTGATCTGATTGGGTGACACGCAAAACTCTTTACTGCTTGAAAGCGCCCACCACCAGACTCAGGACAGCTTCTTCCCCTCTGTTATCAGGCTTCTGGACAGTCAATAGACAATAGACAACAGGTGCAGAAGTAGGCCATTCGACCCTTTGAGCCAGCACCGCCATTCAATGTGATCATGGCTGACCATCCCAATCAGTACCCCGTTCCTGCCTTCTCCCCATATCCCCTGACTGTGCTATTTTTAAGAGCCCTTTCTAGCCATCTCTTGAAAGCATCCAGAGAACCGGTCTCCACTGCCATCTGAGGTAGAGAATTCCACAGACTCACCACTCTCTGTGAGAAAAAGTCCTTACATGCTAGGGTACTGTCCAATTCACCTCTACCCCATTGCGGACATTGGACTTTGTCTGTGGAACTGATGCGCTACAATGCTGAGAACTATATTCTGAACTCTGTATCTCCCCCCTTTGCCCTACCTCAGGGGTGGGCAACCTTTTTTGCCAAGGGGCCAGGACGCATGTCTGTGAGCGGATGGCGGGCCACATCTATCACGTGTACACATGGATCCCGCCCAGGATGGCAGGCATCAAATCACGAGTTTACATAGATCCCGCCCCTTCGAGGTGGCCACCCGGAGCATTGTCCCCTAGTTACGGGCGCTCACCAACATGGCGTCCCTAGTTACGGGCGCTCACCAACATGGCGTCCCTAGTTACGGGCGCTCACCAACATGGCGTCCCTAGTTACAGGCGCTCACCAACATGGCGTCCCTAGTTACGGGCGCTCACCAACATGGCGTCCCTAGTTACGGCGCTCACCAACATGGCGTCCCTAGTTACGGGCACTCACCAACATGGCGTCCCTAGTTACGGCTGCTCACCAACATGGCGTCCCTAGTTACGGGCACTCACCAACATGGCGTCCCTAGTTACGGGCACTCACCAACATGGCGTCCCTAGTTACGGGCGCTCACCAACATGGCGTCCCTAGTTACGTCTGCTCACCAACATGGCGTCCCTAGTTACGGGCACTCACCAACATGGCGTCCCTAGTTACGGGCGCTCACCAACATGGCGTCCCTAGTTACGGGCACTCACCAACATGGCGTCCCTAGTTACGGGCGCTCACCAACATGGCGTCCCTAGTTACGGGCGCTCACCAACATGGCGTACCTACGGACCATTGCCTTGGCTCTGTCCTGAAGGCGGTGGCTCAAATACTCACACTCACTCATGCCCGGCCTATTGACAACCCTGATCCCGACAGTGAAGCCCAGACACAGAAGGTGCGCGGCCGTGCCAGCGACTCTGCGCAGGATGCGGTACAACCAAATCACCTTCCAGGTACCGGAGGCAGAAACAAAAATGCCGGAGACATTTTTTTTCTACCATCGATTTTTCCAGCATCTGCATTTCTTTCTTAAACATTCCAGGTACCGGAGATGGCGGACGTCTGCGGATCGGATGTTTTCGGGTTACGGGCCGGATTCGGCCCTGGGGCCATAGGTTGCCGACCCTCGCCCTACCTATTGTACTTGAGTTTGGTTTGATTGTATTTATGTACGGTATTATTTAATCTGATCCATTTGGGAGATCATGTAAAACTGTTTCTCACTCAACCTCGGTACATGTGATAATAAGAATCCACAATAATAAACACATTTGAAAATTCGCAGACGACACCGCCATTGCAGGCCGGATATCAAATAATGGCGTCGGAGTACAGGACGGAGATCGTGTCCTAGTGTCTACAAGCTTTCTCTCAATGTCAGCAGGACAAAGCCGATAGTGATCGAACTTCAGGAAGTGAAGAGGTGCACATACCCAAGTTTGCATTGATGGCACCGTATATCAAGCCCATTTTGCCTTATTTGTGTCAGGAATTTATAAACTGTTATAAATGTCCTCTGCATTCACGTACAGTGCATTGGTAGACATGGATGCATAAGGGCCTGTCCCACTTGGGCGTCATTTGCGCGCCATTTATGCAACATCATTTACGTGCGCATGGTGCGTGGTGACGTAGGCAGTGACGTGCGCTCGCATGCGCCACCCCAGGATTTTGGGATGTACAAAATCTTTGCGCACCATTTGCGTGACGCCCAAGTGGGACAGACCCTACACTTCAAATTCCTAGGAGTCAATATCACCGACAACCTCTCCTGGATCACCCATACTGAAGCAACGACCAAGAAAGCACCCCAATGCTTCTACTTCCACAGAGAGCTGAGGAAGATTGGGATGTCCCCTGCAACTAACTCTCACCAACTTCCACAGATTCACCATAGAAATAATTTTATCGGGATGCATCACAGCTTGGTTTGGGAACCGCTCCACCCAAGAGCGTGAGAAATTCTAGCGAATTGTGGACGCATCCCAGACCATCACACAAACCAAAATTCAATTGGCTCCATCTGCACCTCACGCTGCCTCGGCACCCTGGCCACTCCCTCTTCTCCCCCCCTCCCTCTTCTCCCCCCCTCCCATCTGGCAAAAGGTACAGAAGTGTGAAAACGCACACCTCCAGATTCAGGGACAGTTTCTTCCCAGCTGTTATCAGGCTACTGCCACAACCAGAGAGCGGTCCTGAACTACTATCTACCTCATTGGTGACCCTTGGACTATTTTTGACCGGACCTTGCCGGCTTTACCTTGCACTAAACGTTATTCACTTATCATGTATCTGTACACTGTGAATGGCTCAATGGTAATCATGTATTGTCTTTCCGCTGACTGGCTAGCACACAACAAAAGCTTTTCACTGTGCCTCAGTACACGGGACAATACACTGAACTAAATGTTTTCAAAAACAGAATTAGAGTTGGGCTTCTTGTAAAAAAAAAAAATTCCTGCTCTTTATCATTCCTTCTGTTTCCTGTAGATTATTGTGGACTAGTCAGAACATTCCTGCAAACTAGAGTAATGAGCCTTGCAGCAAGTTGCTTTAATCACAGAGAGGATAACATTTGGATCTTGTTAATCCCCTGTCCCAATTTCCCGAGTTACGCACGAATTCTCCCGAGTTTTCCCCTTGATTCAAACTCGGGGACTGTCGGTAGCGAGTCCGTAGGAGTCCGTAGATATATCGTAGCGGCTCGTAATGCCAGCCGTAGGTACTCGGGGCATCAGGTAAGTCGGGACGTTTTTTCAGCACGTTGAAAAATGTCCACGAGTAAAATAAATAGCCCCGAGTATCTATGGCTGGCTATTACCGTAATTCTCCGATTTTTAATCAAGGGGAAAACGCGGGAGAATTCCTGAGTAACTCGGGAAAGTGGGACAGGCCATTTACTTTTAGACTTTGCTTTACTTTAGAGATATAGCCCAAAAACAGGCCTTTCGGCCCATCGATCCTGTGCCGACCAACGATTCCTATCCAACACAATTTACCTACAAACCTGTACATCTTCGGAGTGTGGGATGAAACCGGAGCACCCGGGGGAAACCCACGCGGTCACGGGGAGAACGTACAAACTCAATACAGACAGCACCCGTAGACAGGATCGAACCCGAGTCTCTGGCGCTGTGAGGCAGCAACTCTACCGCTGCGCCACCGTGCCACCCAGTTGCATTGAGGAGCAGAGGAGGTGAATGGTAGGAATGGAAATATTTAAGGATAAAGTAAATGCAAGGCAGAAATGCTGGCTCACAGCGCCAGAGACCCAGGTTCCATCCTGACTCCAGGTGCTGTCTGTACGGAGTTTATACGTTCTCTCCGTGACCTGCGCGAGTTTTTTCCCCCGAGATCTTCAATATCCTCCCACACTCCAAAGACGTGCAGGTTTGTAGGTTAATTGGCCTGGTAAAATTGTAAATTGGCCCTCGTGTGTGGGATAGTGCAAGTGTGCGGGGATCGCTGGTCGGTGCGGACTTGGTGGGTTGAGGGCCTGTTTTCCGCTCTGTATCTCCAAACTAAAGTGCAAGAACAGAATGGCGTATGTATGTAAAAGGTGGTAATAGATTTATGTGAAGCACATCTACCACGCGCCAGATTCTGTGTTGTAAATTCCACGGTTACATCTCTGGAAAATATATTTAGTGGACAATCTCAAGGATTGGCATGCAGCTCCGTAAACAGTGTGACGCATACTCAGATATCTAAAGTGGAACTGAAGATAGACACAAAAAGCTGGGGTAACTCAGCGGGTCAGACAACATCTCTGGAGAAAAAGGAATGGGTGATGTTTCGGGTCGAGACCCCCCTTCAGATGCTGCCTGGCCCGCATTTTGTGTCTATCTTCGGTTTAAACCAGCAACTGCAGTTCCTTCCTCCTACATCTACAGTGGAACAACAGTACTGCTGTGCTGGAGACCTTTCAAACACAGCATTAAATTCCCCAGTACCTAACGTGATTTTTATTTATAGAACAGTTGCACATTCCCATGGACTGACGTACACTGGGGTCATTTCCTATCAGACAACATCTGACTAAAGCTGCACAGACTGGCTGCTTAATTTCCCCGGCTGTCTGCCTTTTGTTCCAGCAAAGTTTTAAAAGTCGCACAGCTTAATGAAAGCAGCGTAGTCATACGACGTGGAAACAGGCCCTTCAGCCCAACTCGTCCATGCTGACCAAGATGCGCCCCCTACTCCCATTAGCTCGCATTCATGTTCATGGTCATGTAATAGGAGCAGAGTTAGGCCATTCGGCCCATCAAGACTGCTCCGCCATTCTATCGCGGCTGATCTACCTTTCGCTCTCTTCTCCTACCTTCTCCCCATAACTCACTCACCCCTACTAATAGCTTTTGGCCCATGATGAAGAAAAATTAATATCCTTCCTAATGGGGCTGTCCCACTGTACGAGTTAATTCAAGAGTTTTCCCGAGTTTCCTCTGATTCAAACTTGGAGAAATACAGTAATAACCGCTCGTAGGTACTCGGGGCTCTCGTGGACATTTTTCAACATGTTGAAAAAGCTTCATAGAAACAGAGAAAATAGGTGCAGGAGTAGGCCATTCGGCCCTTTAAGCCTGCATCGCCATTCAATATGATCATCCAACTCAGTATCCTGTACCTGCCTTCTCTCCATACCCCCTGATCCCTTTAGCCACAAGGGCCACATCTAACTCCCTCTTAAATAAAGCCAATGAACTGGCCTCAACTACCTTCTGTGGCAGAGAATTCCACAGATTCACCACTCTCTGTGCGAAAAATGTTTTTCTCATCTCGGTCCTAAAAGACTTCCCCCTTATCCTTAAACTGTGACCCCTTGTCCTGGACTTCCCCAACATCGGGAACAATCTTCCTGCATCTAGCCTGTCCAACCCCTTAAGAATTTTGTAAGTTTCTATAAGATCCCCCCTCAATCTTCATGAGTCTTCCCAAGCTTACCGCGTTTCCCGAGTCCTGCCTTTAGCGTTATGAGAAGCTACGAGACGTCCCGAGCTCCGACGTACCTGCTAAGTACATTCTATGTGCTTACCACGAGTTTGATTTTTTTTTTAACTCGGGAGAGCTCTTGGGTGAACTCGTACAGTGGGACAGGCCCATTACTTAATTTTAATTGGAATTGAACAAGGCAACGAAAGGGTGTTTTGTATGTGACAATTGGTATTTATTGTTGACCAGGTGCAGGCGAGGTTTGTGGGAATCGGCAAAGTAAGATTAGACGCATCACCCCTTGTCAGGGAATATGTTGAAGGGAGGATGGTAAATGTAAACATGAGGAGATAACGAAGCTTGTTTTCCCTTCTGTGAGAAGTTAAGAATCGCATGCGCCCCCTACCGCTTGTGGCAGAGAAATGTTACTGTAAATGGGTGGGCTTGAGATTGGCTCGGAGAGGGGATGGTGGCGTGGGCTGCCTGAAAGGTGAGATAATGTCAAGATGCCCTTGTATTGTGTTTGGCTTGTATTAACCATCTGTTGTTGAATAAGATTAACATTAGCAAAAAGTATGTCGTGACTAATGAAATAATTGGTACCCATGTAGCTGATAGAATATTTTCGTAGTGTAGTATCTAACAGAAAGTAAACAAAAGGTGTTTACTGCACAGTATAACTGTCGGCTAATTCTCCTGTGAAGTCAGAGAGCCGGTGGGCAGTTTACTGCAGTCATCTCTCCATGATGTCATGCAATAAAATCTCAATGCAAATCTGCAAAGTCTCCGCTTTCTATTAATTTCCTTCTAAATTAATTTTTCCACAGCCCATATCCGTCTAAACCTTTCCTATCCATGTAACTGTCCAAGAGTCTTTTAAATGCTGTTGGAGTAGCTGCCTCAACTACCTCTTCTGGCAGCTCGTTCCACATACTCACCACTCTCAGTGTGAAAAAGTTGCCCCTCAGGTTCCTATTAAATCTTTCCCTTCTCACCTTAAACCTGTGCCCTCTGGTTCTTGATTCCCCTACTCTGGGTAAAAGTGTGCATTCACCGTATAAATCCCGTTTATATCAACGGGACGATGGTGGAAAGGGTCAAGAGCTTCAAATTCCTGGGCGTGCATATTTCCGAAGATCTTTCCTGGTCCCTGCACACTGAAGCAATTATAAAGAAAGGACATCAGCGCCTCTACTTCCTGAGAAGATTGCAGAGAGTCAGTATGTCAAGGAGGACTCTCTCGAACTTCTACAGGTGCACAGTAGAGAGCGTGCTGACCGGTTGCATCGTGGCTTGGTTCGGCAACTTGAACGTCCAGGAGCGGAAAAGACTGCTGAAAGTTGTGACCACTGCCCAGTCCATCATCGGCTCTGACCTCCCCATCATCGAGGGGATCGATCGCAGTCGTTGCCTCAAAAAGGCTGCCAACATCATCAGAGACCCACACCATCCTGGCCACACACTCATCTCTCCGCTGCCATCGGGAAGAAGATACAGGAGCTTGAAATCTGGAACATCACAGGTTCAGGAACAGCTCTTCCCCACAGCCATCAGGCTATTAAACACGACATCAAACAAACTCTGAACTATAACAGCCTATTGCACTTTATCTGTTTATTTATTATGTATATATATGGTCTACGGCATATAGACACACTGAACTTTTATCTCCCGTTCTGTATTATGTTTACATATTCTGTGGTGCAGCAGCAAGCAAGAATTTCATTGTCCTGTCTGGGACACATGACAATAAAACCCCCCACCATCGAAGGGGGTTGTCGCTACCTCCATGCGACAGCCAGCATCATCAGAGACCCACACCACCCTGGCCACGCTCTCATCTCACTCCTGACCTCAGGAAGAAGGTACAGGAGCCTGAAAACATGGACAGCGTGGCACAGCGGTAGAGTTGCTCACTCACAGCGCCGGAGATCCGGGTTTCAATCTCGACTACGGGTGCTGTCTGTACGGAGTTTGTACGTTCTCCCCATGACCCGTGTGGGTTTTCTCCAAGATCTTCGGTTTCCTCCCACACTCCAAAGACGTACAGATTTGTAGGTTAATTGGTTTGGTGTATGTGTAAATTGTCCCTAGTGGGTGCAGGATAGTGTTAGTGTGCGGGGATCGCTGGTCGGTGCAGACACAGTGGGCCGAAGGGCCTGTTTCCGCGCTGTATCTCTAAACTAAACTAATTCAAGAATCATTGTTAATGTTTCATGCCTTCATCAACAGCCAAGTTACTATGGTTACTGTATTATTTCTAACACAAAGCATACCACAGGCTGGGGATGATGAGCATTTGTAGAGCTTGCACCTTTTGTGTAGGAATGAACTGCAGATGCTGGTTTACACTGAAGATAGACACAAAATGCTGGAGTAACTCAACGGGGCAGGCAGCATCTATGGATAGAAGGGTGACTTTTCGGGTCGAGACCCTTCTTCACGCGTTCAGTTGTTGTTTTCAGTTCTGGGCACCATGTTATTGGAAATATATTGTCAAGCTGGAAAGGGTTCGTCCTCATCTCAGTTCTAAATGGCCTACCCCTTATTCTTAAACTGTGGCCCCTGGTTCAGGACTCCCCCAACATCGGGAACTTGTTTCCTGCCTCTAGCCTGTCCAAACCCTTAATAATCTTATATGTTTCAATAAGATCCCTTCTCATCCTTCGAAATTCCAGAGTGTACAAGCCCAGCCGGTCCATTCTATCACGGCAGGGATTGGGTTGGTCAGAAAGGCAACGCATGAACAATGATGACAGGATAGGGCGACTGGGCTTGTATTCACTGGAATTTAGAAGGATGAGAGGGGATCCAATAGAAACATATACAACTCTAAAGGATTGGACAGGCTAGTTGCAGGAAAAAAATTCCCGAAGTTGGGGGAGTCCAGAACCAGGGGTCAACATGGTTTCCAAAACTGAACACAAATTCAGCCTCACCAACGTCTTATACAACTGTAACAGAACGTTCCAACTTCTATACTCAACACCCTGACAGATGAAGGCCAATGTACCAAAAGCCGTCTTCACCACCGTATCTACCTGTGAAGCCTCTTTCTGGAATCTAAGTACCTGCACTCCTAGATCCCTCTGCTCTACAACATCCTCAAGGCCCTGCCATTCACCGTGAAGGTCCTTCCCTGGTTAGACTTCCAGAAGTGTGTGAGTGATATCAAAACAAGCGGGCATGTCGTTCGTTCGCTCGTGTGTCAGACGATGTAGCTCGCTGTTGGCTTCTGTCGTCGTCCGACACGTTGACAGAATTGTCGCCCGACGCGTCACAGAGCGCATCGCGCCATCGCTTCCAGGGATCGCCACGAGGAGGCTTCTGTCATGATTCCGTTAAGGGCCTGTCCCACTTGGGCGTCATTTGTGCGCCATTTACGTGACATCATTTACGCGTCACGACACAGGATGCGCGCATGGCGTGCATTACGCGCGCGTGGTGGCGTAGGCAGTGACGTGCGGTCGCGCGCGGCTCCCCAAGTTTTTGGGATTCACAAAATCTTCGCTCGCCACCTGCGTGATGCGCAAATGACGCCCGAGTGGGACACGCCCTTTACACATTGTTTGAACGTACTACACATGACCGGTAGCCTCCCTTGTAAATGCGCATCATACCCGAAACGACCCAGAACAGATGGCCGCGTCAGCATTTTTTGTGAAAAATTCAATCTTGCAACAAGCAAACACATTGCATAATGAAATGGAGTTTCCGAAATTACTTATCTGACATTACTGGATTCTCCCTCTGCGATCTCCTTTGGAAAGATTTACTGGCCATCCGATTAATGAACCTGCTCCAACAGATTAGCCAATCCAGTTTAGCTCTGGCTGTTTAACTCTTTTGTTTATTTGGGCACTGATATCTCAGAGATTACTGTTGTGTTTGTCAGCACACGCCTGACATAGCTGTATACGACACGTAAACAGGCACTTTGGCCCGACTTGCCCAGACCGACCAGCATATCCCATCTACACTAGTCACGTCATGACTTCGCTACCTGTCACGTGATGACTCAGCGTCTAGTTCCCATCTCCAGCATGATGATCTTCCCCCGTCTGACCCTGACTCTTCTCAGAGCGAGCTGGATGTGTTTTCCTTGCGAGGTGCAGCTGGACTGATAACGGACCCGACCGTCCGAGTCACGGTGAATGGCACGGCCTTCTCTGCTAAGGTCGACACTGGGGCAGCTGCCAATGTTATGTCAACAAGCCTGTTCAAGAAGATAAGAAATAATGAGCCTGTTTCCACAGACAGTGCTGTTTTGCGTGCCTATGGGGGTGGCGTACTTGTCCCTGTGGGGAGGGCCACTCTCCACTGCAAGGTGCTGTCGACCACTCGGCCCCTCTCTTTCTTCCTGCTAGACGGTAAATGTGACCCCCTGCTCGGCGTGGAGGCCTGCCAGGACCTCGGGTTGGTGAGCTTCCACAGCGATGTCCACCTGGTAGAGGCACCCCTGAACCCGCTGGCCGAATTCCCGGACCGGTTCGACTCGAAGCTGGGGAAGTTGCCCTGCAGCTACAGGATCGCCCTCAATCCCGACATCACGCCGGTCGTCCGTCCCCCCGCACCGCGTGTCCTTTGCCATGAGGGGCAAGGTCGAGTCTGCTCTTCGTGAGATGGTGGCCACGGGCATCCTGGCGCCAGTCACGGACTCCACCCAGTGGGTTTCTACTATGGTTGTCGCTGCGAAGAAAGACAAGAGCGAAATACGGATCTGCATCAACCCCAAGGACTTGAACTTGGCCATCAGGCGCCCGCACTATCCCATGCGGACGGTGGAGGAAGTTGCTGCACAGGTTGGCCCTGCCACCGTGTTCTCGGTTCTTGATGCCAAGAGTTCGTTCTGGCAGATACCTCTAGACGAGCAATCCTCGCACCTGACCACCTTCAGCACGCCCTTCGGAAGGTATCGCTTCCTCCGCATGCCGTTTGGGATCAACTCTGCCAGCGAGGTGTTCCAGAGGACCATGGAACAACTGTTTGCTGGACTTCCGTGTGCCATCATTGTCGACGACATCCTGGTTTATGGGAAGAATGTCGCTGAGCACGACCACCACCTTCGCCAGGTGCTGCAGCGGGCCCAGGAGGTCAACCTGAAACTCAACCCGAAAAAGTGCCGATTCCGGGTCCCTGAGGTCACCTACGTGGGGCATGTTTTCACAGCATCGGGGCTGAAGCCCGACCCGCAAAAGACGGCCGCAATATCCGAGATGCCTGCACCTGCTGACGTGCCTGGCCTGCAGCGCTTCTTGGGCATGGTCAACTACCTGGGAAAGTTCATCCCCGACCTGAGTGAACTGAGTGCCCCTCTGCGGGATCTGGTGAAAAGGGACACTGCCTGGGCCTGGTTCCCGCAACACCAGCGTGCATTTGACACCCTCAAATCTAAGCTGGTCAGCGTGCCAACGCTGAAGTACTTCGACCTCCACACTCTCTAAGCCTGCCTGCAGATCCATGACGGGGTGCAACTGCCTGTATCCTACGCGTCCCGCACAATGACGTCCGCTGAACAACACTATGCCCAGATTGAGAAAGAACTGCTGGCAGTTGTCTTTGCCTGCTCCAAATTCAAAGGACTATATCCTGGGCAACTGCTTCACTGTCGAGACGGACCACCAGCCTCTGGTCACCATCCTCAACAAGCCAATACACATGGCCTCCTCCCGGCTCCAGCACATGATGCTCCAGCTACAACGCTTCACTTTCATGGGCGTGAACTTCGTGTGGTTTATCAAGGGCAAGGACATGTTTGTTGCTGACACACTGTCTCGGGCGCCTCTCTCCATCGCCAGAGCCAGTTCTTCTGGCCCGACATGCCTCGCTACTTCCGGGATAGGGTCTCCGCGTGCCCTACCTGCAACAGCCTCGCTCCGCAGCAACAGCGGCAGCCGCTCCTGCAGCAGCCGGCTGCTGACCTGCCATGGTCTGCGCTAGCAACCGACATCTTCGAGTGGCACGGAAAGCACTTCCTGGTGCTTGTCGACTCTTACTCCAGCTGGTTTGAAGTTGACCAGCTCCACTCCCTCTCTTCCTCCGCAGTCAACGACAAGTTGCGCCGCCACTTTGCCACCTTCGGGTCCCCCGTCAGCCTGCAGTCGGACAACGGCAGCCAGTTCACCAGTGCCGAGTTCCGCGATTTTGCTGAGCGTTGGAACTTTCGTCATTACACCAGCAGCCCGGAATACCCACAGAGCAATGGACTGGCCGAGCGCGCGGTCCGCAGTGCTAAAGGGTTGTTGGAACGTTGCCGCCTATCCCACTTCTGACACCATGCAAAGAATGCTCAAAGACACCTTGAAGTCTTCAGTACTTTTATTAAGCACACACCATACATAGCCCTGGCTGTACGTGGTCTGTCACGATCGCCAGAGAGCGAGCTAGGGGCGTGTGGGTTGCAATTATACTAAATGGTGGGGGCATGGACATCGTTACTATCAATTAAAGGTGTACACACATATCATCTACACCGCCTGCCTGCGTTTGGCCCATATCCCTCCAAACCTGTCCTATCCATGTACCTGTGTATGAAGGAACTGCAGATGCTGCTTTAAACCAAAGGTAGATTCAAGAAGCTGTAGTAGCTCAGCGGGACAGGCAGCATCTCTGGAGAGATGGAATGGGTAACTTTTTAGGTTGAGATTCTTCTTCAGACTTCAAGATGCTGCCTTTCCCGCTGAGTTGCTCCAGCATTTTGTGTCTATCCATGTACCTATCTAATTGTTCCTTAAACCACAATAATCCCTGCCTCAACTACCTCCTCTGGCAGTTCGTTCTATACACCCTTTGTGTGGAAAAGTTACCCCTCAGATTCAATAGACAATAGACAATAGCAGGAGTAGGCCATTCGGCCCTTTGAGCCAGCACCACCATTCAATGTGATCATGGCTGATCATCCACAATCAGTACCCCGTTCCTGCCTTCTCCCCATATTCCCTGACTCCACTATCCCTAAGAGCTCTATCTAGCTCTCTCTTGAAAGCATCCAGAGAACCAGCCCCCACCGCCCTCTGAGGCACACAATTCCACAGACTCACAACTGTGTGAAATCGTTTCTCCTCATCTCCATTCTAAATGGCTTACCCCTTATTCTTAAACTGTTTCCTGCCTCTAGCGTGTACGAACCCTTAATAATCTTATATGTTTCAATAAGATCCCCTCTCATCCTTCTAAACTCCAGAGTGTACAAGCTTAGCTGCTCCATTCTCTCAACATATGATATGACAGTCCCGCCATCCCGGGAGTCAACCTCGTGTAGAGAGGTGAACGGTCCTTCCATAATCTAGGGTAATGTCCGATTCACCTCTACCCCGTTGCGGACATTGGACTTTGTGTCTGGAACTGGTGCGCTACAATGCTGAGAACTATATTCTGCTCTCTGTATCTTCCCCTTTGCTCTACCTATTGTACTGGAGTTTGGCTTTGTTGTATTTATGTATAGTATTACCTGTTCTGTTTGGGCAACGTGCAAAACAAAGCTTCTCCCGTCTCAGTTTAGCTCTTCACTGCCTCTCGGTACATCTGACAATAATAAGTCCAAGCCTAAATTCTAGTGCATTAATTGGCTTCTAGCCCCGCTGATCCAAGCTGATGTTTACGCTTCACAAGGACCAATTCTACTAATTCGCCTTAAGTCCTATTAACGGATCGTTTCACTTCCTTGTCTCCCATGTCTCATCTCATTCTATTTGCTCTTAAGTGCATCTCAGCCGGATATTGCGAGCCCTCACTTGTAGCAACGAGCTCCACATTCTAACCATTTACAGGGGAAAAAAAACTTTCCCTAACTTCACTACAAATCCCATGAATGCAATCCCATTTCCACAGTCATTTAGTTTCCTCTAGAAAATACTTTCTTTACACGTTATTGGTTTTATTAACATATTCCCTGGTTCTCAGACACAAGGAGCAACAATCGAATAGAGGGATAATCCAAGCGCCTGGATTTAGTTCATATCCCTCACAATCCATGTATCTGTCCAAGTAGCTTTTAAAGTATCTTTGAGCAGTCAGAAGGGTCCCAACCCAAAACGTTACCCATCCTTTTGGTCCACAGTTGCTGCCTGACCCGCTGAGTTACTCCAGCACTCTGTGAAACGTCACCTATCCATGTTCTCCACAGATGCTGCCTGACCCGCTGAGTTACTCCAGCACTCTGTGTCTATCAAGTGTAGAAAGCATTTTATCAGGATGCATCACAGCTTGGTTTGGGAACAGCTCCATCCAAGACAGCAAGAAAGCTCCATCCAAGACAGCAAGCAGCCTAACGAGAGCTCAATAACAACTCCAAGGTCAGACGCACTAATTGGCCTTACCTGCCCACGGGTTGTGATTGGTGAGAATGTAGGTAAAAGGGGCTTCTGGAATAAACATGACACAAGGTGTCTGGCTCAGCTAAGTGTCGTTTGTTCTTTGCCTTCTGTCGTGGGGTTCAGTAGATCCTACAACTGGTGACCCCGACGTGATTTGAACACGCTGCCTCGGCAAGGCCAGCAGCACAATCAAGGACCAGTCGCACCCCGGCCACTCCCTCTTCTCCCCCCTCCCATCGGGCAAAAGGTACAGGAGTGTGAAAACGCACACCTCCAGATTCAGGGACAGTTTCTTCCCAGCTGTTATCAGGCAACTGAACCATCCTACCACAACCAGAGAGCGGTCCTGAACTACTATCTACCTCATTGGTGACCCTTGGACTACCATTGATCAGACTTTGCTGGCTTTACCTTGCAGTTATTTCCTTATCATAGAAACGTTATGAAACGTTATTCCCTTATCATAGAAACATAGAAAATAGGTGCAGGAGTAGGCCATTCGGCCCTTCGAGCCTGCACCGCCATTCAACATGATCATGGCTGATCATCCAAGTCAGTATCCTGTACCTGTCTTCTCTCCATACCCCCTGATCCCTTTAGCCACAAGGGCCACATCTAACTCCCTCTTAAATACAGCCAATGAACTGGCCTCAACTACCTTCTGTGGCAGAGAATTCCACAGATTCACCATTCTCTGTGTGAAAAATGTTTTTCTCATCTCGGCCCTAAATGACTTCCCCCATTTATCATGTATCTGTACATTGTGTGATGCTCGATTATAATCCGGTATTGTCTTTCTGCCGACAGGGTAGCACGCAACAAAAGCTTTTCACTGGACCCTGATACAGTACATGTTACACTAAACTAAAACTGGAAGTGAATTGGTGTCTTTCAAAAGCTGTGATAGTTCCTGCCTCAACTACCACCTCTCGTTCCATACACCCACCACCCTCTGAGTTAAAAGGTCGCCCCTCAGATTCCCATTAAATCTTTCACCTCTCATTTAAACCTGTCTCCTCTGGTTCTTGATTCCCCTACGTTGAGGAAAAGACCCTATCAATTCCCCCATGATATATAGTCCAAAACGCAAAAGTCCAACGTCCGGGTCCAAGGGTCTCGACCCGAAACGTCACCCATTCCGTCTCTCCAGAGTTGCTGCCTGTCCCGCTGAGTCACTCCAGCATTTTGTTTTTAATTAACCAATGTGTGCAACAGTGCACTGTGTATGTTCTCCTCCAGTTGTAAGAGCTTTACTTAACATTGAGGAAGTTACACAGCAGCGGTATATTTTGGATGAAAACATAAAATTCTGCTTCAAACCAGGGCAGGATATGCTGTACATAACGGTCTTGGCACACTCAGCCTGATATTCGTACTGATAAAACTCCTTTTACAATTCCACCACCAATTTAACAGAGGAATGTGGAATTTGGCAGACATGGAATGCATGACGACTGGGCACTGTCGGGTTTTGAAAGGAGACCACAGCTAAGGATTTGGACTTGTTTTTGCAGATTGTTTATATTCAAATCCAGGCCAGGCTACTGCTGCAGGATGGTGTCTGTGGTTACCACAGGAAACCGCACAAAACTGCTCTGCTTTGTTCAGCAAGTTTGCAATTAAAAGGAGGGAACTCGAAAGAGAGAGAAAAAAAATAAATATTCATCTGACAAACACAAAATACGGTGTGACGAAACAAGAAACTGCAGATGCTGGTTTACCAAGGCAAGACACAAAGGGCTGGAGTAACTCAGCGGGTCAGGCAGCATCTGTGGAGAACATGGATAGGTGACGTTTCACAGAGTGCTGGAGTAACTCAGCGGGTCAGCAGCTGTGGAGAACATCCAGAGTGTGGAGTCAGGCACATCTGTGGATAGGTGACGTTTCACAGAGTGCTGGAGTAACTCAGCGGGTCAGGCAGCAGATCTGGAGTAACTCAGCGGGAGCAGCATCTGTGGGAACATGGATAGGTGACGTTTCACAGAGTGCTGGAGTAACTCAGCGGGTCAGGCAGCATCTGTGGAGAACATGGATAGGTGACGTTTCGCAGAGTGCTGGAGTAACTCAGCGGGTCAGGCAGCATCTGTGGAGAACATGGATAGGTGACGTTTCACAGAGTGCTGGAGTAACTCAGCGGGTCAGGCAGCATCTGTGGGGAACATGGATAGGTGACGATTTTGGGTTGGGACCCTTCTTCAGACTCTGCTCTGCTCAATGCAGGCTCTGCTACATCTGATAACAAAGTCAAGGTCAGAGTCCATTTTATTCGTCACATACACCCGAAGGTGCAGTGAAATGAATTTGCCAGCAGCGATACACTGAAAAAGGACACACAATACACAATAGAATTTAACACAAACATCCACCACAGCATTCTTCGCTGTGGTGGAAGGCAACAAAGTTCAGCCAGTCCTCCTCCTTTGTTCACCCGTGGTCGGGGCCATGAACCCTCCGTAGTCGCCGCTACAGACGGCCGGATGTACAGGCCCTCTCGTCGGGATGATCCAAACTCCGAAGTCGGGACGGTCAAACACACTCTGCGGCTTGGAGGTCCCGACTCAAGGCACTTTCCTACCGGAGACCGCGATTTCAGGATGTTACATAGAAACATAGAAAATAGGTGCAGGAGGAGGCAATTCGGCCCTTTGAGCCAGCACCGCCATTCATTGTGATCATGGCTGATCGTCCCCTATCAATAACCCGTGCCTGCCTTCTCCCCATATCCCTTGACTCCACTAGTCCCTAGAGTTCTATCTAATTCTCTCTTAATTCCATCCAGTGATTTGGCCTCCACTGCCCTCTGTGGCAGGGAATTCCATAACTTCACAACTCTCTGGGTGAAAAAGTTTTTTCTCACCTCAGTCTTAAATGACCTCCCCTTTATTCTAAGACTGTGGCCCCTGGTTCTGGACTCGCCCACTATCATGTTATAGGCACTTCCCTGCAACACATCAACTCCTGCATTTATTCCCCCCCCCCCTTCTCTCTCTCTCCCCCTCCCCCACCCAAGTTATCCTGCCAGTTCCACTGTTCGTATCCTTGCATCCCTCTCGTGAGCACATCTCTCCCCGCCAACAATGGGCCATTGTGGGCTCCACCCGTCCTGAGGGTCATCTGTTGCCGACCCTGTTTTGTTCTGGCCTCTATCTTTCTGTCTGAAGAAGAGTCAAGAGACCCAAAACGTCACCTCTTCCTTCTCTCCGGAGATGCTGCCTGACCCGCCGAGTTACTCCAGCATTTTGTGTCTATCTTGGGTATAAACCAGCATCTGCAGTTCCTTCCGACATATTTGCCAACCTTTGTAGAGTCACGATGCACGTTGGCGCAGCGGTAGTCGCTGCCTCACGGCGCCAGAGACCGATGTTCAGTCTTGACTACGGGTGCTGTCTGTACGGAGTTTGTATGTCCTCCCCGTGACCCGCGTGGGTTTTCTCCGGATTCCTCCCACACTCCAAGAAGCGTACAGGTTTGCAGGTTAATTGGCTTGGTGTGAAATTGTAACTTGTCCCTAGTGCGTGTAGGGTAGTGCTCGTGTACGGGCGATTGGAACAGACTCGGTGGACCGGGCCTGTTTCAATCGTTCATTATAGCATTATTGTTATGTTGCCTCCAGCGGCAAGAGCATTAATTAACACTGAACAAGTTCAAAGCTAAGCAGCTCCATATTTTGGATGTAAACAAAATTTGGCTTCATACCAGGAGAGGATTTGTTGAATATAACAGTCTGAAGATGGGTCTCGACCCGAAACGTCACCCATTCCTTCTCTCCAGAGATGCTGCCTGACCCGCTGAGTTACACCAGCGTTTTTTGTGTCTATCTAGGAAACAGTCACTAGACAATAGGTGCAGGTGTAGGCCATTTGGCCTGACATTGGTGCTGGTAAAATGTAATTCTACAGCACTCCCACCCCTTTCCTCTCTCTGCCTCTACTTTAATTAAGCATTTAGAATTGCATATTCCCCAGTCCCTCGGGGAGATGGGAGACACACAGCATAAGGACTGAATAGTATATTTAATGCCCGACAACTAGAACAATAGAAAACATGTCCATACCTGTATGAAATGTGCTGTCATCTGCACATCTGTTGGTTTGGTGGTGATGCACACAAACAAGTGGCTTAGCGAACAGTATCTCTTTTGGATTTTAATCTCTTAACCAGGGCTAGGAGATCATTTAAATCGAGTGCATTTAAAAAACAAATTCATGTACACTTGATAATCTGTAAGATAGTGGCGCAGCGGGTAGAGTTCTGCCTCACAGCGCCGGAGACCTGGGTTCGATCCTGACCACGAATGCTGTCTGTACAGAGTTTGCTCGGGCATTTTGATCGGAAATTTGAAAAATAAATGGAATTAGGCTGAGGAAATACTTGTTGCAAACATAGACAATAGGTGCAGGTGGAGGCCATTCGGCCCTTCGAGCCAGCACCACCATTCAATGTGATCATGGCTGATCATCCCCAATCAGTACCCCGTTCCTGCTTTTTTCCCCATATCCCTCGATTCCGTTAGCCTTAAGAGCTAAATCTAACTCTCTCCAGAAAACAACAAGTGAATTGGGCTCCACTGCCTTCTGTGGCAGAGAATTCCACAGATTCACAACTCTCCAGGTGAAAACGTTTTTCCTCATCTCAGTCCTAAATGGCCTATCCCTTGTCTTAATAATCAAGGACGAGTCACACCCCGGCCACTCCCTCTTCTCCCCTCTCCCATCGGGCAAAAGGTACAGAAGTGTGAAAACGCACACCTCCAGATTCAGGGACAGTTTCTTCCCAGCTGTTATCAGGCAACTGAATCATCCTATCACAAGTAAAGAGCAGTCCTGAAGTAAGATTTACCTCATTGGCAACCCTCGGACTATCTTTGATTTGCCGTTACCTTGCACCAAACGTGATTCCCTCATCATGCATCTGTGCACTGTGAATGGCTCGCTTGTAATCATGTATTGTCTTTCCGCTGACGGGTTAGCGCGCAACAAAAGCTTTTACGGTACACGTGACATCAAACTGAACTAAATGGAATAATACCTGGCAGTTTGTGACTTTATAATTTTAAAATTAGGCTAATTTATTCAGATAAATAGCGGGACAACGCAGTCAACAGCGGTGGATAAAATCCATAGTCCAGACTTGTAATGACAATCTATTGTCTATTGTCAAACTAAGGAGTTAACATTCAAAAGACCGTTAGGAACCTATTCCCTGGAGCGATCTACCAGAGATCTATTAAATCATGAGGGGAATAGACAGGATGAATGCAGCCTTTTACCCAGGGCAGTGGAATCAAGAACCAACGGATAAAGGTTAAGGTGAGAGGGGAAAGATTTAATAGGAATCTGAGGGGTAACTTTTTCACAGAGAGGATGGATGGGTGTATGGAACAGGCTGCCAGAGAGGAAGTAGTTGAGGCAGGGACTATCACAATGTTTAAATGATACGGATAGGTACATGGATAGTTTGGAGATACAGCACGGAAACAGGCCCTTCGGCCCACCGGGTCCGCGCCGACCAGCGATCCCCGCACACTAACACTATCCTACACCCACTAGGGACTATTTTTACATTTACCAAAAAGAAACCTAAAAACCTGCACGTCTTTGGAGTGTGGGAGGAAACCGAAGATCTCGGAGAAAACCCACGCAGGTCACGGGGAGAGTGGACAAACTCCGTACAGACAGCGCCCGTAGTCGGGATGGAACCCGGGTCTCTGGCGCTGCATTCACTGTAAGGCAGCAATAAGGGGAAGGGGAACATGGATAGGTGACGTTTCACAGAGTGCTGGAGTAACTCAGCGGGTCAGGCAGCATCTGTGGAGAACATGGATAGGCGACGATTCAGGTCAAGTCAAGTCAAGAGAGTTTATTGTCATGTGTCCCAAATAGGACAATGAAATTCTTGCTTGCTGCAGCACAACAGAATATGTAAACATAATACAGAACAGGAGATAAAAGTTCAGAGTGTCTATATACCATAGGTCGAGACTCTTCTTTGGTCACCATTATATTTACTCTGGAGAGAGAAATATATTCAGCTAGTTTTCCTATATATATATATATATATATATATTAAAAAGTGCATTTGGTTTTGTTTGTTGAGCTGACTAGGTGACTTTTCCACGGAAAGGTTGATCTCAAATGCATGGGCGCTGTCTGACCCGTTGAGTTACTCCAGCTTTTTGTGTCTATCTCAAATGCATGGGATGCTGTTATACTATTCTTATACCAATGTAAAGCACTTTGGTCAACGAGAGTTGTTTTTTAAATGTGCTATATATATATATATATATATATATATATATAAACTCAATGTGCTATATAAATAAAAGTGACTTGACTAGACTGGACAGTAAAGATCCTAGAGCGGAGTATTTGCTGGACAGTGAGGCTGAAACCAGCCCAGGCTCACAGCTCTGGTTACAAAGGCATGTACTACTAAACAATGGGACATTGAGCAGAGCTAATCCCGGTGTACTCACACTGTAAGTGTCTCTCCCTTCGCCTCCTTCCTCCTGCTTGCAGCCACACTCGCCTTGTCCTCACGCAGACACACTTGAAACAAAACCCGCTGCACTTGGTATTTGTATTCGTCCAGAGACGGAGTCTGCAAATCCTTGCAAATGCACCCGACGTTTATTTTGCTACAAACTGCGCCGGCCGGGTCCTAAAGCCCGGACGCCCTCAGAGCCAAAGATCCAACAGCTCGCTACAGGATCTTTGCTCAGAGCAGGACACACAAAACAAAAATGCAGGAGTAACTCAGCGGGGCAGGCAGCATCCCTGGAGAGAAGGAATGGGGGTGTTTCTGGTCGAGACCCTTCTTCAGACCTATCTTCGCAAGAATGTCATTGTTCTATCTAGGACATAGTACAATAAAACACAAGACAGCAGATTCTGGTTTCAATAAAACACTCTTGCCTCTTCTCGGGAAGGGGGGGGGGGGCTTCATTTCATATGAAATTATCATTTTGTGTTAGTAATCTCCAGTCCTTCAAATTCACCCACCAATTTTAAATTCAGATTTAATACTAGACGAGAAAAAAAAAGTATTGAACAAGGAAGGACACAAGTCTGAAGAAGGGTCTCGACCCAAAACGTCACCCATTCCTTCTCTCCAGAGTTGCTGCCTGTCCCGCTGAGTTACTCCTGCTTTTTTGTGTCTATCTACGAGGGGCACAGCGTGCTGGAGTAACTCAGCGGGTCAGGCAGCATCTGTGGAGAACATGGATAGTTGATTTTTTGGGTATTTCCAGCATTTCATATTTTTAACCTTCGATAATTCAGTGCAGTTTTTAGATTGTGAATTGATCTTTTTTTTTTGGGGGGGGGGGGGATTTGCTTGAATCAGATATTTTAAATAAAAGGTAGTCATTAATAAATCCAATTAGAAATGCAGGGGGAAATGTTACACCCTGAGAAGATTTAGCAACAAGAAAACACGAGCAACTATTTAAGGTGAACTACTCCTGCTATTAGGTTTAGAGATTAGATGCTGCCTGCCCCGCTGAATTGTTGAATGTATTTTGTTTTTATGACTGTTGGCAGATCAATTTCCCTCCTGGCATGAATAAAGTTCTATCGTATCGTATCAAATTACGCTGGCATTTGGTGACTATCTTTAGAAGTTTAGAGATACAGCATGGAAACAGGCCCTTCGGCCCACCGAGCCTGTGCCGACCAGCGATCCCCGCACACTAGTACTATCCTACACACACTAGGGACAAGTTACAATTGAGAGACAAATGGGCTCATCTATAATATCCTCCTCTAATAGGTTTAAGATGGGGGGGGGGGGGGTAGGTTTAATAGGAATCTGAGGGATTAGTTTTTTACACAAAGGATGGTGGGTGACTGGGTGGTGGGACTGTCATATGCTGAGAGAATGGGGCGGCTGGGCTTGTACACTCTGGAGTTTAGAAGGATGAGAGGAGATCTTATTGAAACATATAAGATTATTAAGGGTTTGGACACGCTAGAGGCAGGAAACATGTTCCCAATGTTGGGGGAGTCCAGAACCAGGGGCCACAGTTTAACAATAAGGGGTAAGCCATTTAGAACGGAGACGAGGAAACACTTTTTCACACAGAGAGTGGTGAGTCTGTGGAATTCTCTGCCTCAGAGGGCGGTGGAGGCCGCTTCTCTGGATACTTTCAAGAGAGAGCTAGATAGGGCCCTTAAAGATAGTGGAGTCAGGTGATATGGGGAGAAGGTAGGAACGGGGTACTGATTGGGGATGATCAGCCATGATCACAGTGAATGGTGGTGCTGGCTCGAAGGGCCGAATGGCCTACTCCTGCACCTATTGTCTACTGTCTATTGTCTATTGAATGGAACGAGCTGCCGGATGTTGTAGTTGCAGCAGGTACTGTTGCAACTTTTAATAAACATTTTTCAACAGGATAGCTCATAAGTTCATAAGTGATAGGAGCAGAATTAGGCCATTCGCCCCATCAAGTCTACTCCACCATTCAATCATAGCTGACCTGTCTCTCCCTCCTAACCACATTCTCCTGCCTTCTCCCCATGACCCCTGACAATCAATAATCTATCTATCTCTGCCTTAGTTTAGAGTTTAGACAAACAGCATGGAAACAGGCCCTTCAGCCCACCGAGCCCACACCTTGATAGGACAGGTTTTGAGGGACAAAAGGTGCAGGAATGAACTGCAGATGCTGGTTTAAATTGAAGGTCGACACAAAATGCTGGAGTAACTCAGCGGGACAGGCACCATCTCTGGAGAGAAGGAATGGGTGATGTATTGGGTTGGAAGAAGGGCCTCGACTCAAAACATCACCCATTCCTTCTCTCCAGAAACCCTGCCTGTCCCACTGATTTACTCCAGCATTTTGTCTAGCCCAGGTTTGGAGGGATATGGGCCAAACACAGGCAGGTGGGACTAATGTAGATCGGGCATGTTGGTCAGTGTGGGCAAGTTGGGCCGAAGGGCCTGTTTCCACGCTGTCACTACTAGTACATTAACAGTCACGTATTTAGCTGGTGCCCACAAATGCTTTAAAAAAAAAATTCAGCAAAACATCAACCAAAGGTTCTATTTGTTTTTAAACTAAAACGAGAGTGGACAGAATGAGTTAGTTATGAAGCTCCAGAAATGTTGTAACGGTTTAGATGGTAAAACACGCCATAATATATGTAACAGAAGTGATGTTACCGGCGTTAGGACCATGGGGAAGCCTTAGACGGCAGTCAGATCATTGGAGAGATACAATGCATTGCATCCTTTAAATTTACTGAGAACTCAGACCGCAGCCAAGTGGCCCCTAACACCCCAGCGGTATAAATATCAACCTCTCTAACCAAGTAACCCTTGCTTTCCCCTCTCTCTCTCTCTTTCCATCCCTCCCCCATTCTAGTTCTCCAACCAGTCTGACTGTCCCCCTGATTATATTTTATCTTTGTAAGCTTCATAGTTAGCTTCCCCCAGCTACAAATGATCCATTCTACATTTGCTTTGCGCTTTATCCCCTTTGGTCTTTTGTTTTCACACCTTACACTTCCTTATCTCTCAAGAGTCAAGTCAAGAGACAAGTGTTTTATATGGGGCAATGAAATTGTAACTTGCTGCAGCACAACAGAATATGTGAATATGTAAACATTGTATATGACGGGGGAAGAGAAAATAAATAAAAAGTTCAATAAATAGCAGATATAGTGCAGTAATAACATAGTCTTTTGCAGTTCAGAGCTCATAGCTTATTTGTTGTGTTTAATAGCCTGATGACTGTGGGGAAGAGGCTGTTCCTGAACCTGGACGTCACAGTCTTCAGGCTCCTGTACCTTCTTCCCGATGGCAGTGGTGAGACGAGTGTGTGGGCAGGATGGTGTGGGTCCTTGATGATGTTGGCTGCCTGTTTGAGGCAGCGACAACGCTAGATCCCTTCGATGGTGGGGAGGTCAGAGTCGGTGATGGACCGGGCAGTGGTCACAACTTTTTGTAGTCTTTTTCGCTCCTGGACGTTCAAGTTGCCGAAGCAGGCCACGATGTAACCGGTCAGAATGCTCTCGACCGTGCACCTGTAGAAGTCTAGGAGAATCCTGCTCGACATGCCGACTCTCCGTAATCTCAGGAAGGAGAGGCGCTGATGTGCCTTCTTTATAATTGCGTCGGTGAGCTGGGTCCAGGAAAGATCTTCTGATATATGCACGCCCAGGAATTTGAACTTATTGACCCTCTCCGCCATCGTTGATATAAACAGGATTGTGGGGGTAGGCCATTCAGCCCTTCGAGCTGCACCGGGTTCCCACGTAATTTTTACATTTATACCCGGGGAGATCATACAAACGGCATCCACAACCAGGGTTCCTTGGTCTTACTGGTGTTGAGAGCCAGGTTGTTGTGCTGGCACCATTTGGTCAGTCGGTCGATCTCACTTCTATACTCTGTGTCTCCCTCTCCCCTGACTCTCAGTCTGAAGAAGGGTCCCGACCCGAAACGTCGCCCATTCCTTCTCTCCAGAAATGCTGCCTGTCCCGCTGAGTTACTCCAGCTTTTTGTGTCTATCTTCAGTGTAAACCAGCAACAGCAGTTCCTTCCCACACACCACAGTTTAGAAGTCTGGCTTTTTATTACCTTTTTACTTACTTACTGCCTATTATGCCTCCTGGCATGTAGGGCAGCAACAAAGGTCCTCCACTCCTGTCTGTTCTGAACTAGCATCTGGACACTACCCCAGGTCAGGTCCAAATAGCGTTGATTCCTTCAGTTGCTGTTTCAGTAACATATTTGTTTTACGAGACAGGGCTGTTAGCCCTGTGCTCAGGTCCAGTGGAGGGTCGCTCTTCATCTCGCCTCTACCCTTCCACCCGTCCAGTATGGGAGACCCTAACAGTAAGTAAGTAAGTAAGTTTATTGGCCAAGTATTCACATACAAGGAATTTGCCTTGGTGCTCCACCCACAAGTAACAACGTGACATACAGTGACAGTTACGAATGACTCAGAAAACACTAAACATTAATAATAATAAAACATTAATGATAAAACACCAGGAGACGAATCTCCGCTCGCATAGCTCGAGGGGTCACTGAGACACACAAGCTCCCCACCACGACAAGGTTGCAATCCAACAGGAAGGGCTTTCTATTGTTAATTGTTTATAACTCAGTTTCCTCTTGTTATGCTCTTGTATCAGAAGGATCCCACACCTATCCACATCCCCCAGAGATGCTGCCTGACCCGCTGAGTTACTCCAGCACTCTGTGCCATTTTATTTGTAATCCAGCATCTGCAGTTCCTTATCTCAACATTGGCCTGTTTCTTTTCCGTTGCTTTTTTGCACATCTTTCATTCATTGTTCTATATCTCTCCACATCATCGTATATATAGTTTTGCTTCCCTATCCCGTGACTTTGTCTGAAGAAGGGTCCCGATCCAAAACATCACCCATTCCTCCTCTCCAGAGATGCTGCCTATCCCGCTGAGTTACTCCAGCACTCTGTGTCTATCTACATTTTTTTTGCTATGTATGAATTCAGATGCATCAGCCAGCAAAGATAGACACAGAGTGCCGGAGTAACTCAGCGGGTCAGGCAGCATCTGTGGAGAACATGGATAGGTGACGTTTCACAGAGTGCTGGAGTAACTCAGTGGGACAGGCAGCATCTCTGGAGTAAAGGAATAGGTGACGTAACGGATCGAGACCCTTCTTCAGACCTTTGCTGGTTCCTTCCTACGCACCTTGTCTGCATTAACCTGCAATACAGGCGTCATTCAAAACAACTGTTTACGTTCATAGTAATTGGAGAATACTGAAAAGATTGGTGACTTTATCATTCTGCTGCATACATTTTGGACCCTGTTAATTCATGAAGTCATTTCCAGTCTAATCATAAACTAAACATCCCTCAGTCTGAAAGTTGTGTGCTGTTTTGGTCCCCTACTTAGAAGAAGGACATTCTTGCTATTGAGGGAGTGCAGCGTAGGTTTACAAGGTTAATTCCCGGGATGGCAGGTCTGTCATATGCTGAGAGAATGGAGCGGCTGGGCTTGTACACTCTGGAGTTTAGAAGGATGAGAGGGGATCTTATTGAAACATATAAGATTATTAAGGGTTTGGACACGCTAGAGACAGGAAACATGTTGCCAATGTTGGGGGAGTCCAGAACCGGGAGCCACAGTTTAAGAATAAGGAGTAAGCCATTTTGAACGGAGACAAGGAAACACTTTTTCTCACAGAGAGTTGTGAGTCTGTGAAATTCTCTGCCTCAGAGGGCGGGGGAGGCCAGTTCTCTGGATACTTTCAAGAGAGAGCTAGATAGGGCTCTTAAAGATAGCGGAGTCAGGGGATATGGGGAGAAGGCAGGAACGGGGTACTGATTGGATGATCAGCCATGATCACACTGATAGGCGGCGCTGGCTCGAAGGGCCGAATGGCCTACTCCTGCACCTATTGTCTATTGTCTAAAACAAATCTACCTCTAGTGTAGAGGCAAAGTAGTGCGGGGTCTGGAATCTGGAGCAAAAGGGTTACTTCAAGTAACCCTTGCTTTCCCTCAAGATTCAAGATTCAAGAGAGTTTCTGTTGTGTGTCCCTGATAGGACAATGACATTCTTGCTTTGCTTCAGCACAACAGAACATAGTAGGCACGACTACAGAAGAGATCAGTGTGTCCATATACCATTATATAAATATACACACACATGAATAAATAAACTGATGCAATGTGCACATAACAGATAATGGGCTATTAATGTTCAGAGTTTTGTCCGAGCCAAGTTTAATAGCCTGATGGCTGTGGGGAAGTAGCTATTCCTGAACTTGGTCGTTGCAGTCTTCAGGCTCCTGTACCTTCTACCAGTGTGTGGCCAGGATGGTGTGGGTCCTTGATGATGCTGCCAGCCTTTTTCAGGCAAGGGAGGTCAGAGCCGATGATGGACTGGGCAGTGTTTACTACTTTTTGTAGTCTTTTCCTCTCTGTAGAGCTCCATCCCTCCTCTTTCGCACTTCCACGACCAGTCTGACTGTCCTTGATTGCATTTTATTTCTGTTTGCTTCGTTGTCACCTACTCCTCGCTAACAATCATCTATTCTGCATTTTCCTGGATCTCCATCCCCTTTGTTTTCACACCTCACCCTTCCATATCTCCATGTCTCCTTTTCCCCTGACTTTCAGACTGAAGAAGGGTCTCGACCCGAAACGTCACCCAGGTGTCAGAGGTCATGGGGAGAAGGCAGGAGAATGGGGTTAGGTGGGATAAATCAGCCAAGATCGAATGATGGAGTAGACTGGATGGGCCGAATGGCCTAATTCTACTCCTATTCCTTATGACCTTATAACCATTTAGTGTCTATCCTTGGCAAACTACAACTGGCTGGATGAACTCAGCATGCTCTGTCTGTCCTATTTTGAAAGATAATGAAGAGGTAATTTGACAAGGGTGGATTTTTGGGTTCTTCCCGATGGCAGGACAGAATACAGTAACAGATTGAGATTGGAGATAGACACAAAATGCTGGAGTAACTCAGCGGGACAGGCAGCCTCTGTGGAGAGAAGGAATGGGCGGCGTTTTCGGGACAAGGCCCTTCTTCAGACTGAGAGTCAGGGGAGAGGGAGACACAGAGAGGGAAGGGTTGTCCCCCGACTCAGTCTGAAGAAGGGTCTCGACCCGTAAGGTCACCCACTCCTTCTCTGCAGAGATGCCGCCCGTCCCACTGCGTTACTCCTGCATTGTGTGTCTATCTTCGGTGTAAACCAGCATCTGCAGTTCCCTCTGACACACCCAGAGTGACTCAACTCAGTCACCAGAAACTTTCAGTTTCAATATCTGAACCAAAATTACCAGGAATTTCCGTGACTTTGGGCTGTATTTAAAGGTTGCGGCCAATTACATTTTTTTAGTGCGGTGAATGAAGAACAGCTTGACAGTCGGTCAGAAACAGTGAGCAGAGTACAAGAGTAACATGAGCTCCTGGTCATCCTCATCTGCCAACACCCCAGGTAAATAACTTGTTGATGTTCTCACCAAAGATCTTATAGCGGACTCTGGTAATTTTATTTTTTAAATCATTTCTTTTTTTTTCCACTTTAGTTTTTATTGCTTTTATGTATACACAAATAAAACACAAATATAACAACGAAACATACAACAATACAATGAAATGTACAACAGTGTAGCAGGGGGTTCAGTTTACAATTAATGATGCAGTGTACAGAACTACTTTCACATTAAAACATTTTCCAATAACTTACATTATTGTCTATAAAATTATACAGTGCTGATGTCTTTATTTCTATACCTAATCCATTTTCTGTTAAACTCGTCTTCTTTCACTCTTAGAGAATATGTCATTTTCTCCATGACAAATATTTCCTGTACTATGTCTAACCATTGTCTAAGTCTGGGTGTGTCCGCTGCAAGCCAGTTTCTTGTAATGGCCTTTCTGCCAGCTGTGAGTAGGATTTTAACCAAGTAATGGTCTTCCTTCAGCACCACTGTATTTATATTACCCAGGTATAAAATGGAACACTTCTTGCAGACTATATATCCTAATACCTCTGTTAATTCTGAATTCACTCTGTCCCAAAATGGTTCTATTTTTGGGCAACTCCAGAAGATATGTGCGTGGTTTGCGTCTGTTTGGCCACATTGCCTCCAGCATGTTTGCTGCCTTAGAATTTGCTTGCTTTTTATGTTAGGCGTAATAAAGAAAGAAATCAAATTTTTCCAATTAAATTCTCTCCAATTTTGTGAATTGGTGGATGTCTGTAGTGTACACACATACACATATGCCTTCAATTCCTTTTCAACTTGGAGATATTGCCTTCAATTCCCTCTTCCAGATCATTAATATATATTGTAAATAACTGGGGTCCCAGCACGGACCCTTGCGGTACCCCACTAGTCACTGCCTGCCATTGTGAAAAGGACCCGTTTACTCCTACTCTTTGCTTCCTGTCTGCCAGCCAGTTCTCTATCCACATCAATACTGAACCCCCAATGCCGTATGCTTTAAGTTTGTATACTAATCTCTTATGTGGGACCTTGTCGAAAGCCTTCTGGAAGTCCAGGTACACCACATCTACTGGTTCTCCCCTATCCACGCTACTAGTTACATCCTCGAAAAATTCCACAAGATTCGTCAGGCATGATTTACCTTTCGTAAATCCATGCTGACTTTGTCCAATGATTTCCCACTTTCCAAATGTGCTGCTATCCCATCTTTAATAACTGACTCTAGCAGTTTCCCCACTACCGATGTTAGACTAACTGGTCTGTAATTCCCTGTTTTCTCCCTCCCTCCCTTCTTAAAAAGAGGGGTTACGTTTGCTACCCGCCAATCCTCAGGAACTACTCCAGAATCTAAAGAGTTTTGAAAGATTATCACTAATGCATCCATTATTTCCGGAGCTACTTCTTTAAGTACTCTGGGATGCAGCCTATTTGGCCCTGGGGATTTATCGGCCTTTAATCCATTCAATTTACCCAACACCACTTTCCGACTAACCTGGATTTCACTCAATTCCTCCTTTGACCCGCGGTCCCCTGCTATTTCCGGCAGATTATTTATGTCCTCCTTTGTGAAGACGGAACCAAAGTAGTTATTCAATTGGTCCGCCACATCCTTGTTCCCCATGATCAACTCCCTGTTTCTGACTGCAAGTGACCTACATTTGTTTTAACTAATCTCTTTGTCTTCACATATCTATAAAAACATTTGCAGTCAGTTTTTATGTTCCCTGCCAGTTTTCTTTCATAATCTATTTTTCCTTTCCTAATTAAGCCCTTTGTCCTCCTCTGCTGGTCTCTGAATTTCTCCCAGTCCTCTGGTATGCTGCTTTTTCTGGCTACTTTGTACGCATCATCCTTTGCTTTGATACTATCCCTGATTTCCCTTGTTATCCACGGATGCACTACCTTCCCTGATTTATTCTTTTGCCAAACTGGGATGAATAATTTTTGTAGTTCATCCATGCAGTCTTTAAATGTCTTCCATTGCGTATCCACCGTCAACCCTTTTAGAATTGATTGCCAGTCAATCTTGACCAATTCACATCTCATACCCTCAAAGTTACCTTTCTTTTTTTTAAGTTCAGAACCATTGTTTCTGAATTAACAATGTCACTCTCCATCCTAATGAAGAACTCAACCATATTACCATGCCCAAGGGGGCACGTACAGCAAGACGGCTAATTAACCCTTCCTCATTACTCAAAACCCAGTCTAAAATAGCCTGCTCTCTCGTTGGTTCCTCTACATGTTGATTTAGATAACTATCCCGCATACATTCCAAAAAATCCTCTTCCTTAGTGCCCCTGCCCATTTGATTCACCCAATCCATATGTAGATTGAAGTCGCCCATTATAACTGTTTTGCCTTTGTCGTACGCATTACTAATTTCCTGTTTGATACCATCCTCAACTTCACTACTACTGTTAGGTGGCCTGTACACAACACCCACCAGAGTTTTCTGCCCTTTAGTGTTTTGCAGCTCTACCCATATCGATTCCACATCCTCCAAGCTAATGTCCTTCCTTTCCATTGCGTTAATCTCCTTTCTAACCAGCAACGCTACCCCACCTCCTTTTCCTTTCTCTCTATCCCTCCTGAATATTGAATATCCCTGGATGTTCAGCTCCCAGCCTTGGTCACCCTGGAGCCATGTCTCCGTGATCCAAACTATATCATAATCATTAATAGCTATCTGCACGTTCAACTCATCCACCTAATTACGAATACTCCTTGCATTGAGACAGAAAGCCTTCAGGCTTGTTTTTACAATGCTCTTACCCCTTATACATTGAAAAATGGCCCTTTTTGATTTTTGCCCTGGTTTCGTCTGCCTGCCACTTTTACCTTTCACCTTGCTCCCTATTGCTTCTACCCTCATTTTACACCCAACTGCCTCTCTGCTCTTGTACCCATCCCCCTGCCACATTAGTTTAAATCCTCCCCGACAGCACTCCCCCAAGGACATTGGTTCCATTCCAGCCCAGGTGCAGACCGTCCTGTTTGTACTGGTCCCACCTCCCCCAGAAATGGTTCCAGTGCCCTAAAAATTAGAATCCCTCCCCCTTGCACCATTTTTCAAGCCACATATTCATCTGCAATATCCTCCTATTTCTACTCTATCCCGTGGTACTGGTAATAATCCAGAGATTATTACCTTTGAGGTCCTACTTTTAAGTTTATCTCCTAGCTCCCTAAATTCACCTTGTAGGACCTCATCCCGTTTTTTACCTATATCGTTGGTGCCAATATGAACCACGACAACTGGCTGTTCACCCTCCCCCTCCAGAATGTTCTGCAGCCGTTCAGTGACATCCCTGACCCTTGCACCAGGGAGGCAACATACCATCCTGGAGTCTCGTTTGCGGCCGCAGAAACGCCTATCTATTCCCTTGACAATTGAATCCCCTATTACTATTGCCCTTCCCCTCTTTTTCCCCCCTGATGTGCTGTAGAGCCACCCATGGTGCCATGAACTGGCTGCTGCTGCATTCCCCTGACGAGCCATCTCCCTCAACAGTATCCAAAATGGTATACCTGATTAGGAGGGAGATGACCGCAGGGGACCCCTGCACGACCTGCCTACTGCTTTGCTGGCTATTGGCCACCCGGTCCCTTTCTGTCCTCTTACCTTTTGCCTGTGGTGTGACCAACTCACTGTATGTGCTATCCACGACTTTCTCCGCATCGTGGACGCTCCAGTATGAATCCAGCCGCAGTTCCAATCGTTCAATGCGGTCTGCCAGGAGCTGCAGGTGGACACACTTCCTGCAAATGTAGTCACCAGGGACACCAACCATATCCCTGATCTCCCACATGTTGCAGGCTGAGCAAACCACGGGGCCAATCTCTGCTGCCATATCCTACTCCCAAATTACTCTGTATTAAAAATATATTTTTTTATTTTTTATTTTTAAGAATGGTTTTATTCAGCGAGCATACAACTGATTAGATTGTGCTGGAAAGAACACACATACATGAATGTGATATAGATTTTTATATCCAATTATGAACTTTATTTCAGACTAGACAAGGGACAACATTAAATAAAAAAACATTGTAAATCTCCCCACAACTTCACTTTGGTGTCACGGCCGTGCTGATCCGGGCCAGACTCCCCGCCGGGACACAGCCTCAGCCCCGCGTCGGGCCGCTCCGCTGGGACACAGTCTCAGCCCAGAGTCAGGCAGCTCCGCTGGAAAACCGCTTCAAACTCAGCCCCGAGTCGGGCCGCTCCGCTGGGACACAGTCTCAGCCCAGAGTCGGGCATCTCCGCTGGGACTCAGCCCCGCATCGGGCCGCCGCCTCAACCCCGAAGACGGAGGCGGAAGTAAGATGGCGGAAGTAAGATGGCGGAGCAAGATGGCGGAAGAAAGATGGCGGAGGCTGGTTGCTGAAATGGGTCCTGTAATTACCCATGAATCTGCCCATGACCGTACTACGCGTTTTCCGTGGGAGTAGTCCATCTTGCTCCGCTATAGGATCTTTGGTTCTCACGTACATGGGTTATAGGAGCAGAACTACGCCATACAGCCCATCAAATATTTGCATAATGACAGGGCGGACCCACAAGTGAAAGTTCTCAATTTGGGCAAGGCCAACTCTGACGGTATCAGGCAGGAACTTGCTCAACTTGTTTGGAGCAGGCTGTTTGGGGGCAAAGAAAATTTGATGCCTTCAACAGTGCGATGACCAGAGTTCAGGGCATGCATACTCCTGTTAGAGCGAAAGTTTGAAGAAGGGTCTCACCCATTCCAAGTGGGAGAGTCTAGGACTAGAGGGCACAGCCTCAGAATTAAGGGATGTTCTTTTAGGAAGGAGATTAGGAGGATTTTGTTTTAGTCATAGGGTGGTGAATCTGTGGAATTCATTGCCGCAGAAGGCTGTGGAGGCCAAGTCAGTGGATATTTTTATGGCAGAGATAGATAGATTCTTGATTAGTACGGGTGTCAGAGGTTATGGGGAGAAGGCAGGAGAATGGCATTAGAAGGGAGGGATAGATCAGCCTTAATTGAATGGCGGAGTAGACCTGATGGGCCGAATGGCCTAATCCTGTTCCTATCACTCATGATCCTATGAACTCTTTGACAGTCTTGTTGAGAATTCTCCAATTTGCTGAGCCTCTTGTTATTTTTCAGGTGGTGTAAAACCGCATGACTTTACCAAAAAGTCTGACCTTACTCATTTATACAACCAGCCAGTGGTGCAGGCTGAGAGAGTGCAGAGACCCCTTGATGGGTTCTCATTTATGGCGGGACCCCTCAGGCATGAAGGCGTGAGGTGAGTACAAGAGCAGCAATGTTATAACATTTTGAGATTTTAAAAATCACATCAGATAAAGCATAAAAATAAGTTTAATTTGACACCTAATTCACTTTCATATCTTCAGTATTAAAAATGTTATGGCCATTTTCATACTCGGAAATTAGCATCTTGTTCCCTATTGCTTTTCCATTAACACAAAAGCTGTGATCGAGGACAGTCAAAAGCCCATAACTTTCTTAAAAATTAAGAGAACTGAATGAAATTTTCAGTTATTATAGATTGAAGCATTCTGAAGCAAATATGAAACATTCTTACTTGGATGACCTGAAATTAAAGCATATAATAGTAAGATTAAATGAGAACTTACCAGTTTGAAGTTTGATCTTTATTTTATGAGGAGTTACGATGAGGGATTACGTGAAGAAGCCCCGCCAGGCGCATGCGCGTCATACTTCAAAGCAGCGGCGTGAAATCACAGTAACTATAGTCAAAGTGATATAGTAAGAAGACTAGAACTACCAGATGATCTTTGCGATTATGAGGGTCGGGAGCGAAGGGCACGTAATCCCTTATCGTAACTCCTCATAAAATAAAGATCAAACTTCAAACTGGTAAGTTCTCGTTTAATCTTACTATTTTACTTCGGAGTCACGTGAGTGACTACGTGAAGATTTCAAAGCTCTGTGATTTCATTCCTTTGATCCAGTTCCATTCGACACATTGCTTCTTCAGTTGACACAGGATTGAACAAATAATGTATTGAACATTGCTTAAATTATTCAAAAAACATTTTAATATTAAACAAAACAGTAATAACCCCTCTATCCCAGGGGAAAATTAGAAATGAAATTTACAAAAGAAATCAAACGGAACCCAAAACAGCATGCCCAAAACCTTGCACTGCCAGGACAGGTTTGTCATAAAACTTGGAAAACATCGATTCCCTAAACCATCCTGCGGCCCCGAGGATTTGATCTAGAGGCACGTCCTGTGCCGCCCTGGTGGAGTGAGATTTAAACACATGAGTGTCTACTCCAGCACAATCCAAAACCTGCTTCAACCATCTAGAAATAGTTTGTACTGACACCTTTTTATGAGGTTTTTGTGGCTGATGAGCATTGCTGTTTCAGAGCCTCTGAGACTCTTAGTTACCTCGATATATTGACTCAGGTGCGTAACTACACATAGCCTTCGGTCAACGGGGTATGCTTTAAAGCTTACTTTGGTTCCGGCCATACCTGGCCTGCTTTGTTTGATTAAATCATATACATAAAACGTCATATTATCTGCAGAAGAATACATGCTATCCAGCCGTAGCTTTTGCAATGTCTGAACCCATTGAGCTGATACTAGCGCCATGAGCATAACCACTTTAAGTGTTAACTTCTGAAAAGATAGTGATATGATTGGAGCCCATTGCCGAAGCTGTGTGAGAACTATGCTCACATCCCAAATTTCTGTATATCTAGGCTTAGGAGGGTTTTTGTTAAAGACACCTCTCATGAATCGGGACACTAGCGGATGAGACCCGATAGATTGTTGTCCTGAAAACTGCCCTAAATAGGACAAAGCACTTCGAGCACTATTAATGGCACTATAGCTCAACTGTTCATCAAAATGCAATGTAGCATGGAACTCCAATACTTCCGATATGCTTGCAGTATGATAAGATATATCTGACTGTAAGCTAAACATCTCCCATTTCTTAATATAAGACACATATTGTTTTTTAGTGCTATCTCTCCAGGCCGCAGTAATCACATCCACGGACCTACTCGACAGTCCAAGCCCTTGGAATGGTCTGGTCAGAATGTGCAGATTAACAGATTAATACGATCATGTAAAGGATGACTTTCTCCTGTTACCGGATGAACCAACAAATTACTGCACTTGGGACAGTCATGAATGGCTGTGTCATCAGTCTCAGGACCAATGGGAACCATGGCTGTGTAGGCTAGTCAGGAACCACCAAAACGCCTGAGGCGGTCCTGCTCTATTTTGGTGAGACATTGCCTGATGAGGCAGAATGGGGGAAAAGCGTAAAAGAATGTACGTCCCCAATGTAGCGAGAATGCACCCACCGCTACTGCTCCTAGATCTGGTTCCCACGAAATGTATTTAGGTAACTGGTGATTTAGCCTGGATGCAAACAGATCTATGTCTGGCAACCATAGCGGCTGACAATCATTTTAAAAACATTTGGATTTAGCATTCACTCTATGTTGTCATTAAATTTCCGTGACCTGGTGTCCACCACCACATTATCTCTACCTGGTAGGTAGATAGCTGAGACCCAGATATTTCTGGAAATGCACCAGTCCCAAATGAGGTTAGCCAGATTATCACATGATACTGACCTAATTCCTCCCATGTGATTGATATAAGCAACAGCCGTGGTATTGTCAATCTGGAGCTGAACATGTAAATCATTCATTGCTGAACAATATGCTTTTAGCCCATAGAATGCACCCAGCAATTCTAAGTAATTTATACCATGCCTCTGCAGGATTAATTCCTCTTGCACACTCCATCTACCACCACAGCTAGACTCGCTATCCGTGGCTACCCTTCCCGAAGCACTGACATCTGTTTGTAAAATCACTGAAGGTTGTTGAGTCAAAATGTTTTTGGTACTTCGTGAGATATTGATTATCCACCATTGCAATTCGACGATGGCTTTGGCTGGCAACTGCATTGGTCTGTCGAAGTGACCTGCATGTTCTTTAAGTGCTTGTTCTCTAGCTCGTTGCAAACTCTGATAGTGCAGAGGTCAAAACTGCACTGCAGGGAAAGCCGCCACTAATTTACCAGTGACACTGACTACTTACCAGATGGAGGGTTGTTGCTCCTCTACGAGACTGCGAGAGACCTCCATGATTTCAACAGCCTTGGCCGTAGGCAAAGTCACTGACATATCATGGAATTCATGGAAAACTTTATTGTCATTCAGACCTTGCGGTCTGAACGAAATTTCGTTGCCTGCAGTCATATATATAGTAAGTAACAAAACACACAATAAACACATATTTAACATCCACCACAGTGAGTTCACCAGACACTTCCTCACTATGGTGGAAGGCAAAAATCTTGTCTTTGTCTCTTCCCTTCTTCCTCTTCCTCTTCCTCTGCGCTGAGGCGACCCTGGCCTCCGATGTTGTGACCGCACCGGGTGATGCAAATAAGTCCCGCGGGTGAACCGCGCTCCGCGAGCGGGCCGGTTCAACTCCGCGGTCCGGGGCGGTTGAAGCTGCCGAAGCTGCCGCCCTCCAGTCCAGCGGACGCAGCTGTTGCCGCGGGAGCAACGGAAAAACCTGTGACCCGCGAGCTCCCGACGATGTCGTCCACTGGGCCCGCGGCCGGGCCTCCAAAGTCGCTGCCACCGCCACCGGAAAGCCGCCACAGCTCCGAGTCGGGCCGCCGGAACGCCTGAACCCGCCGCAGCCCCGAAGTCGGCCAGCCCCGCGCTGGTAAATCCTGGCTGGCTCTGCCTCCGGAGCCTCGGGTCGGTCGCAGTTAATGTTGGAGGCCGCCAGCTCCACGATAGGCCTCAGCGCAGACGGAGATGGAGACAGGGGATACGGCAAGAAAAATCGCGTCTCCCCCCAAAAAGAAGAGACCAAAAACGTTTCTCCCACCCCTCCCACACACATACACTACATAATAACTCAAATTAACACTAAAACAAGACAAGAAAACACCAAAAAAAAAAAGAAAAACAGACGGACTGCAGGCGAGCCGCTGCTGCCAGGGCAGCGCCGCCACTCCCAAAAGTGATATCATTTGAATTTATATCAATTGAATCAATAACAAACCCCAAATAGTCAATTATTCGGGATGGTACTAGCTTGGATTTTGTTGGATGGATGAGGAAACCTACCCTCTGAAACAGGTGTTTGGTTGCTGAAACCAACTCCTCAGCTGCTTCCTGAGTGTTGCTTACAATTAAAATATTATCTAAATAAGCCATTGCAATGTGATTCTGGGCATGGAGTAGCGCCAGAACTGGTTTCAACAATTTTGTAAACAACCTAGGAGCTGAGGTTAACCCATTGGGCAACACTTTAAATTGCTACAGCTGTCCCATCCAACTAAATTTCAAGTATATACGGTACTGATGATGAATTGGTACTGAACAATATGCATCTTTCAGATCTATGGTTGCCATATAACAACATTTTGATAACAACTGCTTAGCAGTACTGAAAGTATGCATTTTAAAATGCCTATACTGGACATAGGAATTTAACCGGGTTAGGTCCAGAATGACTCGACATACACCATCTTTTTTCTGCCTGGGGAATATATTGGACACAAATTGTTGAGAAAGATCTACCGTCCTTTCAATTACCCCTTTTTGGAATAAAACCCCATTTTCATCATTCACCTGTAGAGTTTCTGGTCCTGAAAAAACCAATACCCGACTAGGTGTATTTTGTGCAGGTGGATGTATTCCTGACATAAACTCAATTCGAGACCCCCAGACACTGTCCAGTATAAACAGATCGGATGTTATGCAGCACCATTCATCATAAAACAATTGCAACCTACCCCCAACCGGAGGTTGTTCCCCAGAGGATATATCGTGGACTGAATCAATTACCCGCACCTCCATAGCTGACCTCAAATTTCTCAATCTTCTGGCCATGTTGGGGTTGAGCACAGGTGCATATGGACGGCGTACAACTGGCAACCCTCTGCTTGGACCTGCTCCAGAATCTGGAGCCCGTCTGAAGGGAAAAGGCCTGCGAGGTGGTATCCTGGCCGAGGGCTAGGTCTTTAACCGGTTTCACCGAATAAAAAATAGGTCAGTGTCAGCTTGATGGCGATCTTCCGGATACAATTTATCTCGAAATGAGCTTTGCACAGCAGAGCCAACACATCCTGCTGTGTTCCCGACATTGGCGCTCCTTGGACCATTCGCCCAAATGCCGTGATCCCTGCCCCCACCAATTTGAGGACTCTCTGGAAACGGAGCTCCTGCCCCCTCATCGAAGTGCCCATTTGTGCCCAGATGGCCGAGTTCACGGTGGGCACCTTGAGCGACGCACAGTTAACAGGTGTCTGGTAACGAGTTGATGTTTCCTCCATGATAGAGTCCTGGAGCTGGTGAGAGGCCATGTAGTTTATGTCACTGGCCAGATTATCCTCCATGGCTTCACCAGTCCCCTCCAGAATGGCAAAATTTCTGGCCACATCCGGGACACCTGGAGCATGGCTCATGTGCTTTGGTGTATGCACAGGAGCAGTGACACCAACTTCAGGGTCAGAATCCCCCTGCCCTGGCTCTCCTGAGCCTTGCTCTAGGGAGGTCTCGACCAGCCCTAAACAAGGTGCTGGTGAAGGGGATTCCCACTGGAACTCATAGGCGTGCTGGAAGTCCTCCTCGCCATACGGGCCTCTGACTGAGGCTGTTCCAGAAAGTTGTTGGGGAATCCTGGGGGTATGCGACCCCGACTGGAACACTTCATGGTTCATCATTTTTTCTATCATTTTTTCCATTTTATCGAGACGTCCCCAGGCCTTCTTGTTGGAAGGAGGGCAGTCTTCTTGGTCAGACTCGTCTGAATAAACGGGCCTGACTGATTTCCATTTTGCCTTCCTCCCTACTGGAGTGGCCACATCGCCCTGAGGCACCGGAGTTGATGGAGGCAGATGAGCTGCCGGCGGTTCTGCAGTCGGCGTCCTCGGAACCGGTGTTACCGCAGCCGGTATTTCCCTGCCCGACCTACGTTCACTAACCGCGGTCCCGTGAGTAAGTGTTTACGACAAAAAGTAGTAAACACTGTCCAGTCCATCATCGGCTCTGACCTTCCTTCCATCGAGGGGATCTGCCACAGTCGCTGCCTCCAAAAAGGCTGGCAGCATCATCAAGGACCCACACCACCCTGGCCACACACTCATCTCCCCGCTACCTTCGGGTAGAATGTACAGGAGCCTGAGAACTGCAACGACCCGGTTCAGGAATAGCTACTTCCCCACAGACATCAGGCTATTAAACCTGGCTCGGACAAAACTCTGAACATTAATACCCCTCCATCTGTTATTTGCACTTTATTAATTTATTAATTAATGTGTCTATTTAAGTATATAACTGTAGTCAATGCCTACTATGTTCTGTTGTGCTATGCAAAGAAAGAATTTCTTTTTTTTTTTCATTGTCCTGTCAGGGACTCATGACAATAAACTCTTTTGACTTTTGACTTGACTTGACTTGACTATCTTACTGCGAACGGCAGCACTCTTTTTCGCTACTCTCTCCATTTTGAGAGTACTCCCGCTGGCTCCTGAACCAGTCTTACGGAGTTTAAGTACCCGCAGAAAGTTGTTTAAACCACTTACCTGCCGGTTTGTTACTTACCGCTGGTGGAGCTGCGCTCTCCAGCCTGTCGGTGCGCCATGTATCGGACGTAATGGCGCGCATGCGCCTGGCGGGGCTTCTTCACGTAGTCACTCATGTGACTCCGAAGTAAAATTAGTTTGTGAACTAATTGTAGCTAATTACAAAATTCAATTACTAGATCTAAACATCTATCCATTGCTTAAGGAAAGGTTAACATTTTAAAATACCTAAGCGTCCAAATGACATTTACACAAGAATTCACAATATAACATGATTTTTAAATCTCATTGTCATGAATTTATAGGCCAAATGGAAGGAATTTAATGTTTAATTCCCGTAAATTAATGGGCATTTAAATCATCTTGCGAGTGGGTTTTTGCGTAACGCTATTGATTGGAACGTTGCGGTTGCGGTGAATTTGAACCCCATATCGGCAGAAAAAACACTGCCGGTTCGTATGGGGCCAAAATCACATTTTCGCCAATTAACTTTGCATTAAAGTCATCCTAAGAAGCAAGTTTATATGTGAAATAAACTCTTTACATGATGTTTTGTCCCCTACGTGAGATCCGTCCCGTTGTAGGCGTTGAGGGCGTTAGAAGTAGCTTTTTATTTTAGTCCAGCTTCTTCTTCTTCTGTCATGTGTCTTTTAGACCTGCAGCTCCGTTGAAGCGAGCCAGGCCAACATGCCATCGTCCAGATCAGACCTCGTTCACCATTTTGTGGCCGGTGTTTGGGGCAACTGGTGACTATGTGCTCCACTGTCTGTGTTGGGTCCCCACACTCGCAGGTGGCGCTGTCCACGAGGCCCCACCTCTTCATCGCTACTCCATAGCGTCCAATGCCTGTCCTCAAGCTGGTTGTCCACTGCTTTCGGGGCAGGTCCTGGCCAGGGACGTCCATGGGGTCATTGATGTACTGGTGTAGCCTAGATCGTTCTGCTGACTTCCACTGGTCTCTCCATCTCGTCTTGACCCAGGCAGCCTTAGAAGCGTCAGCCGGTGTTGTGCAGAGCAGCCCTTGGGCTCGCGTGGCAAAAGGGGCGCCGTGACTTGAGGCGCACTCGCCGTGGTGTCTCCGTGACGATCTGATGGAGGAGGTGGGATTCACTGGTCTGTGCCTTTCGAGAGAGGGCCAGCGTGGCTGCTGCTCGTCTGATGTTGGCTGGGGTGATGCCAGCGAGGACGGGCAGTTGGTTTACTGGAGTGGCTCGTAGGCATCCGGAGACAGTCCGCGGGGCGTTGTTGAGGGCAGCATCCAGTGTGAGGGCTACGGCACCAGACCAGGACGCAGTACTCGGCGATTGTCCAGCGATTCTTTTTAATATACTTCCGAGAACGGAAGTTTGGTCGATTGTTCCGCAGCAGCTGGCAGCCTGAGGAAGTTTGCCTCTGACAGGCAGAAGAAAACGGCATTTTAATCCCTCGCCCCCCCCTCAAAGGCGCCAAAGTCGCGCACACGGCCAGTGGCAAAACTGCAGCGCCGCTGAAGATAAGTATTGTAACATCGCTAACAAGGGTGGTTTTATTATAGAGTCGGCTGTGAGTGTGGAATTCTCTGCCTCAGAGGGTCGTGGAGACTGGTTCTCCGGATACTTTCAAGAGAGAGCTAGATAGGGCTCTTAAAGATAGCGGAGTCAGGGGATATGGGAAGAAGGCAGGAACGGGGTACTGATTGGGGATGATCAGCCATGATCACATTGTATGGCTGTGCAGGCTCGAAAGGCCGAATGGCCTACTCCTGCACCTATTGTCTATTGTCTATGATAACATAGGCTGAAGTCAGCATGGTTTTGTGAAGGGGAGGACATGCTTGACAAATCTGTTAGAATTCTATGAGGTCATAAGTGATAGGAGTAGAATTAGGCCATTCGGCCCATCAAGTCGTCTCTGTAAATGGAGTCTGGGAAGTGCAGTCTTGTCTCTGGTGCTAATAAATCCAGGATGCTTACACTTCTTTCTTGACCTCAGGGTTCAGACAGCTGACGGGAGATCCATGCTGATTCACAAAGGAAATGACTTTGGCCACGCTCATCAAACTGTGGTCACCGATGCCAAGCATATGTCCAATAATTGGCAGGTATGGATGCATCTTTTGATAAACATGTGTCAATGTGAACTTCATGCATTAATCGAACGCTGAAGGTCACCTTGCCTTCCATCTCATGATGCAATAAATAGACCAGGCTGGCTGCACCATTGTAGGGAAAGATGGTAAAAGTAATACCCCTGGTGATGACAATCCGCCATCCTCCCCCTACACCAATTATCACACCCGTCAACATGTTAATGGACAAAGAAATGCGTGTAATGGTGATGCTCAAAAGGAGATTCATGGTACCAACAAAGATATTGATCGCAATGATGTCAGCACTGAACACGGGATCAAAATCGCTGTTATAAAATGCCACAGTATGAGGAAAATGTGCTGCGATCAATTCATTTATTGAAACTGAAAACCCTGATATCCTTATCGGGTCTGAACCTTGGCTGGACCCACCAATCAAATCTGCTGAGATTTTCCCTCCTCACCTCCAAATTTTTAGAAAGGACAGAAACTCGCCTGGAGGCGGTGTCTTCATCGGAGTTAACAATGCCGTTCCTTGTTTTGAGAGAACAGACTTGGTCAGCGACTCTGAGCAAATCTGGTGTCAAGCTACACTCCAGGGTCAGTCGTTACAGATCGGAAGCTTTTACCGACCACCTGGCATGAAAACGGAGCCTCTGTTAGATCTTGGATCAAACATCTCCAAAATTAACGCCTTGTCACGCTCTCCACTTATCATCCTGGGGGGCGATTTCAATGTCCCAGGTGTAGATTGGTCTGACGGCACACAAAGCGAACCAAAAGGGGCTCTCCAGGAAGCCCTAGCTGACCTTACTCTGGAAAACCACCTGCCCCAAAAAGTCACTTTGCCAACCAGGCGTGATGAGACAAGTGGCACCGAAAATACTTTAATAATAATAATAATAATAATATATTTTATTATCATTACACATTAGTGCAACGAGATTTGGTTTGCAACTTCCATCCGATGCCATATCTTAATCGACAAGTAGAATTTAGGTTTGGATACCCCGAGAACAAGGTTTGTAAAACGAACATTAGACCAATAAAGTCAAAACAGACTAAAGTGCAGATGTGTCTGTGCGACGTGACCATCCGAGGGAGACAGTCCATGGGGGTGGGGGGATACTCAGCAGGGCCGGTTCAGAGCCGCTATAGCTCTGGGAATGAAGCTGTTGCTGAGTCTGGTGGTGCGGGCGTAGAAGGCCTTGTAACGTCTGCCGGAAGGGAGTAGTTCGAACAGTCCATTACAAGGGTGAGAGGAGTCTTTATGTATGCTGACAGCCTTCCTGGGGCACCGTGTGTGGTAGATGCCCTCAAAGGCTGGTAGCGGTGTCCCACAAAAGCAATCGGACCAGATCCGATACAGAATCAAGCCCTCAAGATCGCGGCCGGAGAACTGGCTCCAGTTTTACAGTTCATTTTCCAACAGTCGCTTGACTCGGGTGATGTTCCGCTGGATTGGAGGAAGGCCAACATCACTCTCTTTAAGAAGTGTTCAACCACCAACCCAGCGAATTATCGCCGTTTCATTAACAAGTACTTGCTGCAAACTGCTGGCGCATATCATTGATAGTAATCTGATGCGTCACGTGAGCAAACATAACATTCTTGCCGACACCCAACATGCATTTAGGAGGCATCGATCATGTGAGTCTCAGCTTATCCTGACGACAAATGACCTGGCCAAGCACCTTGACAGTAACGTCACCATGGATTTAGTAGTACTGGACTTTTCTAAAGCATTTGATGTCATCCCACACCAGAGACTGCTTCGGAAGCTTAACTTCTATGGTATTCGTTCCAACACGAAACTATGGATTTCCAGTTTCCTGACAAAACGTCTTCAGCGCGTGTGTGTGAACGGAAAGAGCTCCAATTGGCGTCCAGTGCTGAGTGGGACACCCCAGGGCACAGTACTTGGCCCACATCTGTTTTTGTTTTACATAAATGACATCCATGAAAAAGTCGCAAGTACGACCAGACTATTCGCTGGTGACTGTTTGCTGTACCGTCCAATTAAGTCAGCTGATGATGACGATGCTCTGCAAAAAGATCTCGATACTATGGTCGAGTGGTCACAACAATGGGGCTTGCAGTTCAACCCTTCCAAATGTGAAACCATGCGTGTCACCAGAAAGAGGAATCCAGGCGTCACATCTTACAATATACTTGGTGCCACCCTTGAAGAATCCAAACAAACCAAGTATCTTGGCATCAAATTGCAGAATGATCTGCGTTGGAATGGTCAGACTCATCATGCAATGGTGAAAGCAACAGGTGTCCTAAACTTCCTGAGGCGCAACTTTCATCATTGTTCAACTTCTGTCAAGGAGAAGCTATACTTCACCCTCGTTAGACCTCATTTGGACTACGCAGTTGCAGCTTGGGACCCATACACAAATAAAAATATTTCCCCCATCGAACGTGTCCAAAGACAGGCAGCTCGATTTGTTACTAACACCTATGAGAGAGAAGCGAGTGTTACCAAACTTCTGAATTCACTGGTCGGGGTGGAACCCTCTCCAAGACAGACGTGAAGCTCACCGTTTGATCTGTTTTTACAAAATGTTAAATGATTCTCGATATAAATTACAAGACCTACACCAAATCCAAACCAATTAGGAGCAGACAACGTCATTCGATCCAATTTGTGATTCCAGCTGCCAAGACAGATGTGTACAGCAATTCATTCTTCCCCCACACAATTAAAGCATGGAATAATCTCCACCCTACCATAGTTACCCAACCAGATGCAACTACATTTAAACGAGGGTGAAGTATAGCTTCTCCTTGACAGAAGTTGAACAATGATGAAAGTTGCGCCTCAGAGTCTGAAGAAGGGTCTCGACCCGAAACGTCGCCTACCTCCTTCGCTCCTTAGATGCTGCTGCACCCGCTGAGTTTCTCCAGCCTTTTGTGTACCCGCAACTGAATTTAAGGTAGCTCTTCCTTCCCAAAAACCCTTTCTGGCTTAAGTCCTCCCTCCACCACCTCCAGTTTAAATTCCATTTGGAATAATTTGGAATAATTTGGTGGACCAAGAAACCAAGAACCAAGACCAGGACGGCACGGTGGCGCAGCGGGTAGAGCTGCTGCCTCACAGCGCCAGAGTCCCGGGTTCCATCCTGACTACGGGTGCTGTCTGTATGGAGTTTGTGCCTTCTCCCCGTGACCGCGGAGGTTTTCTCCGGGTGCTCCGGTTTCCTCCCACACTCCAAAGACGTGCTGGTTTGCTGGCTTTACCTTGCACTAAACGTTATTCCCTCATCATGTATCTGCGCACTGTAAATGGCTCGATTGTAATCATGCATTATCTTTCCGCTGACTGGATAGCCAGCAGCAAAAAAGCTTTTCACTGTACCTCGGTGCACGTGACAATAAACTGAACTGAAACTGAGATTTGTAGGTTAATTTGGCATCGGTAGAAATTGTAAATTGTCCTTAGTGTGTGTAGGATAGTTCTGGTGTATGGTGTGATCGCTGGTCGGCATGGACTCGGTGGGCCGAAGGGCCTGTTTCCACACTGTATTTCTAAACTAAACTAAACTAATTTCTCTGACAGGTGGCCACAAAATGCTGGAGTAACTCACGGGGTGAGGCAGCATCTATGGAGAGAAGGAATGGGTGATGTTTCGGGTCGAGACCCTTCTTCAGACAGATGGTTCCTTCTCTCCAGAGATGCTGCCTCACCCGCTGAGTTACTCCAGCATTTCGTGTCTGCCGTCGATTTTATCCAGCATCTGCAGTTCTTTCTCACACAATTTCTCTGACAAATGTTATTAATTTTTTTCAGGTGGTGGAGCAAAGGCCAGTCCAGGGCAGAAATGTTGCAGACTTTGTCAAAGCTGGTGGCCGTGACTACAACATAGTGACCAGTAACTGTCAGGGTGCAGCCAAGAACATGATGAAGCAGGCCGAGTAATGGTTGGAAAGGCGACTCTCATTATTTTTCTCGCATTATTTCTTCCCGGGTAGAAATGAGCAAAAGTTTGCAATTGTAGTTCATTATTTAGATATATAAGTTGCTTTGAATAGATAGGAAATTGCCAACCCTCTTGATGTTACCCGGTTGTAGCCAGCTTAATGACAATATTGCTGATCTAAAACTATCCAGAGTACAACGTAATAGTGTATTCAAGCAATAAAATATTAAAATGCACCTCACATCTTGTGCAAAGTGAGTTAATTTGTTAATATTGGGAAGAACAAGTTTGGATCTGTTCAAGAACAGCCTGAAGAAGGTTCCCGACCCGAAACGTCACCTCTCCATGTTCTCCAGAGATGCTGCCTGACCCGCTGAGATACTCAGCACTCTGTGAAACGTCACCTATCCATGTTCTCCACAGATGCTGTCTGACCCGCTGAGTTACTCCAGTGCTTTGTGTCTTTTTTTTTTGCAAAGCAGCATCTGCAGTTCCTTGCGCCTGAAGAACATTTGCGCTGGGTTTAACTATTTTGTCCGATACTGTGTACATCTGGAATACGGCCTCAGGATAGGGGTGAGGAGCTGAGTTGTTATATTTAGTTTTATATAGTTTGGTTTAGAGATACAGCGCGGAGACAGGCCCTTCCCCCAATACACCACCCCCCACACAAGACACACAGAGAAACATTAAAATTTGTCTGTGGAATTGCCCATGGAATTCTCTGCCTCAGAGGGCGGTGGAGGCCGGTTCTCTGGATGCTTTCAAGAGAGAGCTAGATAGGGCTCTTAAAGATAGCAGAGTCAGGGGATATGGGGAGAAGGCAAGAACGGGGTACTGATTGTGGATGATCAGCCATGATCACATTGAATGGCGGTGCTGGCTCGAAGGGCCAAATGGCCTACTCCTGCACCTATTGTCTATTGTCTATTAAAACACACACATTGAGACACACTAAAAAAACAAAAACAAAAAAAACATGCTCTATCTAAACTAAACTTCCAAATGTATATATTATATAGAAAGTCAAAATTTTTATCAGCAGTAGGGTAATTCCAATTACCTAACAATTTTCTGACATGAGCTATCATTGATGACAAAGTGCCCACTTCCTTCCTGTGATGGGGCAAGCTGAACTGCTCGCAATACTTCAAATGCGGCCTGACCAAAGTCTTATCAAAGTGCATCATGACTTCCTGAGTCTTAATGCCCAGACCTATGAAAGAGTCAAGAGTCAAGAGAGTTTTATTGTCATGTGTCCCAGATAGGACAATGGCATTCTTGCTTGCTGCAGCACAACAGAGTATTGTAAGCATAAATGCAGAACAGTTCAGTGTGTTTATATAGCATAGAATATATATGTACACATAAATAAACAGATAAAGTGCTATAGGCTGTTATAGTTCAGAGTTTGTTTGAAGTTGTGTTTAATAGTCTGATGGCTGTGGGGAAGCAGCTGTTCCTGAACCTGGATGTACCAAATTTCAGGCTCCTGTATCTTCTACCTGATGACAGCGGAGAGATGAGTGTGTGGCCAGGATGGTGTGGGTCGCTGATGATGTTGGCAGCCTTTTTCAGGCAGCAACTGCGATAGATCCCCTCGATGGTGGGGAGGTCGGAGCCGATGATGGACTGGGCAGTGGTCACAACTTTCTGCAGTGTTTTCCGTTCCTGGATGCTCAGGTTGCCGGACCAAGCCACGATGCAACCAGTCAGCAAGCTCTCTACTGTGCACCTGTAGAAGTTAGAGAGAGTCCTCCTTGACATACCGACTCTCCGTAAACTTCTCAGGAAGTAGAGGCTCTGATGTGCTTTCTTTATAATTGCATCAGTGTGCAGGGACCAGGAAAGATCTTCGGAAATATGCGCGCCCAGGAATTTGAAGTTCTTGACCCTTTCCACCATTGACCCGTTGATATAAACGGGACTGTGGGTCTCCATCCCACCCCTTCCAAAGTCCACAATCAGTTCCTTGGTTTTGCTGGTGTTGAGAGCCAGGTTATTGTGCTGGCACCATTTGGACAATCGGGCGATCTCACTTCTATACTATGACTCATCCCCATCAGTGATACGTCCCACAACAGTGGTGTCGTCAGCGAACCTGATGATGGTGTTCGCACTATGTCCGGCTACGCAGTCATGAGTATAGAGTGAGTACAGCAAGGGGCTGAGCAAGCAGCCTTGAGGTGCACCCGTACTGATTGTTATCGAGGATGACACATTTCCACCAATACGGACAGACTGTGGTCTATGGATGAGGAAGTTGAGGATCCAATTGCAGAGGGATGCGCAGAGACCCAGTTCTGAGAGCTTGGTAACCAGCTTGGAGGGGATGATGGTATTAAATGCCGAGCTGTAGTCAATGAATAACAGCTTGACATATGACATAAAGCAAGCTTACCCTATGCCTGAAGTCTGAAGAAGGGTCTCGACCCGAAAGGTCACCCATTCCTTCTCTCCAGTGATGCTGCCTTTCCCGCTGAGTTACTCCAGCTTTTTGTGTCTATCTTTGGTTTAAACCAGCATCTGCAGTTCCTTCCTACACTCACCATATGCCTTAGAATCCAGAGAACCGGCCTCCACCGCCCTCTGAGGCAGACAATTCCACAGAAACTGCCTTTCCCTGTTAGATGTTCATGTGATAGGAGCAGAATTAGGCCATTCGGCCCATCAAGTCTGCCACTCAATCATGGCTGATCTATCTCTCCCTCTCAACCCCTTTCTCCTGCCTTCTCCCCGTAACCCCTGACACAGGTACTGATCAAGAATCTGTCAATCCCTGCCTTAAAAATATCCACTGACTTGGCCTCCGCAGCCTTCCGTGGCAAAGAATTCCACAGATTCACCACCCTCTGACGAAAGAAATTCCTCCTCAACTTAATTCTAAAGGAACGTCCATTTATTTTACCGAGATGAGAAAAAGAATTTTCACACAGAGAGTGGTGAATCTCTGGAATTCTCTGCCACAGAAGTAGTTGAGGCCAGTACATTGGCTATATTTAAGAGGGAGTTAGATGTGGCCCTTGTGGCTAAAGGGATCAGGGGTATGGAGAGAAGGCAGGTACAGGATACTGAGTTGGATGATCAGCCATGATCATATTGAATGGCGGTGCAGGCTCGAAGGGCCGAATGGCCTACTCCTGCACCTATTTTTTATGTTTCTATTCACCATGTCTCAATCCTGCCGTCTTCAATGCTCATCATCAACAACACACAGTAACGCTGTTTTACTGCGCCAGGAAGGTGCAAAATCTCGATTCCATGTTTGTCATGCTTACTAAATGATATATATTTTTTTAAATTTGATTCGTAAAATCATGGCATACCACTGACACCTACTGCTGGGAAGCCAGTACTGCATGATATTGTCCACTGGACAGGGAGGTAGGACTTCCGTTTAGGTCTAGAATTATTATTGCCACAGTTATCGGGTAGTACGTGGATAGACACAAAGTGCTGGAGTAACTCAGCATCTCTGGAGAAAAGGAATGGGTGACTATTGACCCTAGGTTTTGGATCTAGACCCTTCTTCAGACTGAGAGTCAGGAGAAAGCATGCAGGTACAGCAGGCAGTGAAGAAAGTGAATGACATGTTGGCCTTCATAACAAGAGGAGTTGAGGATAGGAGCAAAGAGGTCCTTCTGCAGTTGTACAGGGCCCTAGTGAGACCACACCTGGAGTATTGTGTGCAGTTTTGGTCTCCGAATTTGAGGAAGGACATTCTTGCTATTGAGGGAATGCAGCGTAGGTTTACGAGGTTAATTCCCGAGATGGCGGGACTGTCATATGCTGAGAGAATGGAGCGGCTGGGTTAGTACACTCTGAAGTTTAGAAGGGTGAGAGGGGATCTCATTGAAACATATAAGATTATTAAATGTTTGGACACGCTAGAGGCAGGAAACATGTGCCTGGTGTTGGGGGAGTCCAGAACCAGGGGCCACAGTTTAAGAATAAGGGGTAAGCAATTTAGAACAGAGACGAGGAAACACTTCTTCACACAGAGAGTTGTGAATCTGTGGAATTCTCTGCCTCAGAGAGTGGTGGAGGCAGGATCTCTGGATACTTTCAAGAGAGAGCTAGTTAGGGCTCTTAAAGGTAGCATAGCCAGGGTATATGGGGGGAAGGTAGGAACGGGGTACTGATTAGGGATGATCAGCCATGATCACATTGAATGGCGATGCTGGCTCGAAGGGCCAAATGACCTACTCCTGCACCTATTGTCTATTGTCTATTGTCTATTGAAAGGGAATCAAGAGATATAGATGGTGTCTATCTCTGTCCACATCTCCGACTTTATCTCTCATTTCCCTTTCTTCTGATACTCAGTCTGAAGAAGGGTCTCAACCCGAAACGTCACCCATTCCTTCTCTCCTGAGATGCCACCTGTCCCGCTGAGTTACCCCACCATTTTGTCTCCATCTTTGATGTAAGCCAGCATCTGCAGTTCCTTCCTACACAGTACATGGTTAGGACAGGTTTAGAGGGATGTGGGCCAAAAGCAGGCTGGTGGGATTAGTCTAGATGGGGCATGTTGGTTGGTGTGGGCATGTTGGGCCGAAGGGCCTGTTTCCACACTGTATCACTCTGTGTATCGAGGTACAGGGAAAAACATTGTTTCACATACTATCCAAACAGATTAAATAATACTATACAGAATTGCAATTGTCAAATTCAAGTGTAATAGGTAGAAAGGAATAGTGTGCAGAAAATACCTCTCAGTATCAGTTGTAGAGACAAAGTCCAATGTCCGCAATGTGGTAGAGGTGAAATGGACAGTACCCTAGCTTATTGAAGGACCGTTCTACTCCATGAAGATGTCCTTACACCTCTGACCTCTGGTTCTCGATACCCCTACTCTGAGTAAAATACAGGTGCTGGAAAAATCGAAGATAGACAAAAATGCTGGAGAAACTCAGCGGGTGAGGCAGCATCTATGGAGCGAAGGATTAGGTGACATTTCGGGTCGAGACCCTTCTTCAGTCTGAAGGGTCTTGGCCCGAAACGTCACCTATTTCCTTCACTCCATAGATGCTGCCTCACCCGCGGCGTTTCTCCAGCATTTTTGTCTACCTGTGCATTTATAAGATTTAGTGGCGGAAGGTGAATCCTCCAGCTGCAGATGTATGATCATTGGAAGGAAACCTGACGTATCTGTGGGGGACGAGCAGTGGTGCCAATACAAGCAGACGCTGCTCTTGAACAAAGGGCTCTCTCTCTCTCTCTCTGCTGCGCATCGTTCCATCATCCTATGACTGTCACATGCAAAGGGCATTGGCGGACAAGTGCTGATCATTTCCACCCGCGTATCGCTGGTAGCTGGGCGTGCAACGTGTTTGCAGGGACATCTGACCCACGCAACGCAAATTCAATAGAGTTTGATGTAGGGATTATCTGTAATAATGAGGCAATCGAATTTACTGCACTTTTAGTCATTGAGTGATACAGTGTGGACAATAGACAATGGGTGCAGGAGTAGGCCATTCGGCCCTTCCAGCCAGCACTGCCATTCACTGTGATTATGGCTGATCATCCCCAATCAGTACCCCGTTGCTGACTTCTCCCCATATCCCCTGACTCCGCTATCTTTAAGAGCCCTATCGAGCTCTCTCTTGAAAGTAGAGTGATACAGTGTGGAAACAGAGCCTTCGGCCCAACTTCCCCACACCAACCAACATCCCCCTTCTAAACTAGCCCCACCTGCCTGCGCTCGGTCCACATCCCTCCAAACCTGTCCCATCCATGTACCTGTCTAACTGTTTCTTAAATATTGGGATAGTCCCAGCCTCAACTACCTCCTCCGGCAGCTCGTTCCATACACCCACCACCATTTGTACGAAAAAGTCACCCCTCAGGTTCCTATTAAATTGCTCCCCCCTCACCTTGAACATATGCCCTCTGGTTCTTGATTCCCCTCCTCTGGGCTTGTGCGTTTATCCCATCTACCCGAGTAGAATTTAATTGAATCCACTTACAAATGGCATATTAAGTTCCACACCAGATTCTTGCGGAAGTGATGAAGGGTTTGTCGATTAAGGTCAACTAAAAGTTTAAGAAAGAACTGCAGATGCTGGAAAGATCAAAGGTAGACAAAAATGCTGGAGAAACTCAGCGGGTGAGGCAGCATCAAAGGAGCGAAGGAATAGGTGGCGTTTCGGGTCGAGACCCTTCTTCAGACTGATGTAGGGGTGGAGGAGGGGGTGGGGGTGCGAAACTCCTTGCCACAAATACATCTTGCTAGTAATCAGGCAACTGAACCATCCTACCAACAACTAGAGAGCTGTCCTGAGCTGCCATCAACCTCATTGGAGACCCTCAGACTATATTTAATCGGACTCCTCTGGACTTTATCTTGCACTAGACGTTATTCATGTTCCCATGTGATCCCGTGCTACCTGCTCCATGGTCGGATAGTTGGTGACTAAACCGCCTCCCCCACCTGGTTTGCCAGGAGAGGAGGGGGCTGTGGACCCCCAGCAGGACCGAAAACAAGACCTGTCAAAGGGGGGATGAGCTCCTAGCGAGCCAACGGCCATCCACACTTCAGTAGAAGTTGCGATCGCCGTCGCACATAGAATTGTAAGGCACAGTGTCCGTTGATATTTTCAATGATGATGATGATGATGATGATGATGATGATGATGATGATGATGTTATTCCCATTATACTATTTGTACTCTGTAAATGGCTCGATTGTAATCGTGTTCAGTCTTCCTGCTGACTGGTTAGCACGCAACAAAAGGTGTTCACACTGGCACACGTGACATTAAACTAAATCAGAATCAGTACCAATTTATTGGCTAAGTGTGTACACATACAAGGAATTTGGTTTGGTGCTCCGCTCGCACATGGTAAAAACACAATATATAGCAGACAATTAAAAAAAAAAAACAATTATAATTAAAAAATGTAAAAATAAAGTGCAGGAATAACAAGGGACAGCGTTGCTATGTGTTACACATGTAGATATCTCAGGTAGACAAAAATGCTGGAGAAACTCAGCGGGAGAGGCAGCATCTATGGAGCAAAGGAAATAGGCAATGTTTCGGGTCGAGACCCTTCCTCAGACTTAGATCTCTCAAATGCACTTGGAGAGTTAGTCATAGAGTGATACAGCGTGGAAACAGGCCCTACAGCCCCAACTTGCCTACACCGGCCAACAATGTCCCAGCTACACTAGTCCCACCTGCCAGAGCTTGGTCTATAACCCTCCAAACCTGTCCTATCCATGTACCTGTCCAACTGTTTCTTAAACGATGGGATAGTCCCAGCCTCAACTACCTCCTCTGGCAGCTTGTTCCATACACCCACCACCCTTTGTATAAAAATGTTACCCCTCGGATTCCTATTAAATCTTTTCCGCTTCACCTTGAACCTCTGTCCTCTGGTCCTCAATTCCTCTACTCTGGGTAAAAGACTCTACCCGATCTATTCCTCTCATGATTTTGTACACCTCTATAAGATCACCCCTCATCCTCCTGCGCTCCATGGAATAGAGTCCCATCCTACTTAACCTCTCCCTGTAGCCCACGCCCTCTAGTCCTGGCAACATCCTCGTAAATCTATTCTGAACCCTTTCAAGCTGGACAACATCTCTCCTATAACATGGTGCCCAGAACGGAACACAATATTCTAAATGCAGTCTCACCAACATCATGTACACTCATAAGTGTTTGGCTTTCAGACCAGAATGTCGTGGTGTAGTGCAGCCGGGAAGCAGAGCAGGGGTGGGAGATTGCAACCTTCACGTGGTCCACCCTGTTTCAACTAATGCAATCAACCTGGCGTGCACAAACAGAAAATCAAACAGAACAAGTTGTCTTACAACTTGAGGCTGTGCACGCCACATGCGATAAGAAGAAGTAAGCAGAGCTACCACTCATGGGAAGAAGCTGTGTTTGTGTCAGGGTGTGGAGGTTTTGATAGTCTGGAGTCATAAGATCATAAGGGATAGGAGCAGAATTAGTCCATTCGGCCCGTCAAGTCTACTCTACCATTCAATCATGGCTGACCTATCTCTCCCTCCTAACCCCATTCTCCTGCCTTCTCCCCATAACATCTGACACCCGTACTGATCACGAATCTATCTGTCTCTGCCTTGAAAAATGATCCACTGACTTGGCCTCCACAGCCTTCTGTGGCAAAGAGTCCAACAGATTCGGCAGCCGGAGGGAGGAGTTCAACAATCAACAGGTGGGCGTGCGCTTAGTCCGAGGCTGTAGATTGGTCTGGAATTCTTCACGCCCGTGATGGCTTTGCTGAGGTCACATCTGGACTTCCCGTACAAGTCGAGATCACCTATTCTCAACTGCTTCAGTAGACACAAATTCCTGGAGTAACTCAGCGGGGCAGGAATGGGTCGAGACGCTTCTTCTCTCCTGAGATGCTACCTTTCCTGATGTGTTAGTCCAGCATTTTGTGTCTATCTGCGGTTTAAACCAGTATCTGCAGTTCTATTAAACACGACAACCTCCAAATAAACTCCGACCTACATAGACTGCGGGGCATTGATTTTGTCCGCGCACTATTAGGGCATGGTGGCAAATTGGGCAAATTGTCCCTAGTGGGTGTAGGATAGTGTTAGTGTGCGGGCATCGCTGGGATCGCTGGGACACAGGGCCTGTTTCCGTACTGTATCTCTGAACTAAACTGAACTATTATTGTTTGTTTGTGTACTGAGCTGCCTTTTTTGTTCTTTGTTCCTTGTTTACAGTGTACTATGTTTACATGTTCTGTTGTTCTGCTGCCTCAGAAGTTCATTGTTCCATCAGGACATGTGGCAATAAAAACCTTCTTGACTTGACTCTGTGAAAAAACCTGCCCCTCACATCCCCTCTAAACGTTGCGTCCTCATTTTAAAGCTGTGTTCTCTAGCATGTGATATTTTCACCCTGGAAAAAAAAAGGTTCTGACTGTCGACCTTATCTATGCCTCACATAATTTTACAGAATGCACTTCTGTCAGGTTCCACCTCAACCTCCGACGCTCCAGAGAAAACAGTCTACAGTTTTACACAGAGGGTGGTGGGTGCCTGGAACGTGCTGCCAAGGGTGGTGGTCAGGCAGATACGATAGTGGTGTTGGGATAGGTACATGGATATGCAGGGCTTAGAGGGATATGGATCAGAGGAGATTAGTTTAACTTGGCATCATTAAGAAGAAGGGGTGGGCCATTTAGGACTGAGATGAAGAAAATCCTTTTCACCCGAAGAGTTGTGAATCTGTGGAATTCTCTGCCACAGAAGGCAGTGGAGGCCAATTCACTGGATGTTTTCAAGAGAGAGTTAGGTTTAGCTCTTAGGGCGAAAGGATTCATGGGATATGGGGAAAAAGCAGGAACAGGGTATAGATTTTAGATTTTAGCCATTATCATATTGAATGGCGGTGCTGGTTTGAAGGTCCGAATGGCCTACTCCTGCACCTATTGTCTATGTTTTCTATGTTCCGTGTGTGAACACACACCTCCAGATTCAGGGACAGTTTCTTCCTAGCTGTTTTCAGGCAATTTAACCATCCTACCACAACTAGAGAGCGGTCCTGAACTACTATCTACCTCATTGGTGACCCTCGGACTATCCTTGATTGGACTTTGCTGGCTTTACCTTGCACTAAACGTTATTCCCTTATCGTGTATCTGTGCACTGTGAATGGCTCGATTGTAATCATAGTCTTTCCGCTGACTGGGTAGCACGCTGCCTGACCCGCTGTGTCCCTACAACACCTCTCTTTTCTCCGCTACTAACTCCAGCATCTTGTGTACCGCTAGCTCTTTTCACCTCTCTCCGTGTTAATGCTGCAGTTATAACTGTTCAGCTTGTAGGTGCCTTCTTAGCGCAGTAGGCAGCGCGTCAGTCTCATAATCTGAAGGTCCTGAGTTCGATCCTCAGAGAGGGCATTGCTGCTATTTTTGAACGGGTGCCTGAATGTAAATAAAAGTCCACAACCATTTCTGCAAATCATTTGTGAAATTGTGAAAGGCCAAATCATTGGGTATTTTTAAGGTATAGGGAGGAACTGCAGACCGAGCATGTGAAACAGACTGGACTATGCAAAAGGTAGACAAATGCTGGAGAAACTCAGCAGGTGAGGCAGTATCTATGGAGCGAAGGAAATAGGCAATGTTTCGGGTTGAAACTCGTCTTCAGGCTGTTTAAGAAGGAACTGCAGATGCTGGAAAATCGAAGGTAGACAAAAGTGCTGGAGAAACTCAGCGGGTGCAGCAGCATCTATGGAGCGAAGGAAATAGGCAACGGTTCGGGCGTTAACACTTCTTCAGACTGATGTGAGGGGGGCGGGAAGAAGAAAGGAAGAGGCGGAGCCAGAGGGCTGATGGAGAGCTGGGAAGGGTAGGAGAAAGTAAGGACTACCTGAAATTAGAGAAGTCAATGTTCATGGCGCTGGGGTGTAAACTACGCAAGCAATATATGCGGTGCTGCTCCTCCAATTTACTGTGGGACTCACTCTGGCCATGGAGGAGGCCCAGGACAGAAAGGTTAGATCCGGAATGGGAGGGGGAGTTGAAGTGCTGAGCCACCGGGAGATCAGGTTGGTTATTGCGGACCCAGCGGAGGTGTTGGGCGAAGCGATCGCCAAGCCTACGCTTGGTCTCACCGATGTAGATCAGCTGACATCTAGAGCGGATGCAATAGATGAGGTTGGAGGAGGTGCAGGTGAACCTCTGCCGCACCTGGAAAGGCTGCTAGGGTCCTTGAATGGAGTTAAGGGGGGAGGTAAAGCGACAAGTGTAGCATTTCCTGTGGTTGCAAGGGAAAGTGCCCGGGGAGGGGGTGGTTCGGGTGGGAAGGGACGAATTGACCAGGGGCTTTGCAACAGACGCCTAAACCTGGCGACTCTCGACGCGGGCTCAGTGAACTATTTCTCTGCTCCTTGGACTAATCGGGGATCGTGCTTGGGTATGGTAATACTTTACTGAAATGTAGGCAAAATAATAATTTCACTAAACATCTGTACGCATAACGATGGATTGGCCATCCATGAAGCAATCTGATTAACCGTGTACATTGGATCTTGTGGCCAACTAACTGCCCATAACTGAGCAGGGATGGCCTCATTGTTATTTTTAATTCACTATCTGGGGCATGGTTTCTTTCTCTCAAATTAAGTTCAGTTTATGTTGGAAAGAACTGCAGACGCTGGTTTAAATCGACTGTAGACACAAAATGCTGGAGTAACTCAGCGTGACAGGGGGCATCTCTGGAGATAAGGAATGGGTGATGTTTCAGGTTGAGACCCTTCTTCAGATTGAGAGTCAGGGGAGAAGGAGACACAGAGATATTGAAAGGTAAGGTGTGAAAATGAGAGATCAAAGCAGACAATGATGGGGAGATGTAGAATGGTTCATTGTTAGCTGAGAGGAAGGTGACAATGAGACATACAAACAGTAAAATGTAATCACAAAAGTGAAAACCAGGATGGGGGAAGGATGGATAGAGAGGGAAAGCAAAGGTTATTTGAAGTTAGAGAAGTCAATTTTCATATCGCTGAGATGTATTTTTAAGGCGCAGATTGACAAATTCTGGATTAGTACGGGTGTCAGGGGTTACAGGGAGAAGGCAGGAGACTGGGGTTGAGAGGGCAAGATAGTTCAGCCATGATTGAATGGCGGATAAGAGTTGATGGACCAAAAGGCCTAATTCTGCTTCTATAACATGAACGTATGACGTTCCTTGGTCTTACTGATGTTGAGAGCAAGGTTGTTATTCTAGCACCATTTACACACACTTAATTGTGTTTAGTTAATTTACACCGTAAAAACACCCAATGACTTGGCCTCCACAGCCGTCTGTGGCGATGAAGTTCACAACTAAACATCCAGTTACAGCAGGCAGTGAAGAAAGCAAATGGCATGTTGGCCTTCATAACAAGAGGATTTGAGTATAGGAGCAAAGAGGTCCTTCTGCAGTTGTATAAGGCGCTAGTGAGTCCACATCCGGAGTATTGTGTGTAGTTTTGGTCTCCTAATTTGAGGAAGGACATTCTTGCTATTGAGGCAGTGCAGCGTAGGTTTACAAGGTTAATTCCCGGGATGGCGGGACTGTCATTTGAGGAAAGATTGGAAAGACTGGGCTTGTATTCACTGCAATTTAGAAGGATGAGAGGGGATCTTATAGAAACATATAAAATGATAAGTGGACTGGACAAGCTAGATGAGGGAAAAATGCTCCCAATGTTGGGCGAGTCCAGAGCTAAAGAGGTCGCAGTCTGAGAATAAAGGGGAGGCCATTTAAAACTGAGATGAGATAAAATGTTTTCACCCAGAGAGTTGTGAATTTGTGGGAATTCTCTGCCGCAGAGAGCAGTGGAGGCAAATTCACTGGATGGATTTGAGAGTTAGATAGAGATCTAGGGGCTGGTGGAATCAAGGGATATGGGGAGAAGGCAGGAACGGGTTATTGATTGTGGATGATCAGCCATGATCACGATGAATGGTGGTGCTGGCTCGAAGGGCCGAATGGCCTACTCCTGCACCTATTGTCTATGTTTCTAAATGATTGAGGAAATGATTGTGGACTTTTATTTGCATTCAGGCACCCGTTCAAAAATAGAAGCAGCAATGCCCTCTCTGAGGATCGAACTCAGGACCTTCAGATTATGAGACTGACGCGCTGCCTACTGCGCTAAGAAGGCACCTACAAGCTGGACAGTTATAACTGCAGCATTAACACAGAGAAAGATGAAAGCCAAAGAGCTGTAGGGGAGAAAGGAGAGTTGTTGGAGGGACCCAGCGGGTCAGGCAGCATCTGTGGAGGGAATGGACAGGCGACGTTTCGGGTCTGGGCCCCTCTTCTGGACTGAAAGAGTAGAGGGGAAGTTTCAGTTTAGTTTATTGTCACGTGTACTGAGATACAGTGAAAAGCTTTTGTTGCGTGCTAACCAGTTAGTGGAGAGACAATACATGATTACAATCGAGCCATTTATAGTGTATAGGTACATTATAAGGGAATTATGTTCAGTGCAATCCAAGATAGTCCGAGGGTCACCAATGAGGTAGATAGTAGTTCAGGACCGCTCTCTGGTTGTGGTAGGATGGTTCAGTTGCCTGATAACAGCTGGGAAGAAACTGTCCTGAATCTGGAGGTGTACGTTTTCACACTTCTGTACATTTTGCCCGATGGTAGAGGGGAGAAGAGGGAGTGGCCGGGGTGCGACTGGTCCTTGATGATGCTGCTGGCCTTGCCGAGGCAGCGTGAGGTGTAGATGGAGTCAATGGAAGGGAGGTTGGTTTGCGTGATGATCTGGGTGACATCCATAATTTGCAGTAACCTCTTGTGGTCTTGGATCAGTCGGTCGATCCCCCTCTGCTACTCTGACTGTGGAATTCTCTGCCTCAGAGGGCGGTTCTTTGGATACTTTCGAGAGAGTGCTAGATAGGGCTCTTAAAAATAGCGGAGTCAGGAGATATGGGGCAAAGGCAGGAACGGGGTACAGATTGGGGATGATCAGCCATGATCACATTGAATGGCGGTGCTGGCTCGAAGGGCCGAATGGCCTACTCCTGCACCTATTGTCTATTGTCATCGTAGCGTGCAATTTGTCCCACAACGGTGCTGTCGTCGGCGAAATTGAAGATGGAGTTGGAACTGTGTCCGGCTACAGTCAGAGTATAGAGTGAGTAGAGCAGCTATTACTTTGGCTATTACGGGCTGAGCACGCTATTAGCTATTACGTGGATATTACTTGTGCTCCCTGTTGAAGATTATTCTGCAGTCTTGTTCTCCAGAGCCCTATTACGCTATTACTGCTATTCCCTATTTCTGGGCACTCTACGTGATCACTTGCTGCTGGTTTTGCTATTACTTTGCTATTACTTTGCTATTACTTGCCAGCTTATTTTCCTCATGGCGACACAATGAGGCACCGGTAGAGTTACTGCCTCACAGCGCCAGAAACATAGAAAATAGGTGCAGGAGTTGGCCATTTGGCCCTTCGAACCAGTGCGGCCATTCACTGTAATCATGGCTGATCATCCACAATCAGTACCCCGTTCCTGCCTTCTCCCCATATCCCTTGATTCCGTTAGCCCTGAGAGCTATATCTAACTCTCCCTTGAAAACATCCAGGGAATTGGCCTCCAATGTCTTCTGTGGCAGAGAATTCCACAGAATCACAACTCTCTGGGTGAATACGTTTTTCCTCATCTCAGTCCTCAATTCCTCATACCCCTTATTCTTAAACTGTGGCCCCTGGTTCTGGACTCCCCCAACATCGGGAACATTTTTCCTGCATCTAGCCTGTCCAAACCCTTAATAATCTTATATGTTTCAATAAGATCCCCTCCCATCCTTCTAAACTCCAGAGTGTACAAGCCCAGCCGTTCCATTCTCTCATCATATGACAGTCCCGCCATCCCAGGAATTAGCCTTGTCAACCTACGCTGCACTCCCTCAATAGCAAGAATGTCCTTCCTCAAATTAGGAGACCAAAACAATACTCAATACTCCAGGTGCGGTCTCACCAGGGCCCTGTACAACTGCAGGAGGACTTTCTTGCTCCTAAACTCAAATCCTCTCGCAATGAAGGCCAACATGCCATTAGCTTTCTTCACTGCCTGCTGTACCTGCATGCTTACTTTCAGTGACTGATGTACAAGCACACCCAGGTCTTGTTGCACCTCCCCTTTTCATAATCTGACACCATTCAGATAATAATCTGCCTTCTTGTTCTTGCCACCAAAGTGGATAATTTTGGCGGCAAGAAATTGGGGACGTTGGGGGAGTCCAGAACCAGGGGCCACAGGTTAAGAATAAGGGGTAAGCTATTTAGAACGGTGACGAGGAAACACAGAGTGGTGAGTCTGTGGAATTCTCTGCCTCAGAGGGTGGTGGAGGCCGGTTCTCTGGATACTTTCAAGAGAGAGCTAGATAGGGCTCTTAAAGATAGATGAGTCAGGGGATATGGGGAAAAGGCAGGAACGGGATACTGATTGGGGATGATCAGCCATGATCACATTGAATGGCGGTGCTGGCTTGAATGGTCTACTCCTGCACCTGTTGTCTATGGATTAATGGAATTTGAACACTTTGGAACCCAAAACCTACCCCCGGTAAAATATTGTTATCAATTTTAAAATATCAATTTAAAGAAAACATGGAGCTAGTTAGGTTTTTTTTTTACATCGACTACGGAAGTCGGTAGATGGTTAGCCATGCTAGTATGGCTATTACTAACTACACTACTAATAGATGTAGTTTTTTCCTTGTTTTTGCACTTTATTAACCTTCTAATCTATCCCTTTTTTTATATAATATTCTATTATAATTTTAAGTTTGAATGGAGTAATAAGTTATATCAAAGGAGGTATATATGTGAGAAAGTTCAACAGGATTTAAAATTCATCTATTTGAAGTTCGGGTGTAATGTCGGGTTTGTCGAACTGAACCATTCGCTCTAAAAATGAAGACCGGGGGTGATGGAATAACATTTTGTAGCTGGAATGTTAAGGGTATTAACGAACCAATTAAAAGAGGTAAAGTATTAGCACACGTAAAAGCACTTAAAACAGATGTAATATACCTCCAAGAAAACACACCTAAAAAAGGATGCAGAGCATAGATTGAAAGCTAAATGGATTGATAAAGCGTATCATTCTTCATTTACACATAAATCCAGCGGTGTGGCAATATTAATCCGTAAAGGGATACCTTTTAAACATACATCAACTATAACGGACAGTGATGGTAGATACATTATATTAATAGGTGAATTATATGCACAAAAAATGACTCATTAATGTTTATGGACCAAATTTTGATAGTTCTTTGTTTTTTAAGAAAATATTTAACACAATTCCGGAATTAGCACAACACAATTTAATAATTGGAGGAGACTTAAATTGTACATTAGATCCCTATTTAGATAGATCATCAAGACAACGGAAAATAAAATCGCATTCCAGTGATTTATTAAACGCATATATAGATACTAGTAGTATCAAAGATGTTTGGAGAATAGAAAATCCAACTGGACGAGAATATTCATTTTATTCACCGGTACATAACTCAAGAATAGATTATTTTTTGGTGGACTCTAAGCTTATTCCATTTACTTATAATTCGAAATACCACAATATTATAATTTCGGATCATGCCCCTTTAACATTTATGATTAAAACAAATGGTAAGACGGAGAAACAGGCACAATGGAGACTTAACCCACAAATTTTAAAGGAAAAAGCATCCCAGGAATATCTTCCTAAACAGATTAATACGTTCTTTGAAATAAATGATAACCCTGAAACATCTGCCTCCTTATTATGGGAAACATTTAAAGCATTTACTCGTGGAGCCATGATCTCCTCCCAAGCATTTTATAATAAAGAGAATCGGATGATACAACAGGCATTGGAAAGGGAAATTAAACAATTAGACATAGAGAATGCAGCTACACCAACCATGATAAAACACAATAAAATTGCAGTATTGAAATATAAATTAAATAAAATATATTCGGACCAAGTTTGTAAAATTCTATCAATTCACTAAACAATTACACTTTGAATTTGGAGATAAACCTCATAAATTACTGGCTCGTCAATTACGGAAACTGGATGGGGAAAAAAACAATTCATAGGATTAAATCAGACAAAGGAGAACCACTAGTACAACCTAAGAATATTAACGAGAGATTTCTGCACTTATTATCAAAACCTTTATTCTGCCAAAACAATAGATCACCGGACAGGAATAGAAGCTTTTTTACAAAAATGTAATCTTAAAGGGTTAGATTTGAAAGATAGAGAATTATTAAATGCTGAAATAACAGTAAAAGAAATTGAAGAATCTATCAGATCACTAAAAAATGGTTAAAAATCGCCCAGGGACCAGATGGCATTGGCTCGGAATTTTATAAAACATTCTATGATCTGATTGTTCCGCGTTTAAAGACACTGTATGAACATATTTATACCGAACAGAAATTACCAGAAACGCTAAATGAATCTATTATAACACTTATACCAAAAATAGATAAGGATCTGGATGATCCAGGATCATATAGAGCTATAGCTCTTCTAAATACTGACCAAAAAATATTAACTAAAATCCTAGCACAAAGATTAAGTACAGTGATTAATAAACTAATACACCCAGATCAAACAGGATTTATACCAAAACGGTATTCCTCATATAACCTGAGATGATTATTCAATATTATATACTCAAAAAGTATTAACAAAGACCTAGGAATTATTTCGTTAGATGCTGAGAAAGCTTTTGACCAGGTGGAATGGCCCTATTTATTTTCGGTTATGGAAATTTTTCAACTGGGCGAGAAGTTTAGTACATGGGTAAAACTTTTATATACTAATCCAACAGCTAGAATATCAACAAATCACATGTTATCAACTAAATTTACCTTAGCTCGAGGCTGTAGACAAGGATGTCCATTATCCCCGCTATTATTTGCACTTGTAATAGAACCATTAGCACAAAGCGTGAGGTCACATCCTGAAATATATGGGTATAAAACTAAAGATATTGAAAATAAAATCTCCTTATACGCAGACGATGTATTAATCCACATCACAAAACCTGAAGTTAGTATTCCTAACTTATTAAATTTAATAACTCAATATGGCTCGTTTTCAGGATACAGAATTAATTGGAATAAAAGTGAAATAATGCCAATAATGGAAAGTAATCCACATATACTACAACAATTCCCTTTTAAAATAGTAAATGAAAAACTCAAATATCTTGGAATCTATGTAACAAAGAGATATACTTTGTTTAAATCTAATTTTCCGCCTTTATTGAACAAATTACATAAGAATATTTTATATTGGAAAACATTACCTATTTCGATGTTGGGTGGAATTAATGCGATAAAAATGATTTTTCTCCCGCAATTATTGTACCTTTTTCAATTAATCCCGATATACCTCTCAAAAAATTGTTTTTAAGAAGGTTGACTCTATAGTCACCAACTTTATCTGGGATTATAAGAACCACAGAATAAATAAAAAAACACTTATGTAAATCAAAAATAAATGGAGGTTTAGCACTACCAAATTTTATGTTTTATTATTGGGCAGTTAATATTAAAAATATGAATTTTTGGTTGGAAGAACTGGACAAACAACCAGATTGGTTAAAAATGGAAAAGGAAGATTGTTTACCTTTTGAAATTGGGTCGATTCTATTTGCTAATACTAAATTAAGCAAAAAAACCTATAAAGAAAACCCAATAATAGACAGTGGAATACGCATTTGGAAACAATTAAAGAAGACGCTAAAATTGGATTGTTTACCACTATCCCTTCCCATTGTAAATAATGCTACATTTAAACCCTCAATGATGGATAAACGTTTTTTGCAATGGAAAAATCATGGAATTATTAAGATGGGCGATCTCTATAGAAAAAATTCCTTTCTCTCATTTCAGGAACTACAACAAATTTATGGGCTTCATTCAAAAGACTACTTTAGATATCTACAAATTAGAGACTATGCTAAGTCAAATACACAGGATTATAGAAATAGAAAGACAGAAATTCTTGATGAATGCTTGAATAAACATCCGAACGCAGAAAAATTGATATCTTATATTTATAATATTTTATTGGATAATGATGCACCCATGACGGAAAAATATAGGCAATCATGGGAAAACGAACTAGGCCAAATAATAGGGCCAGAAATATGGGATGAAAGCTTACAACATATACACCACTGTTCGTTAAATGTTAGACATTCTTTAAAAAATTTTTTTAAAACATTCCAACTCTTTGCTTGTTGTCTGCCAACCAGTTCTGTATCCACCAACTAGTTCTCTATTCAGAGACCAGGGTTCGATCCTGACCAGGGGTGCAGTCTGTACGAAGTTTGTACGTTCCGCCCGTGACCTGCGTGGGTTTTCTCCGGGTGCTCTGGCTTTCTCCCACACTACAAAGACCCCTTATTCTTAAACTGTGGCCCCTGCTTCTGGACTCCCCCAACATCGGGAACATGTTTCCTGCATCTAGCGTCCCCTCTCATCCTTCTAAACTCCAGAATGTACAAGCCCAACTGCTCCATTCTTTCGTCATATGATAGTCCCACCATCCCGGGAATTAATCTTGTAAACCTACGCTGCACTCTCGTTTTAAAGGCCAACATGCCTTTAGCTTTCTTCGCTGCCTGCTGTACCTGCATGCTTACTTTCAATTGCTGATGTACAAGGACACCCAGGTCTCGTTGCACTTCATCATTTCCTAATCTGACACCATTCAGGTAATAATCTTTCTTGTTCTTGCCACCATAGTGGGTAACTTTACATTTATCCACATTAAACTGCATCTGCCATGCATCTGCCCACTCACCCAATCTGTCCAAGTCACCCTGCATTCTCATAGCATCCTCTTCACAGTTCACACTCCCACCCAGCTTTGTATCATCTGCAAATTTGCTAATGTTACTTTTAATTCCTTCATCTAAATCATTAATATATCTTGTAAATAGCTGCCGAGACTACCATCAAGGGCTCGTAGTCTCGGGAGAGGCAAGTCGGGAGCTCCAACGCCGCAGAAGGTTCGATCAGCCCCGACGCGAGGTTCGATCGCCCGGTGCGGGGGAGCTGACATCCCTCCGATGCAGGAGCTGAACGCCTCCATTCACCATCCACTGGCTCTCCCTTGTCCATTTTACTTGTTACATCCTCAAAAAATTCCAGATGATTTGTGAAGCATGATTTCCCCTTCGTAAATCCATGCTGACTCGGACCGATCCTGTTATTGCTATCCAAATGTGCGGCTATTACATCTTTAACAATCGACTCCGGCATCTTCCCCTCCACCGATATCAGACTAACTGGTCTATAATTCCCCGGTTTCTCTCTCCCGCCTTTCTTAAAAAGTGGGATAACATTAACTACCCTCCAATCCACAGGAACTGATCCTGTATCTATAGAACATTGGAAAATGATCACCAATGCGTCCACAATTTCTAGAGCCACTTCCTTGAGTACCCTGACCATCAGGCCCTGGGGATTTATCAGCCTTCAGTCCCATCAGTCTACCCAACTCCATTTCCTGACTAATGTGAACTTCCTTCAGTTCCTCCATCACCCCAGATCCTCTGGCCACTTTTGTACATCAGGGAGATTGTTTGTGTCTTCCTTAGTGAAGACGGATCCAAAGTACCTGCTCAACTCATCTGCCATTTCCTTGTTCCCCATAATAAATTCACCTGTTTCTGTCTTCAAGGAACCCACATTGGTCTTAACTAATCTATTCCTATTCACATACCTAAAGAAGCTTTTAGTATCCTCCTTTATATTCTTGGCTAGCTTACCTTCGTACCTCATCTTTTCTCCCCGTATTGTCTTTTTAGTTATCTTCTGTTGCTCTTTAAACGTTACCCAATCCATCTTTGCTATGAAAGCCACCGGCTACGGGACTCAAGACCATTCCGTTAACGGGGCTCGAGGCCCCCGACCAAGGAAGAACATAAGGAAGGACTTGAATTTTACTTCGCCTTCCATCACAGTGAGCAATGTGTAGGAGTCACTGTGGTGGATGTTTATGTTCAAATGTGTTTTTGAGTGATTTGTTGCTTTTAATTGTATGACTGACCTGGCCAATGAAATTCCTCGTATGTTGCAAAACATACTTGGCGAATAAAGTGTGATTCTGATTTTTAAATATCTATGACTTGGCCTCCACAGCCGTCTGTGGCAATGAATTCCACAGATTCACCACCCTCTGACTAAAGAAATTCCTCCTCATCTCCTTCCGAATGGAAACTGTGTTCAGATGTATTTGCTCTGCCACAGGATGGACGTCAGTCATTAAACTGGAAAGGGAGCAAGAGAGATTGGTAAGCGGTGGGGCAGCGGTGGGGCAGCGGTGGGGCAGCGGTGGGGCAGCGGTGGGGCAGCGGTGGGGCAGCGGTGGGGCAGCGGTGGAGTTGCTGCCACAGCTGACGCAGCTCCGGGGACCCGGGTTCCATCCCGACTACGGGTGCTGCCTGTACGGAGTTTGTACGTTCTCCCCGTGACCTGTGTGGGTTTTCTCCCAGATCTTCGGTTTCCTCCCACATTCCAGAGATGTGCAGGTTTGTAGGATAATTGGCTTGGTAAATGTGAAAATTGTCCCTAGTGGGTGTAGGGTAGCGTTAATGTGTGGGGATCGCTGGTCGGCGCGGACCCGGTGGGCTGAAGGGCCTGTTTCCATGCTGTATCTCTAACCTAAGCTAAATGTGTCTAGGTCTGGATATTTGAGTTATATTCAGAAACAGTATGCGCTGGGTCTCTTTCCCTGATCAGGCCATGATGGGCTGAATGGCCTAATTCTACTCCTATCACTTATAATACTGCATAGCTTCCGGCTCCGATTTGTTCTGTACCTTTTCATACCTCTAGTTTCCCTCTCCCTTGACTCAGTCTGAAGAATGGCCTAAATCTGCTCCTATTACATGAACTTATTTACAGCCTTGCAGGTGGAGAAACGAACAACAGTAACTTAGCATCTCGTCCCCAAACGTCACCTATCCAAGTTCCCCACAGATGCTGCCTGACCCGCTGAGTGACTCCAGCACTCTGTGTCTCTCCTCGGGCAGGTTTGTATTTCGTCACTTGTTCAGAAGGTCAATAAATATGTGGATACTGATAACGGCTACAATCCTCGCCCAACACACGGACAAGACTGCGATGGCAATCTGTTCTACAATATGTTTTGGCTTCAGCTGAGAAACAGAGACAACTTAAAATTCTCTAACGGAAATAACATTCTGCCCACCCATCTGAGTATTTTCACTCTTCAAAGTAAAGACAACATCCAAGGACACAGAGTGCTGGAGTAACTCAGCAGGTCAGGCAGCATCGTCTGTGGAGGTTTTAAAGAAGGAACTGCAGATGCTGGAGAATCGAGGGTACACAAAAAGCTGGAGAAACTCAGCGGTGCAGCAGCATCTAAGGAGCGAAGGAGATAGGCGACGGACGTTTTCGGGTCGAAGACCCTTCTTCAGACCCTCTGTTTCTCAGCATCTGTGGAGAACTTGGATTAGGTGAACGTTTCAGTCAAGTAACCGGGTGTGTGGGAGGCATGGGAGGAGACACAATAGGTGGGTGGGGAGGCGGGAATAGCTCTCTCTCTCTGGTTATATATCTATAACGTGCAAAGAAATAGACCATCCACATGCACAAAACACGCGGCCGCAGGCAGCGAGTGGTCGCTCCTTCCCCCCCCCTCTCCTCTCTACCCTCTGCCACTCACCCCGCACCGCCTCATCTGTCCCCCTCACCCCTCTCTGTCCCCCTTATCACCCCTCTCTGTCCCCCTCACCCATCTCTGTCCCCTCACCCCTCACCCTCTCTGTCGCCCTACACTCTTCTCCTTCTCCCCTCTCTCCCGGGTGCCGGGGTGGGGAGGGCGCTGCACAGTGTCCCCACACACACACACACTGCAAACACTCGGGCACATCTATGCATTTGTAACCTCTAACCTGCAGAGAGAAAAAAAACATCTAGATGCACAACCACGCGGCGCAGGCAGCATTTAGCAACCTCTCCTCTCCCTCTCTCTAACTCTCCTCCCCTCTCTTTCTCCCTATCTCGCCCTACCTCTCCACTGACAAAGCTCTTTTTTCTCCCCTCTCTCTTCCCTCTCTCTCCCTCCTCTCTCTATCTCCCCACTCCTCTTTCCCTCTATCCCTCCCCTGCATCCTCCTTTCCTCTCTCTTCCTCCTCCCCTACTAACTTATCTCCTGTGGGCTTCTCTCCCTCCCCTCCTTTCCCTTTTTTTCTTCCTCTCACTACCTCCTCTTCTACCCCTCCCCTCACATTCTCTCGATTGCTCTCCTACTCCCCTCTCCTCTCTCTACCCTCCCTCTCTCTACCCCTCACCTCCCCCCTTATACCGGGTTGGGGAGAGCGCTGCATAGTGTCCGCACGGCGCAGTGCAAACACACACACTATCTCTGTCTCTCTCTGTGTTCACACACACACAGAGGCTGCAAACACTGGGGCACACACACACACACAGGCTACACACACCATGCATTTCCACCAGTGAGCCGCAGAGTGAGATGCAGGGTGGGTGTGTGTAGCGTGTGGCCGGGGGCCGGGGCTCTGCTTCACCGGGGAGGGGGCGATGGCGATGGCGATGGCTGCGGACAGCCCGCTGAGCCGCTGCAGTGTGGAGGAGGAGGAGGAGGAGGAGATGGTGGAGGCAGCAGGAGCAGGAGCAGGAGCAGCGGGAGGAGGCGCCGGAGCTGGGAACCCGCGGCCGGACCCGCGGCGCAGGCGGGCAGCGCTCACCTTCCTCACCAACATCTCGCTGGACGGGCGGCTGCCGCGGGGGGACAGCGGCAACGCCGGGGATCCAGCCAGCCCGCACCGTCTGCCCTCCTCGCCAGCCCCAGCCCCAGCCCCAGCCCCAGCCCCACAACCAGCCCCAGCCCCACAACCAGCCCCAGCCCGCCAAGGGGACGAAGCAGCCAACGCCGCCGCCCTGCGCTCACTACAACCCGGCATCGGCGGCAGAGCAAGAATCAACTCGTTCACTCCGGGAATCCTCCCCGCCGCCCTCCTCAGGCAAGCGTCAGCCCCCAACTACTGCCTGGAGCTGGCAGAGACGGCCATGGACTTGCAGAGATCCAGGTGGGCGAATAACCAACTCCCCCTCCCTTCATTTAGTTGGTTCACATGCTTGATCAGGGGTGTTTTGTCATGAATGTTTTATTATTATTCATGTTTAGTCCTTTCCGAGTCATTCCTAACTGTCACTGTGTGTCATGTTGTTACTTGTGGGCGGAGCACCAAGGCAAATTGCTTGTATGTGAATACTTGGCCAATGAACTTACTTACTTATTTGGAAACTAGGTGCTCAGGTTGATAATGAACGGCAAAGTAATCTCACGTGACGGGGATCTCTGGGCTCAGGCAGCATCTCTGGGGAGATTCCGAAGACATGGGACTGGTGTCAGGATGGATGGGGATGTGTGGGAAGAACTGCAGATGCTGGTTCCACCGAAGAGAATCACAAAGTGCTGGAGTAACTCAGCGGGACAGGCAGCATCTCTGGGGAGAAGGAATGGGTGATGTTTCGGGTCGAGACACTTTTTTTGCATATCTTTCATTCATTGTTCCATACATCTGCATCTCTCATTTTCCTTTCCTCTAACTTGTCTGAAGAAGGGTCTCGACCCAAAACGTCACCCTTTCCTCCTCTCCAGAGATGCTGCCTGTCCCGCTGAGTTACTCCAGCATTTTGTGTCTATCTTCGGTTTAAACCAGCATCTGCAGTTCCTTCCCACACATAATAAAAGTAAAGTGTTTTGTTTTAAATTGAATTATAAGTGTTCTTATTGTAACTTTGTTAGCCGGCTACTCTGATCATTATTACATGTGTGGTGGTGTTAATGCATATTTTTTTAATGCATTTGCAACCTAATGTTTTTATAAAGTTAAAATGTCATCAGTTTAGGTTGGTTTATTATTGGCATGCGTATTGAGGTACAGTGAAAAGCTTTGTGGTGTTATTCAGTCAGCGGAAAGACTATACATGATTACAATCATACATGATAGACAATAGGTGCAGGAGTAGGCCATTCGGCCCTTCGAGCCAGCACCGTCATTCAATGTGATCATGGCTGATCATCCCCAATCAGTACCCCGTTCCTGCCTTCTCCCCATATCCCCTGACTCCGCTATGTTTAAGAGCCCTATCTAGCTCTCTCATGAAAGTATCCAGAGAACCGGCCTCCACCGCCCTCTGAGGCAGAGAATTCCACAGACTCACAACTCTCTGTGAGAAAAAGTGTTTCCTCATCTCTGTTCTAAATGGCTTACCCCTTATTCTTAAACTGTGGCCCCTGGTTCTGGACTCCCCCAACATCAGGAACATGTTACCTGCCTTTAGCGTGTCCAAACCCTTAATAATCTTATATGTTTCAATAAGATTGTTTATATATCTACATTACACCTGATCTGTCCTTTTCACACCTTACCCTTTCAGTGGATTTTTTGTAGCAGAGATAGATTCTTGGGTTACACAAAAAGCTGGAGAAACTCAGCGGGTGCAGCAGCATCTAAGGAGCGAAGGAGATAGGCGACGTTTCGGGTCGAGAGCCTTCTTCAGACTGGTCAGGGAAACGAGAGATATAGACGGTGATGTGGAGAGATAAAGAACAATGAATGAAAGATATGCAAAAAAGTATCGATGATAATGGGAACAAGCCATTGTAAGCTGTTTGTGGTGTGAAAATGAGAAGCTTAGTGCAACTAGGGTGGGGGGGGAGGGAGATTAGAGATAGTGGGAATGCCAGGGTGGGCCCGAGGGCTGTGAGGGAGAGGTGGGAAGGGGAGGAGACAGCAAGGGTTAACAGAATTGAGAAAATTCAATGTTCAAGTCCAAAGGATGCAGACTCCCCAAGCGGAATATGAGGTGCTGTTCCTCCAACTTGCGGTGTTGCTCACTCTGGCCGTGGAGGAGGCCCAGGACCGAAGAGGTCGGAGGATACGGGAATGGGAGATTGTGTTGACTTTTTTGTGTTTTTTTTTTTTTATTTTTGATTGGGAGTTGAGTGCTGAGCCCGGGAGGTCGGGTTGGTTATTGCGGACGAGCGGAGGTGTTCGGCGAAACGATCGCCAAGCCTCCGCTTGGTCTCACCGATATAGATCATCTGGCATCTGGAGCAGCGGATGCAGTAGTTAGATGAGGTTGGAGGAGGTGCAGTGTGAACCTTGTCGGGACTGGAAGGACTGCTTGGGTCCCCCTGAAAGGGATGGAGGGGGGAGGTGAAGGGACAGTGTGTGCATCTTCTTGCGGTTGGCAGGGAAAGTGCCCGGGGAAGGGGTAGAGCGGGAGGGAGGGGGAGGGGAGGGAAGAATTGACAGAGGGAGTTGCGGAGGGAGCAGTGTTTGCGGAAGGCCGAACAGGGGGGGGGGAGATGGGAAAGATGTGGCGGGTGGAGGGGTCACGTTGGTAGGGTGGCGAGGTGGTGAAAACTGGCGGAGGGGACTATGTGTTTATTTGCCGGCCTGGTGTGGGGGGTGAAAGGTGAGGACCAGGGGAACTTCTCTGCCCTGTTTGCGAGTGGAGGGAATGTGGGAGCGAGGGTAGTGTTGCGGGGTATGGAGGAGACCTGGTGGTGCGAGCCTCCTCAATAGTGGGGGAGGGGAATCCCCGTTCTCTGATGAGAATGAGGCCATTTTGATGACCTGTGGTGTGGAACACCCAATCCTGGGAGCAGATGCGGCGTAGGACGGAGGAAATTTGGGTAATAGGGTATGGGGCGGAGTGCCTTACAGGAAGCTAGGGTGGAGGAAGAGTAGTCCAGTTAACTGTGGGAGTCAGTTGGTTTGTAGTGGATGTCGGTCAGGAGCGTATCACCTGCAATACAGATGTGGGGTGAAAGGTGAGGACCAGGGGGACTCTGCCCTGTTTGCGAGTGGGGGAATGGGATAGATTCTTGATTAGTACGGGTGTCAGGGGTTATGGGGAGAAGGCAGGAGAATGGGGTTAGGAGGGAGAGATGGATCAGCCATGATTGAATGGCGGAGTAAACTTGATGGGCCGAATGGCCTAATTCTGCTCCTATCACTGTGTCCTTCTCCCCTGACAATGGGTCTGAAGAAGGGTCTCGACCCGAAACGTCATCTATTCCTTTTCTCCAGAGATGCTGCCTGTCCCGCTGAGTTACTCCAGCATTTTGTGTCTATTCACAGTGTACAAATGCAGGATAAAGGGAATAATGTTCAGTGCAAGGTAAAGTCTGATTAAAGATAGTCTGAGGGTTTCCAATGAGGTAGATGTGAGGTCAGGGCCGCTCTCTGGTTGGTGATAGGATGGTTCAGTAGCCTGATAACAGCTGGGAGGAAACATTATACCTCACGCTGCCTCGGCAAGGCCAGCAGCATCACCAAGGACCAGTCTCACCCCGGCCGCTCCCTCTTCTCCCCTCTCCCATCGGGCAAGAGGTACAGAAGTGTGAAAACGCACACACCTCCAGATTCAGGGACAGTTTCTTCCCAGCTGTTATCAGGCAACTGAACCATCCTATCACAACCAGAGAGCAGTGCTGAACTACTATCTACCTCAATGGTGACCCTCAGACTATCATTGATCGGACTTTCCTGGCTTTACCTTGCACTAAACGTTATTCCCTTATCATGTATCTATACACTGCAAGTGGCTCGATTGTAATCATGTATTGCCTTTCCGCTGACTGGATAGCACGCAACAAAAGCTTTTCACTGTACCTCGGTACACGGGACAATAAAATGAACTAATAACATTTTTACCTTTTTTAAAAAAACTTAAATTCTTAATTCAGTCTTTCTTTTTTTGTTTTGTGTATTTGAATGACCACTGAATTATCTCCTGTAAATTTCCACATCCTTCACACACCTTGCGCTTTGCAATCCTTCTAACTGTAAAGGAGATGCACGTGATTGCCCTGCTAGTGTGGGAAGGAGCTGCAGATGCTGTGATCTTACACCGAAGATAGACACCGCCTGAAGAAGGGTCCTGACCCGAAACGTCACCCATCCCTTCTCTCTGGAGTTGCTGCCTGTCCCGCTGAGTTACTCCAGCATTTTGTGGCTATCTTTGGTTGTCCTACTTGTTCAGTGAAGTCTCAGATATCCTCTGACAAGAACAAAGCAGAAAAAAACCCCCATATCATGTATCTGTGTACCGTGAATGGCTCGATTGTAATCGTGTACTTAGAAAACAGAGAAAATAAGTGCAGGAGTAGGCCATTCGAGCGAGCTGATCATCCACAATCAGTATTAAAGAAGGAACTGCAGATGCTGGAGAATCGAGGGTACACAAAAAGCTGGAGAAACTCAGCGGGTGCAGCAGCATCTAAGGAGCGAAGGAGTTTCTCCAGCTTTTTGATTGTACCCCATCATCAGTGGGCCCCATTCCTGCTTTTTTCCCCATATTTCCCTTGATTCCGTTAGCCCTCAGAGCTAAAATCCTAACTCTCTCTTGAAAACATCCAGTGAATTGGCCTCCACTGCCTTTTTCTGTGGCAGAGTAGGTCCCTACCTGAAGCGTCACCTAGGCCATTCCCCTCCGTAGATGCTGCCTGGCCGTGTGATTACACCAGCTCTTGGTGTCTTTGGCACCCTCAAGTTCCCGTATCTGCAGTTGTTTGTGTCTATGTGGATTCCCGCTACAGGAATCTGCATCCCCCCCCGTTATTTTTGATTCTGCTCACGTCACATCCCCCCCCCCATCCCTCTTCATGTGCAATATACCGAGAAACATTTCTGAGGTTTGAATTTGTACCTAAAAATAAATTTTTTCTGCTGCCACCTATTCATGCAGCTGCATGTGGTGATCCTTGGAGAGAAATATTGTTTTTTGTTTTGTGCAGTCTTTCCGCAGACTGGTGAGCACGCACCCCCACAAAAACTGTATTCACTGTACCTGGGTACACGTGACAACCTAAACTAGACGCCGAACTAACTGCCCCCCCGGTCCTGCCCCGAAATGTCACCCATCCCGTCCCTCTCTGGAGACCGCTCTGCCCTCAGTCCCCCGATCTGCGTTACTCCCCCAGCGGTTTGTGTCTACTATTACAATGGAGGCGCTGCATTGGGCCTTGCATTTTCAACCTCTTGCTTCACACAAAAGAGCATGACATGCAAGGACAAGTCTGACCAAGCGCAGATTCCATTTGACGCCACGTACCAAGCTGACTGATTGTTTAGAATTATTATATTTTTTAAGTCAGAAGGTTTCAGTTTTGAAGACTAACCCAATTATTGTTATTTCTATATTTTATTTCAAAGTATGATCCCGTGGTTAACACACGACGAGCGTTTGTACTCGCTGGAGTTTAGAAGGATGAGGTGGGGGGGGGGGACCTCATTGAAACTTACCGAATAGTGAAAGCCCTGGACAGAGTGGATGTGGAGAGGATGTTTCCACTAGTGGGAGAGTCTAGGGCCAGAGGTTGTACGTAGCCTCAGAATTAAAGGACGTTCCTTTAGGAAGATGAGGAGGAATTTATTTAGTCAGAAGATGGTGAATCTGTGGAATTCTTTGCCACAGAAGGCTGTGAAGGCCAAGTCAGTGGATATTTTTAAGGCAGAGATAGGTAGATTCTTGATTAGTGCGGGTGTCAGAGGTTATGGGGAGAAGGCAGGAGAATGGGGTTACGAGGGAGGGAGGGAGGATGGATCAGCCATGATTGAATGGCGGAGTAGACTTGATGGGCGAATGACCTAATTCTGCTCCTAGCACTTACGACTTTATGACCAATACAATTGCTCCACACTTTTAAGTCTCTTTCCTCATTCCCTTCGCTTGACCTGTTGTACTTGAGTTTGACTCTGTTGTATTTATGTTTTGTGTTAACTGATCTATCAGGCTTCTGAATGGTCCTGGGATGGCACGACTTCCATATGAAGAAAGACTGGAGAGACTTGGCTTGTACTCGCTGGAATTTAGAAGATTGAGGGGTGATCTCATAGAGACTTACAAAATTCTTAAGGGGTTGGACAGACTAGATGCAGGAAGATTGTTCCCGATGTTGGGGAAGTCCAGGACAAGGGGTCACAGTTTAAGGATAAGGGGGAAGTCATTTAGGACCGAGATGAGAAAATCCTTTTTCACACAGAGAGTGGTGAATCTGTGGAATTCTCTGCCACAGAAGGTAGTTGAGGCCAGTTCGTTGGCCATATTTAAGAGGAAGTTGGATGTGGCCCTTGTGGCTGAAGGGATCAGGGGGTATGGAGAGAAGGCAGGTACAGGATACTGAGTTGGATGATCAGCCATGATCATATTGAATGGTGGTGCAGGCTCGAAGGGCCGAATGGCCTGCTCCTGCACCTAATTTCTATGTTTCTATGTTTCACTGTCCTTCCATAAGCTAGGGGACTGTCCGATTCACCTCTACCGCATTGTGGACATTGGACTTTGTCTCTGGAACTGGTGCGCTACAATGCTGAGGCCCCTCCTTAATGTTTGCGACAAAGACCCAGCATTTATTTATTTGCCTCTGTACTCCACAATTTGAGATTTGTAATAGAAAAAAAATCACATGTGGTTAAAGTGCACATTGTCAGATTTTAATAAAGGCCATTTTTATACATTTTGGTTTCACCCTGTAGAAATTACAGCAGTGTTTATACATAGTCTCCTCATTTCAGGGCACCATAATGTTTGGGACACAGCAATGTCATGTAAATGAAAGTAGTCATGTTTAGTATTTTGTTGCATATCCTTTGCCATGCAATGACGGCTTGAAGTCTGTGATTCATGGACATCACCAGTTGCTGGGTGTCTTCTCTGGTGATGCTCTGCCAGGCCTGTATTGCAGCCATCTTTAGCTTATGCTTATTTTGGGGGCTGGTCCCCTTCAGTTTTCTCTTCAGCATATAAACGGCATGCTCAATGGGTCAGATGGGTGATTGACTTGGCCACTCAAGAATTGACCATTTTTTTCGACTTAGCTTTTGAAAAAAAAAACTCCTTTGTGCTGTAGTTTGGGATCATTGTCTTGCTGTAGAATGAACGCCACCAATGAGGTTTTGAGGCATTTGTTTGAACTTGAGCAGATAGGATGTTCTGTCTGTACACTTCTGAATTCATTCTGTACTATACCACACCAGGTTGTTCAGAATTGAGCCAGTACACCATTTCAATGAAGATAAATCAGACAAGCCCTCTACCTCAGCACCATTATGCCCAGCCATAAACACCCCCCACCACCGTGGTTTCACAGATGACGGTGGTAGGTTGGTTTGTTTGCGATGTATGGGCGGTTTGGATCAATGAAGAAAATAATGCAAGGAGGTGCAGGATGCTTTGGCCATTCGGCCTTCAAGCCTTGGCACCATTCAAATTTATGATCATGGCTGCATCCAACAATCAGTATCCGTACCTGCCTTCTCCCATACACCCTGATCCCTTTAGCCACAAGGGCCACATCTATACTCCCTCTTAAATATAAGCACAATGAAGACTGGCTCTCAACTACCTTCGGTGTGGGCAGAGAATTCCAGAAAATTCACCACTTGTAGTGAAATGAAAAATGTTTTTCTATCTCGGTCCAGACTTCCCCTTATTCTTAAACTGTGACCCCTTGTTCTGGACTTCCCCTAACATCGGGAACAATTCTTCCTGCAATCTAGCCTGTCCAACAGAGAGTTCCTTTCTCTCCTCCATACTTTGCTCTTGACATTCACTCTGTTTAAAAGTTAATCTTCATCTCTTCTGTACACAAGATCTTTTTTTTGGGCTTTTAAGTATTTATTAACCGGGGCCATAACCGGATTTTTGCCATCTATTTTTTGAGGCTAACCAGTAGTTTGCATCTTGCAGTGTAGCCTCTGTTTTCTGTTCATGAAAAGTCTTCTACGGACAGTGTCATGACAAATCCACCCACTGGACCTGAAGAGTGTTTCTGATCTATCGGACAGTTGAAGATGCGTGTATTCTTTTGTGGATTTTTCTTTATTATAGAGAGAATTCTTCTGTCATCAGCTGTGGAGGTCTTCCTTGGCCTGCCGGTCCCTTTGCGATTAGTAAGCTCACCAGTGCTCTCTTTCTTCTTAATGATGTTCCAAAACAGTTGATTTTGGTAAGCCTTTGGTTTAAGGTTTGGCTGATGTCTCTAACAGTTTTATTCTTGTTTTCTCAGTCTCATAATGGCTTATTTGACTTTCATTGGCACAACTTTGGTCCTCATGTTGATAAACAGCAATAAAAGTTTTCCAAAGGTGATGGAAAGACTGGAGGAAAGACCAGGTGGTGAGAGCTCTCTTATACCTGCATGAAGGGGCAATTAACAACACACCTGAGCAATTACAAACACCTATGAAGCCATGTGTCTAAAACATTATGGTGCCCTGAAATGGGGGAACTATGTATAAACACAGCTGTAATAGCTACATGGCGAAACCAAAATGTATAATATTACCCTTTAATAAATCTGACAATGTGTACGTTAATCTACAGCAGCAAGGCAATGATCCCAAACATACTGCTGAAGCAACTAAGGGGTTTTTCAAAGCTAAAAAATGGTCAATGCTTGAGTGGCCAAGTCAATCACCCGATCGGAACCTAATTAAGCATGCCTTTTATATGCTGAAGAGAAAACTGAAGGGCTAGCCCCCAAATCAACAATGTTGCCGTGATTTGGTTACAAACAAATTGTTACAGAGGCAAATTGTGAATTCTCAAATTGTGGAGTACAGAGGCAAATAAAGAAATGATGAGTCTTTGTCCCAAACATTATGGAGGGCACTGTATAATCTGTATCTTCCCCTTTGCTCTACCTATTGTACGTGTGTCAACTAATTGGTATTATCCGATCTGTTTGGATAGCATGCAATACCAAGCTTTTCATTGCACCCCGGTCCACGTGACAATATTCAACCTAAACCTAATATCCATTTTGCTACATTTTGCTACGTTGCACTTGTACTCTGCAGATTGGTTTAGCTTTGAGATACAGCGTGGAAACAGGCCCCGTGCCCCACTGAATCCGCGCCGAGCAGCGCTCCTCATACACTGATACTATCCTACACACACTAGATACAATTTATAATTTTTTTTTTGAACTGAAGCCAATTAGCTTACAAACACATGAAGAGGGGTTTCGACCCAAAATGAGTTGCCTATTTTTTTTTTTTTTTTTCCTTCGCTCCTTTTTAGAGATAGAAGAATAGATGCTCCTCACCCACTGAATTTCTCCAGCATTTTTGGTCTACCTTTGATTTTCCAGCATCTTTTGCAGAGTTCCTTCTTAAACATAGCTTAAACATAGAAAATCTAAGTGCAGGAGGAGGGCCCATTCGGACCCTTTTTTGTTGGTATTAGTGATTTTTTGCGCCAGCACCGCAAATTCATTGTGATCATGGCTGATCGTCCCCAATCAATAACCCGTGCCTGCCTTCTCCCCATACCCCTTGACTCCACTAGCCCCTAGAGCTCTATCCAACTCTCTCTTAAATCCATCCAGTGACTTGGCCTCCCACTGCCCTCTTTAATGTGTGGCATGGGGGGTGGGGGTAAATTCCACAAATTCACAACTCTCTGGGTGAAAACGTTTCTTCTCACCTCAGTCTTAAATGGCCTCCCCTTAATTCTAAGTTTTTACAAAACCTGTACACCTTTGGAGTGTGGGGGGAGACCGGAGCATCCAGAGAAAACCCACGCAGGTCACGGGGGTGAACGTGCAAACTCCGTACGGACAGCGCCCGTAGTGAGGACGGCTTGTGCAATGTGTTACTAACTGCTGTTCGGTGAAGATGCAGTCTAGCCCGTGTCTGAGTTGCTGCATATGATCTATGAAATGTATAATCTTGGTGAATAAGGTCAAAGTCATATTCATGTTTCAGTCAAGTTCCTGGGAGAGCTCTCCGTGACCTATGATCCCTGCGGTTCACTATTTACCTTTAGTTTATAACAATCCAAATAGGATCTGCTGATGCAGGTAACTTGTGACTGGATCATTAAAAGGCAATTGTTGTAAACCAGCCAGAGGCTCTTTTATGTTTCCATGTGGCTGCTGATCTGTAAAACCAACAAATATGTAGGTTTATGTTTAACATGTTGGTGCAGTCACAGGGCAACAACTTTCTAACTTCAATCTGCATTTAGTTTATGTTCAATCGGCTGCCAATCTTATTCTAGTTTCCCAAGAGGGGGGTTGGGGGTCTGTTATGGGGTGTGACCCGGGTAGGTTTGGCGGCATCGTTTAAGGACACTCGATTGTAAAATAGAACATTGAACACCTCCGCTCAGTCCACCTAAACTGACCTGATCTCCTGGTTGCGAAACACTTTAACTCCCCCTCCCATTCCCACACTGACCTTTCTGTCCTGGATTGGTTGGAGGGTGTGGGGGCATCTACCTCCACTGTCAGAGTAAGGATCTCATAGGAGGGAAACAGCACCTTCTCTTTATTTCACCTGTGGCAGCTTTACACCCCAGTGATCCCCCATCCCCTTTGATGTCTCATAACTCTCACGCCTCACACCCTTCCTTATCTCTGTGTCTCCCTCTCCCCTGACTTTCAGTCTGAAGCAGGGTCTCGACCCAAAAACGTCACCCATTTCCTTCTACCCCAGAGATGCGGCCTGTCCCCTGAGTCCTCCAGCCTTTTGTGTCAATCGTGGTATTGTTTGTTTTCGTTAAATGTTTTTTTTGTGTGTGTCTATCTTCGTTGCAAACCAGCATCTGCAGTTCCTTTCTCCTACATAGAACAGTACAGCACAGGAACAGGCCCTTTTCGTTTTTTTTTCGCCTGCAATGTCCGTGCTGAACATGGTGCCAAGTTTTTCTTTATTAAACTGGGTTTAAGCTACAGGGAGAGACAATAGACAATAGGTGCGGTAGTAGGCCATTTGGCCTTTCGAGCCAGCACCGTCATTCAATGTGATCATGGCTGATCATCATCCAAACCTTTCCCAATCAGTACCACCGTTCCTGCCTTCTCCCATATCCCCTGACTCCACTATCTTTAAGAGCCCTATCTAGCTCTCTCTTGAAAGTATCCAGAGAACCGGCCTCCACCGCCCTTTGAGGCAGAGAATTCCACAGACTCACAACTCTGTGGGAAAAACTATTTCCTCGTCTCCGTTCTAAATGGCTTACCCCTTATTCTTAACCTGTGGCCCCTGGTTCTGGACTCCCCCAACATCGGGAACATGTTTCCTGCCTCTAGCGCGTCCAAACCCTTAACAATCCTATAGAAGTTGGACAGACTTGGATTGTTCTCTCTGGAATGTCGGAGGTTGAGGGGAGACTTGATAAAATTATGAGCGGTATCGACAGGGTCGAGAGTCAGAAACTTTCCCCCAGGGTAGAAATGTCCAACACGAGAGTCCATAGCAAAAAAGTAAGAGGGAGATAATCTAGTGGCAATGTGCAGGGCAAGTTGTTTTACATAGTGGTTGCCTGGAACACGCTGCAAGGGGTGGTGATAGAGGCAGAAATTATAGTGGCATATAAAATGTTTTTGGAAAGACACATGGACATGTAGGGAATGAAGAGACATGGATCATATACAGGCAGAAGAGTGTTTCGTTTAACAACCAGAGAGCAGTGCTGAACTACTATCTACCCCTTTGGTGATCCTCGGACTATCCTTGATCGGACTTTGCTGGCTTTACCTTGCACTAAACGTTATTCCCTTATCATGTATCTGTGCATTGTGGATGGCTCGATTGTAAACATGTATAGTCTTTCCGTTGACTGGATAGTAAGCTTTTCACTGTACCTCAGCACACGTGACAGTAAACCGAAACTGCAAGTGTAACTTAGCAGCAGCGTGTTGGTACAAACATTGTGGGCCGAAGGGCCTGTTCCTGTGCTGTACTATTTTAAAAATGCCTTCACTTGTGTTCTGTGGCTAATGGCATCTGGACAATATGGGAAAAATGAGTTAATTCTTAACTCTATCAATGCACGGTGGGGGTTTACAAATGATTAAGGTTGTAGCCAGTGAAGCCTTGAAAGATGGGATCAAAGTTTAAATTGTCCATTAACCCGGTGCCACATGGATCTGACCAGAAACATAGACGGGGGTGGGGGTGGAGTGGGTGGGACAATGGTGGAGGGGAGGGGAGGGATGCGGGGGTCGGAGGGTTGAGGGAGAGATGGGGCGATGGTTCACGTTCTTAAGGGACAGGAGCGGAATTCGGCCCATCATATCCCCTCCGCCATTCATTTCCTTTTAAAATCTTTTTTACTTTTCGTTTTTTTTTCAAAAGCAAAAATCAAGACAACAAAAAAAAAGATAAACGCAACAATGATATTGATACATGGGGACCAGGGTTACATTAATAACAGGTATAACCTAAATATGAGTCCAGTGTCAAAATACACATGGATATATAGTTTGTGTTTAAAAAGAGAACTTATAATATTACAACTAAAACAAAAAGATATAAAGAAAAAAAGAGAAAAAAACGATAAAAAAACGAAAAACAAAACCCCCTAAACACTAAAAACAGAAAAGCAAAACAGAATCTGGGCTGCAAAGAATTTCAATTTAAGAGACGCCCCATTTGTCGTCAAGCCGGTTCCTCCACCGTATAAAGGTACCAATAATTATTATAACGGTTGGAGAGGGGACAGTTTATGTCGTATGAAAATGTTGAATAAATTCAATCATGGCTGATCTATCTCTCCCTCCTAACCCCATTCTCCTGCCTTCTCCCCGTCACCTCTGATGCCTGTACTAATCAAGAATCTGTCTGTGTCACAAAAGACTTACACAATTCCTAATCTCTGCGTGTTAATTGCATGTGAACGTGCGTTTAGCCTTGCATTCATCCCGTACCACCAGACTGATTCCTGGGATGGCACGACTTCCATATGAAGAAAGACTGGATAGACTCGGCTTGTACTCGCTGGAAGTTAGGAGATTGAGGGGGGGATCGTATAGAGAACTTACAAAAATTCTTAAGGGGTTGGACAGCGCTAGATGCAGTAAGATTTTTCCCCAAATGTTGGGGAAGTCCAGGACAACAAGGGGTCACAGTTTAAGGATAAGGGGAAGTCTTTTAGGACCGAGATTAGAAAGAATGTTTTTCACTAACACATCAGCGAGTGGTGAGTCTCTGGAATTCTCTGCCACAGAAGGTAGTTGAGGCCAGTTCATCGGCCATATTTAAGAGGGAGTTAGATGTGGCCCTTGTGGATAAAGGGATCAGGTGGTATGGAGAGAAGGCAGGTACGGGATACTGAGTTGGATGATCAGCCATGATCATATTGAATGGCGGTGCAGGCTCGAAGGGCCGAATGGCCTTCTCCTGCACCTATTTTCTATGATTCTATGATTCTCTGCCTTGAAAATATCCACGAAAGGGTCTGTCCCACTTGCCAATTATTTTTGGCGACTTCCGGCGTCATATCAGTGTCGGCAAAAGATTTTTGAACATTTCAAAATCCAGCGGCGACAAAAAAAAATGTTGCGACACTTGAAAAAACACCGCGCGTCAATACGTCAACACGCTGCGTCACGCCTGATACGTCAGTCAATGATGCCGGCAATCACCGAAAAAATCGGCACGTGGGGCATGCCCTTCACGTGGCCTCCACAGCCTTCTGTGGCAAAGAATTCCACAGATTCACCACCCTCTGACTGAAGAAATTCCTCCTCATCTCCTTCCTAAAGGAACGTCCTTTAATTCTCTAGCTGTGACCTTTGGTCCTAGACTCTCTCACATGTTGAAACATCCTCTCCACATCCACTCTATTCAAGCCGTTCACTGTTCAGTAAGTGTACCACTTTCTGCTGCCGGGTTAGCAGGCAACGGGAAGCTTTTCACTGTACCATCTCGCTACACTTGACAAAAAACTAAACTGAAACAGAAATTGATGCAATTACAAAGAGAGTTAACCATATTCCGCTTGGGGAGCGTACAACCCAACGGCCTGGACATTGAATTCTCCAATTTCAGGTGACAATCCTCACCCCCCTTGCCCCACCTTGACACACACCTATTTCTTCCGTCCCACGACCCTCCCACCTACAATCTACATTCAATCCTTTAGCTTCATAATTCGCAACTCCTCAATTATTTTGTCTCACACCTTTCGTCTTTTCATCTCTGGCCTTCGTCCTACCATCTATCTGCTTGGACAAAGTACAATGGACTTTCGCGGAAGGGCTGAGATTCTCTCCTCGGGCTGGTCTATGTTCCACCCAGCACGCAGACCGTTCTGCTTGTTGCCGTCAGGCAGACGATACAGGGGCAGGGCTGCACGTACCACCAGACTTCAAAACAGTTGTTATCATCATGCCAACAGGATTCTGAACTCATAAACACATCATACATGTTGATTATTTTATTTATTATTGTCTTTAACCTACCAATGTCACTTTCATCGTATCTTTTTTTACCTTAATTTTATCCTTGTAATATCATTGCTGAGGTGACCCGTTGCCTTGTCAAACACATGTCATTGTACCGTTGACCCTGTGTTGACCTTCATATGACAAATAAAACTGAACTGAACTGATGAGCAGCCTCTCCATTCAGCGAGAGTATTTGCCACCATGGTAACGGCTGGCTTTGAGTTTGGCTTCTTCTCCCTGCTGGTTATTTCCTGTTGACGGTTTTGCAGAATCTTTCTCCACAGATTCTAAAGGCTATGTGTTATAGACAATAGACAATAGGTGCGGGAGTAGGCCATTTGGCCCTTCGTGCCAGCACCGCCATTCAATGTGATCATGGCTGATCATCCCCAATCAGTACCCCGTTCCTGCCTTCTCCCCATATCCCCTGACTCCGCTATCTTTAAGAGCTCTATCTAGCTCTCTCTTGAAAGTTGGAAGGAAAGAAGTCCAGATGCTGCTTTAAACCGAAGATAGACACCAAAAGCTGGAGTAACTCAGCGGGTCAGGCAGCATCTCTGGAGAGGTGGAATAGGTGACGTTTCAGGTCGAGACCTTTGATCAGACTGAGAGTCGGGGGAGAGGGAAACGAGAAAGAAGCGCCTGTCCCACTTGGGCGAGTGCAGGAGACTCTGCGCTCGCCACACGTTCGCTGGTGGTCTCCTTCATGGTCGCGAGGAGATCCCGCACTCTGGGAACTAGTCGCGGCCTCAGTATGGTCTCCGCACATTTTTCAACATGTTGGAATATTTTCTGCGACCAAAAATTGGTTGTCATGGAGAAAATGGATAATCCTGTAGTCGTAGGTGCAGCTGTAGTGGGGTCGCCGTGTAGTTATGGGTAGCTCGAGGTAGTTCTAGTTAATCGCCTTTGCGGACCGGGCATTTTCATTGGCTCATTGGGGAAAAAAAACGTAATCACGTGTTTTCAGAACCAAGGATAACCGACCGGTAATGTTAAATGTCTGCCGAATTCACAGCTGTGTATCTCCGGCTTATTAAAAGTTGTCTGGCTTCTTAAAAGTGTCTCCCACCCCCCTCATTCATCTCCCCCCCATATCCCTTCTCCCCCCCCTTCTCCCCCCTTCTCCCCCCCTCCCTCCTTCCTTCTCCCCCCCTTCTCCCAACCCCCCCTTCTCCCCAACTTCTCCCCCTCTCCCCCCCTCCTCCCCCTCTTCCCCCCCCTCTCCCTTCTCCCCCCTACGCTCTCCCTCTCCCCCCCCCTCTCCCCCCCTTCCCACCCCCCCCCTCCCCCTCCTTCTCCCCCTCCCTTCCTCCCTCCCATCTCTCTCCCCCCTCGCCTTACTCCCCCCTCCCCTCTCCCTTCACCCCCCACCCCACCCCCCCCTTCTCCCCCCTCCCTTCTCCTCTTCTGCCCCCCCACCTTCTCCTCCTTCTCACCCCCTCCCATCTCCCCCCTCACCCTTTCTCCCCCCCTTCTCCCCCCACCCTTCCCCTAAGTATACTCCCCCCTCCCTTCTCCTCCCATTCTCCCCCCTCCCTTCTCCCCCTCTTCACCTCCCTTCTATCACCCTTCTCCCCCCTCCCTTCTCCCCCCTCCCTCTCCCCCACCCCCCTTTCTCCCTTCTCCCCTTCTCTCCTCTTCTCTCCCCCCCACCTCCCCCTCTCTCCCCCCTCCCACCTTCTCCCTTCTCCCCCCTCCTCATTCCCCTACCCCTCCCCCCTCACCTCCCCCCTCTTCTCACGTCCCCCCCGCCCTTTCTCTCCCCCCTTCCCCCCCCCCCACCCCTCCCCCTTCCCCCACTCCCTTCCCCCCCTCCCATCCTCTCCCCCCTCCCCTCCCCCCCCTCACCTCCTCCTCCCTCCCCTTCTCCCTCTCCCCTCCCTCCACCCCCCCACTTGCTCCCCCCTCACCCCCCCCTTTCCCCCTCATCTCCCCACTTTCTTCTCCCCCTCCCCTCCCCCACTCCCTTACTCCCTCCCCCCCCCCCTCCCCCCCCCTTTCCCAGCCACCCCCCTCCCGGTTCATCCCCTTGCCCCTCCCCCCTACAAGCGGGCCAGCTTCGGTGGCGAGGCTGCTCTAGCTCCCCCCCCCTGTTGGAATGCTGCTTGCATCTTTTTTTAACTCAGCGGGTCAGGCAGCATCTGTGGGGAACATGGATAGGTGACGTTTCACAGAGTGCTGGAGTAACTCAGCGGGTCAGGCAGCATCTGTGGGGAACATGGATAGGTGACGTTTCTGGTTGCGACCGTTTAATGTCTGAGAGTCAGGGGAGAGGGAAACAAGAGATATAAAGGTGCATGGAACTAAAGAATGAAAGGCAATCGACAATAGGTGCAGGAGTAGGCCATTCGGCCCGTCGAGCCAGCACCTCAAGATATGCAATAAAACTATGAAGATCAAGGAAAGGTGGTCTATTCCTCAGAATACTCTCCAGTAAGTTGCCATCTACAAATTGTCAGAAAACACTGTAGTGACTTCTTCTTTCGTGTCCGTCTTCCATGTTTCAAATGTTGATATCGCTGTCATCGTCCGTCCTGAAAGGGACGCGAGCTTCCGGCGCCAACCGGTGGGAGCCGTCACTTGTTGCAAGAGATGGTGGCGGTAGCAGAATTAGCTCGGGATACTTCTAGTCCCCAGCCCCGTGATGGGGCCGCTGCAGTAACAAGACCCAAAGACACATTCTTTATTATTGTTGGACTTTGAAAAGTGCCCTCCTTTGAAAGTCTGACAGTCTATCACAAGGCTTACCGTTCATTCATTCATATGGTTACAGTTTAGTTTATTGCCGCGTGTACTGAGGTACAGAGAAAAGCTTTTGTTGCGCGCTATCCAGTCAGCGGAGAGACCATACGTGACAACATCACGGTGGTGCGGCGGTGGGGCGGCGTAGAGTTGCAAAGCGGCCTCACAGCGCCCGAGACCCGGGTTCGATCCTGACCACGGGTGCTGTCTGTATGGAGTTTGCACGTTCTCCCTGTGACCTGTGTGGGTTTGCTTCGGGTGCACCGGTTTCCCCCCACACTCCAAAGACGTGCAGGTTTGTAGGTTAATTGGCTTTGGTAAAATTGTAAATTGTCCCAAGTGTGTGTGGGATAGTGTTAGTGTGCGGGGATCGCTGGTCGGCGCGGACTTGGTGGGCCGAAGGGCCTGTTTCCTGTTGTATCTCTAGACTAAACCATATCACTCACTTACAAACCGGCAGCCTGAACATTGATTTCTCTAATTTCAAGTAAGGAGTCAGGTGATCTGGGGTACTGATTGTGGATGATCAGCCATGATCCCAGTGAATGGCGGTGCTGGCTCGAAGGGCCGAGTGGCCTACTCCTGCACCTATTGTCCATTGTCTATCTCCTGCATTCCCTTTCTCTTCCACCTTAATCACCCTACTAGTTCAATGATTGAATGAAACCTTATTGCCACATGTACCTATGTGCAGCGAGATGCTTTGTCTTGCATAGAACCAGGTAAAATCATACGGCATTCCTAACCTCGGCAGCAGACGAGTGTCGCCAGATCTTGGCACTGCCAAAGTTGCAAAACTTCACCAATCTTTTTGCCAAGGTCTATTGCCAAGGCAGCAGGCCCATGCTGAGTCCACCTTCATTCTTGCTTACCCACCCCCCCTCCTTCCCCCCCTCCTCCCCACCTCCCCTCCCCTCCCCCTCCTCCCCTCACCCCCCCTCCCCCCCTCCTCCTCCTCCCCCCCCACCCCCCTCCCCCCCTCCCTCCCCACCCCCTCCTCCTCCTCCCCCCTCCTCCTCCCCCCTCCCCCCTCCCCCCCTCCTCCTCCCCCCCCCCCGCACTCCTCCCCCCCCCCCCCCCAATGTTCTCCCCCATGGCCCTCCTCCCTGTATCCCTTTGCTATCAATATAGGAAGGAGCTGCAGACACTGGTTTACATTGAAGACAGACAGCCTCCACTACCTCCTCCGGCAGCTTGTTCCAAACACCCACCACCTTTTCTGTGAAAAACGTTACCCCTTTAGGTTCCTATTAAATCTTTTCCCCTTCACCTTGAACCTATGTCCCCTGGTCCTCGATTCCCCTACTCTGGGAAAGAGACTGTGCGTCTACCCGATCTATTCCTCTCATGATTTTATACACCTCTTTATACAAGATCACGCCTGATCCTCCTACGCTCCAAGGAATAGAGACACAGCCTACTCAACCTCTCCCTGTAGCTCACACCCTCTAGTCCTGGCAACAAGCTTGTAATTCTTCTCTGTACCATTTCCAGCTTGACAATATCTTTCCTATAACATGGTGCCCAGAACTGAACACAATATTCTAAATACGGTCTCACCAACGCCTTATACAACTGCAACATGACCTCCCAACTTCTACACTCAACACTCTGACTGATGAAGGCCAAAGTGCCAAAAGCCTTTTTGACCACCTTGTCTACCTGCGACTCCACCTTCAAGGAACCATGCACCTGTACTCCTAGATCCCTCTGCTCTACAACACTACCCAGAGGCGACCATTCACTGTGTAGGTCCTGCCCTTGTTCGACGTCCCAAAATGCAACACCTCACACTTCTCTGTATTAAATTCCATCAACCATTCCTCCGCCCACCTGGCCAATCGATCCAGATCCTGCTGCAATCTTTCACAACCATCTTCACTATCTGCAAAACCGCTCACTTTTGTATCAACTGCAAACTTGCTAATCTTTCCCTGTATGTTCTCATCCAAATCATTGATGTAGATGACAAACAGTAATGGGCCCAGCACCGAACCCTGACATCCCTCCAGTCTGAGAAGCAACCTTCCACCATCACCCTCTGCTTCCTTCCATGGAGCCAATTTGCTATCCATTCAGTTATCTCTCCATGGATCCCATCCGATCTAACCTTCCAGAGCAGCCTACCATGCGGAACCTTGTTGAATGCGTTGCTGAAATCCATGTACACAACATCTACAGCTCTGCCCTCATCGACCTTTTGGGTCACGTCTTCAAAAAAATCAATCAGATTTGTAAGACACAACCTCCCAGGTACAAAACCATGCTGACTGTCCCTAATCAGCCCTTGCCCATCCAAATGCCTGTTAAACCTATCCCTCAGAATACTCCCTACTGGAATTTAGAAGGATGATGGAGGATCTTAAATTCTTAATGGATTGGACAGGCTAGATGCAGAAAAAACGTTCCCCATGGTGGGTGAGTCCAGAACAGTTTAAGAATAAGGGGTAGGCCATTTGGACTGAGATGAGGAAAAGCTTTTTCACCCAGAGAGTTGTGAATCTGTGGAATTCTCTTGCCACAGAAGGCAGTGGGGGCCAATTTACTGAATGTTTTCAAGAGAGAGTTACATATAGCACTTAGGGCTAAGGTAATCGAGGGATATGGGGGTAAAGCAGGAATGGGGTACTGATTTTGGATGATCGGCCAAGATCAAATTGAATGGCAGTGCCGTTTTGAAGGGCTGAATGGCCTACTCCTGCATCTATTTTCTATGTTTCTAGTCTCCAGCAACTGGTGTTCCTTCCTACACAATTATCTTATCAGGTTGCCAGGTCTTGCCCGCAGACATGCGATGCGCCTTTATGTATTGTTCCCGTGTCTGTAAACTAGGGTGACTCCATCTGCCTCACCCGACCAGCATTCCAAGCCAAGAGCAGCAGCAAAACTAACATCGTTCGCCGAGCATGTCCCCACGTGGCCAGCTAGACGGATAAATTATGAGCTTACAACTGCAGGAAATGGTTGCTGGCTCGGGAGGGGAGTCTGCAAGCGGACAGTGTTGGAATGTAGAAACACACACACAAATCCAGCAACAAACTAATCCGTAAATGCTTCTCGCGACTCTCAGTCCGCACCTTTCCAGCCGGTTCTGTACGAGCCGAAAGTATTTGTGTTCATCCAGCTGTGCTTCTGGCATGAATCCCTTCGAGCAGTCAGTGACCAAAACAAGTCGCCCTGAATAGTGGCTTTGTTTTCTTTGAGGCGAATGTCAAATCATGTGTCAGGATTGGATTACTGGAGCACTGCAGGAAACTGGCAAGCAAGCGAGCAAATTGTGTTACTGGCAACAGCTGATGTGCAAAAGTTGTCAATAGACACAAACTGCTGGAGTATCTCAGCGGGACAGGCAGCGTCTCTGGATAGAAGGAATGGGTGACGTTTCGGGTCGAGACCCTTCTTCAGGCTGTGTCTATCTTCGGTGTAAACCAGCATCTGCACTTCAAGAGAGAGCTGGATACGTTCAAGATTCAAGAGGGTTTATTGTCATGTGTCCCAGACAGGACGATGAAATTCTTGCTTTGCTCTTAAAGATAGCAGAGTCAGGGGATATGGGGAGAAGGCAGGAACGGGGTACTGATTGGGGATGATCAGCCATGTTCACATTGAATGGCGGTGCTGGCTCAAAGGGCTGAATGGCCTCCTCCTGCACCTATTGTCTATTGTCCTCCGACACTAACAGGGCAAACCATGTGCATTATCTTTACAGTTAGAAGGATTGCAAAACGTAAGAAGTCCAAATTTACAGAAGATAATTCAAATACAGAAAACGGTAAAATAGGCAATTTTGGCTCCCACCATACAGTTGCCTCAAGAGCTGGTGGCACAGCGGTAGAGTTGCTGCCTCACAGCGCCAGAGACCCGGGTTCCATCCCGACTACGGGCGCTGTCTGTACAGAGTTTGCACGTTCTCCCCGTGACATGCGTGGGTTTTCTCCGAGATCTTCGGTTTCCTCCCACACTCCAAAGACGTGCGAGTTTGTCGGTTAATTGGCTTGGCATCAGTGTATAAATGTACAATTGTGGTGTGTGTGTGTAGGATAGTGTTAATGTGCGTGGATCGCTGGTCGGTACAGGCTCGGTGGGCCGAAGGGCCTGTTTCCGCGCTGTAACTCCAAACTGAACTAAACGAAAAAGTCAAGAGACGTTCATGAACTTTAAAGAGAAAGATTCATGCAGGTGAATGCCTCTTGTTGCAATCAGAGATATTCAGTGTTTCCAAAGCTGCAGTTACGTTCCATACATTGGCCTCTAACTAAAATGTAGTCTGAAGTAACTTTTCCGATGCACCTCATTTATTTGATTGTTCCACCTTGCCCTGAGAGGTTTTTGCAAGATTCATGGATGTGAATGCTGCTTGGTACAAACAGACTAATTCAGTGTTTCCAAAGCGGTGGTTATGCGTCCATGCATCAGCCTGATGTTTACTACAGTGGCGCTGCGGTCGAGCCGCTGCCTCTCTGCCCCGTAGATCCGGGTTTGATCCTGACCTCGGGTGCTGTCTGTGCGGAGTTAGTGCGTTCTCCCTGACCTGTTTATGTCGCTGCGAGTAAGAACTTCATTGTTCCGTTTCAATAGATCTGACAAGTAAACACTCTGGACTTTTGACTCTCTTTCTAGTCCAAGTGTCTATTAGCGGCACATGGTTGCAGCGGGTAGAGCAGCTGCATCAAAGCGGCAAAAGGCCAAGTTCGATCCTGACCTCGGGCGCTGTCTGTACGGAGTTAGTAACGTTCTCCCTGTGACCACGTGGGGTCTCTCTGGCTGCTCCGGTTTCCTCCCACACTCCAGAGACGGGACAGGGTTGTAAGTTAATTTCCTTCTGTGATAGACAATAGACAATAGGGTGCAGGAGTAGGCCATTCGGCCCTTCGAGCCAGCACCGCCATTCAATGTGATCGTGGCTGATCATCCCCAATCAGTATCCCGTTCCTGCCTTCTCCCCATATCCCCTGACTCCGCTAACGTTAAGAGCCCTATCTAGCTCTCTCTTGAAAGTGTCTAGAGAACCGCCTCTGCTAGAGAGGCTCTTAACACCGCCAGCGTGAGAAGGATCTGCGGCAGAGATTGTAAAATTGTAAATTGTGTCAAGTGTGTAGGATAGTGCTAGTGCACGGGCTGACTGTTGGTCGGTGAGGGCTGAAGGGCCTGTCTCTATGCTATTTCTCTAAAGCCTAAATGAGGAGGAGGTAGTTGACCCAGGCATAATTAAAAACATTTGGTTTCGTTTAGAGATAGAGAAACAGGCCCTTCAGCCCACCGAGTCCACACTAACCCGCAGTTCCTCCTGTACACCAGTTTCTATATCTATCCTACAAACTAGGGACAAATTACAATTACAGAAACCATTCGCACCAGTTCATACCTGTTCACACTAGTTCTATGTTATCCCACTTTCCCATCCACTCCCTACACACTAGGGGGGCAATTTACAGAGGTGCCAGTTAACCGTCTTTGGGATGTGGAAGGAAACCGGAGCACCGGAGAAAACCCCCGCGGTCACAGGTAGGCCCTGCAGCAGCCTGGGGCTCGCCTGGATCGGCTGCTGCTTCAAAAGACTGAGCACCCAGACCAGACTGGACTTTGCAACAGACGCCCAAACCTGGCGACTCTCGCCGCGGTCTCAGTTGACTTTTTCTCTGCTCCTTGGACTAATCGGGGATCGTGCCTGGGTATGGTAATACTTTACTGAAATGTAGGCAAAAAAATAATTTCACTGTACATCTGTACGCATAATAATATGAACCATGGATTGGCCATCCATGAAGCAATCTGATTAACCGTGTACATTGGATCTTGTGGCCAACTAACTGCCCATAACTGAGCAGGGATGGCCTCATTGTTATTTTTAATTCACTATCTGGGCCATTGTTTCTTTCTCTCAAATTAAGTTCAGTTGATGTTGGAAAGAACTGCAGACGTTGGTTTAAATCAACAATCAACTGTAGACACAAAATGCTGGAGTAACTCAGCGTGACAGGGGGCATCTCTGGAGAGAAGGAATGGGTGACCTTTCGGGTCGAGACCCTTATTCTGTGGAATTCTCTGCCTCAGAGGGCGGTGGAGGCCGGTTCTCTGGATACTTTCAAGAGAGATCTAGATAGGGCTCTTAAAGATAGCGGAGTCAGGGGATATGGGGAGAAGGCAGGAACGGGGTACTGATTGTGGATGATCAGCCATGATCACATTGAATGGCGGTGCTGGCTCGAAGGGCCGAATGGCCTCCTCCTGCACCTATTGTCTATTCTCAAGTTCCATTTAGTCCAGTTCAGTTTATTGTCCCGTGTACCGAGGTACAGCGAAAAGCTTTTGTTGCGTGCTATCCAGTCAGCGGAAAGACAATACATGATTACAGTCGAGCCTTTCACAGTGTACAGATACATGATAAGGGAAGAACGTTTACGGATCGGATCCAACACAGTCCCAGGGGCAATGGCGCTCGTTTTGTGCAGCTGCGAATGAAGGAGGCCACGTGATCTTGTATGATACCGCTTTTTAAAAATATCCGTTCTTGACTTGCCGATAAAGCACCAAGTGCACGAGTCAAAGCGCCGAAGGGCGGCACGGTGGCGCAGCGGTAGAGTTGCTGCCTCACAGCGCCAGTGACCCCGGTTCGATCCTGACCACGGGTGCTGTCTGGACGGAGTTTGTACGTTCTCCCCGTGCATGTGACTCGAAGATCTGTCATGTTGCTGCAAGGAAGAATTCCATTGTTCTATTTTGGTAGATATGACAATTAAACGCTCTTGGCATTTGACCCTCTCTTACACGTTATCCCCGTGACCTGCGAGGGTTTTCTCCGAGATCTTCAGTTTCCTCCCGCACTCCAAAGCTGCACACGTTCGTAGGTTAATTGTTCTGTTTTCACGTTGTATCTCTAAACCTAAAGGGAAAGCAGTGTAGGAAAGAACGAACGGGAGGTGGGATGGGAGCAGCTGCTTGCGTGGGAATTTGCTCTGCAGTTGAACTGCGCGCTGTCACTCACTGCCAAGTTTTGAGCTTTTACGGAGCGCACACTTGCTGAGGTTCTGGAGAACATCCAGCGTTTTGTGGAACTCCATCCCAACCAGTGTCCATGGCTTCAGGAAAGAAACGAGTGATTTTATAAAGAGGATTCAACAAGAGTCAACAAAAGGCGTAGGATGGAACTGCAGATGCTGGTTCACACTGAAGGTGGACACAAAGTGCTGGAGTAACACAGCGGGACAGGCAGCATCTCTGGAGAGAAGGAATGGCTGACATTTTAGGATCGAGACCTTTCTTCAGACTGAGAGTTAAGACAATAGACAATAGGTGCAGGAGTAGGCCATTCGGCCCTTCGAGCTAGCAAGGGAGAGGTATGAAAAGGAGCAAAGAACAAATGAATGATAGATACAGGAAAGATGTCAGAAAAGATTCATGAGGATGTTGCCAGGACTCTCGGGCCTGAGCTATAGGGGGAGGTTGAGTAGGCTGGGTCTCTATTCCTTGGAGCACAGGAGTACGAGGGGTGATCTTATAGAGGTGTACAAAATCACGAGAGGAATAGATCGGGTAGATGCACAGAGTCTCTTGCCCAAAGTAGGGAAATCGAGGACCAGAGGACATAGGCTTAAGGTGAAGGGGAAAAGATTTAATAGGAATCTGAAGGGTAACTTTTTCACACCTAGGGTGGTGGGTGGATGGAATGAGCTGCCAGAGGAGGTAGTTGAGGCTGGGACTAATGCAGCGTTTAAGAAACAGTTATGCAGGCACATGGATAGGACAGGTTTGGATGGGATATGGGGAAAAGGCAAGAACGGGTTACTGATTGGGTGTGATCAGCCATGATCACATTGAATGCTGGTGTTGGCTTGAAGGGCCGAATGGCCTACTCCTGCACCTATTGTCTATTGATATGGGCCAAACGTGGGCAGGTGGGACAAGTGTAGAAGGGGCATTGTTGGCCGGTGTGGGCAAGTTAGGCCGAAAGGCCTGTTTCCGCACTGTATCACTCTATGGCTCTCGCCATAACTAAACTAAATTAAACAGAGACTTCGACCCAACTTGTCCATGTCCACCAGGATAGAAACATAGAAACATAGAAAATAGGTGCAGGAGTAGGCCATTTGGCCCTTCGAGCCTGCACCACCATTCAATATGATCATGGCTGATCATCCAACTCAGTATCCTGTACCTGCCTTCTCTCCATTACCCCTGATCCCTTTAGCCACAAGGGCCACGTCTAACTCCCTCTTAAATATAGCCAATGAACTGGCCTCAACTACCTTCTGTGGCAGATAATTCCAGAGACTCACCACTCTCTGTGTGAATTTTTTCTTCCTCATCTCGGTCCTAAAGGAATTCCCCCTTATCCTTAGACTGTGACCCCTTGTCCTGGACTTCCCCAACATCGGGAACAATCTTCCTGCATCTAGCCTATCCAACCCCTTAAGAATTTTGTAAGTTTCTATAAGATCCCCCCTCAGTCTTCTAAATTCTAGCGAGTACAAGCCAAGTCTATCCAGTCTTTCCTCATATGAAAGTCCCGACATCCCAGGAATCAGTCTGGTGAACCTTCTCTGTACCCCCTCTATGGCAAGTATATCTTTTCTCAGATTTGGAGACCAAAACTGTACGCAATACTCCGGGTGTGGTCTCACCAAAACTCTGTACACTGCAGTAGAACCTCCCTGCTCCTATACTCAAATCCTTTCGCTATGAATGCTAACATACCATTTGCTTTCTTCACTGCCTGCTGCACCTGCATGCCTACTTTCAATGATTGGTGTACCATGACACCCAGGTCTCGTTTGACCCTCATCTCCCCTTTTCCTAATTTGCCACCATTAAGATAATAGTCTACCCACCTGTTTTGCCACCAAAGTGGATAACCTCACATTTATCCACATTATACTGCATCTGCCATGCATTTGCCCACTCACCCAGCCTATCCAAGTCACCTTGCAGCCTCCTAGCATCCTCCTCACACCTAACACAACCCCCTAGCTTAGTGTCACCCGCAAACTTGGAGATGTTGCATTCAATTCCGTTGTCCAAATCATTAATATATATTGTAAATAGCTGGGGTCCCAGCACTGAGCCTTGCGGTACCCCACTAGTCACTGCCTACCATTCTGAAAAGGACCCGTTTACTCCTACCCTTTGCTTCCTGTCTGCCAGCCAGTTCTCTATCCACATCAATACTGAACCCCCAATACCATGTGCTTTAAGTTTGTATACTAATCTCTTATGTGGGACCTTGTCGAAAGTCCTCTGAAAGTCCAGATATAACACTTCCACTGGTTCTCCCTTATCCACTCTGCTAGTTACATCCTCGAAAAATTTTATAAGATTCGTCAGACATGATTTACCTTTCATAAATCCATGCTGACTTTGTCTAATGATTTCACCACTTTCCAAATGTACTGCTATCCGATCTTTAATAACTCTCTCTAGCAGTTTCCCCAGTACCGATGTTAGACTGACTGGTCTGTAATTCCCCATTTTCTCTCCCTCCTTTTTTAAAAAGTGGGGTTACATTAGCTACCCTCCAATCCTCAGGAACTACTCCGGAATGTAAGGAGTTTTGAAAAATTCTCACTAATGCATCCAATATTTCTGTGGCTACTTCCTTCAGTACTCTGGGATGCAGACTATCTGGCCCTGGGGATTTATCGGCCTTTAATTCAATTTACCTAACACCACTTCTCGGCTAACCTGGATTTCTCTCAGTTCCTCCACCTTATTTGACCCCCGGTCTCCTGCTATTTCCGGCAGGTTATTTATGTCTTCCTTAGTGAATACAGAACCAAAGTAGTTATTCAATTGGTCTGCCATGTCCTTGTTCCCCAAGATCAATTCACCTGTTTCTGACTGCAAGGGACCTACATTTGTTTTACCTAATCTCTTTCTCTTCACATATCTATAAAAACTTTTGCAGTCAGTTTTTATGTTCCCTGCCAGTTTTCTTTCATAATCTATTTTCCCTTTCCTAATTAAGCCCTTTGTCCTCCTCTGCTGAACTCTGAATTTCTCCCAGTCCTCTGGTAGGCTGCTTTTTCTGGCTAATTTGTATGCTTCATCTTTTGTTTTTATACTATCCCTGATTTCCCTTGTTATCCATGGATGCACTACCTACCCAGATTTATTGTTTTGCCAAACAGGGATGAACAATTGTTGTAGTTCATCCATGCAGTCTTTAAATGCCTTCCATTGCACATCCACTGTCAACCCTTTAAGAATCACTTGCCAGTCTATCTTGGCCAGTTCACCTCATACCTTCAAAGTTACCTTTGTTTAAGTTCAGAACCCTTATTTCTGACTTAATTATGTCACTCTCAGGAGTGACACAATTATGTCAGGATGCTCCATCTAAGATAATCCAATTTGTAAAAGGATGAGAAGGAGAGCTTTAATGCTGAAATCTGTTTGTAAATGGAACTCCTCCATGTGTCAGGCACTGCCGTTTGATGCCATCCTACCAGCTCCCCTTTTGAAGTGAAGGCGCTCGCTGAAACTTCACACCATCAAAAGGAAAAAGATGAAAGGCCAAAACAGCAGGGAAACTGCACAAATCACCAAGGCAGGATTGTTCATATCTTGGATATTAAATGGAAATGCATCATAAACTGAAACAGAAGTGTGGATAACATGAGTTGTAGAGAGAGGTTTAAGATGGACCTCAGTGACAACTTTGTTCACTCGGAGGGGGTTGCCCTTATCTGGAACGAGCTGCCCGGGATGACTATAGAAGCAGATCTAATTATGACTTTCAAGGCATTAGACAATAGACAATAGGTGCAGGAGTAGGCCATTCGGCCCTTCGAGCCAGCACCGCCATTCAATGTGATCATGGCTGATCATCCCCAATCAGTACCCCGTTCCTGCCTTCTCCCCATATCCCCTGACTCCGCTATCTTCAAGAGCCCTATCTAGCTCTCTCTAGAAAGCATCCAGAGAACCGGCCTCCACTGCCTTCCGAGGCAGAGAATTCCACACACTCACAACTCTCTGCGTGGAAAAGTGTTTCCTCACTGTGGCCCCTGGTTCTGGACTCCCCCAACATCGGGAACATGTTTTTTTTATTGAGACAATTACGCCAATTTCTATGACGATTTGGACAGATGTATGGATAGGAAGGGTTTTGAGGGATCTGGGCCAAATGCAGGCAAGTGGGACCAGCCCAATATGTCGGCATGGGCAAGGTGGGCCGAACGGCCTATATCCCGGTTGTATAACAGGGCAGCATGGTGGCGCAGTGGTAGAGTTGCTGCCTTACGGGGCTTGCAGCGCGGGAGACCCGGGTTCGATCCTGACCACGGGTGCTGTCTGTACAGAGTTTGCACGTTCTCCCCATGACCGTGTGGGTTTTCTCCGAGATTTCCCCACACTCCAGAGACGTACAGCTATCTATTGGTGTAAGTGTAAATTGTCCCTAGTGTGTGTCGGATAGTGTTAGTGACAGGCAGTGCTGAACTACTATCTACGTTTGATGTCCCTCGGACTATCCTTGACCAGACTTTGCACGAAACGTTATTCCCTTATCATGTGTCTGTACACCGTAAATGGATGGATTGTAATCATGTATTGTCTTTATTGTCTGAAGAAGGGTTTTGGCCCGAAGCGTTGCCTATTTCCTTCGCTCCCTAGATGCTGGCGCACCCGCTGAGTTTCACCAGCACTTTTGTCTACCATGTATTGTCTTTCCGCTGACTGGTTAGCACACCACAAAAATCTTTTCACTGTACCTCGGTACACGTATAAACTAAACTGAAATTGATCCTTAACGTGGGGGGATCATTGGTCGGCGCGGACCCGGTGGGCCAAAGGGCCTGTTCCCGCGCTGTATCGCTAAACTAAACTCAACTCCAACTAAAGCTAAACTCTGTGTCTCGTGATCCTAACCGTACAACGGAGAAGGTGGCGCAGCGGTAGAGTTGCTGCCTTACAGCGAATGCAGCGCCGGAGACCCGGGTTCCATCCCGACTACGGGTGCTGTCTGCACGGAGTTTGTCCGTTCTCCCCGTGACCCGCGTGGGTTTTCTCCGAGATCTTCGGTTTCCTCCCACACTCCAAAGATGTGCAGGTTTGTAGGTTAATTGGCTTGGTAAAAATGTACAATTGTCCAAGTTGGCGATATGCAGAGCATTGCCCTGCCGTCTACAAAATTCAGAAGGAGATGAGGAAAATTAGAACGGAGATGAAGAAAACAATTTTCACATAGAGTTGTGAGTGCATTGAATTCTCTGCCTCAGTGGGCAGTGGAGGCCGGTTCTCTGGATACTTTCAAGAGAGAGTTAGATAGAACTCTTAGGGATAGCAGAGTCAGGGGATATGGGGAGAAGGCAGGAACGGGGTACTGATTTGGAGTGATCACATTGAATGGTGGTGCTGGCTCGAAGGGCTGAATGGCCTCCTCCTGCACCTATTGTCTATTGTCTATTGGTTGGGATTCATGTTTGGCTGCTGCTGCTGCTCATTAGTAGCAAAGCAGATTACATTAAGGCTTGCACTGACCGGGCTGAGTTTGCATTGATTGAAGATGGAGTTTAGCCTGAAGCGAGTGGAAAGTCGGAAGACAAGAATAACCTGATTTGGCTCCGTTGAAATCTGAGTGGATGGACAGTCACCCTCAACAGAGCCCGGGCTTGTAATTGATGCCCGTATGTTGGGTGGCAGTGGAGACAGACACACAATGCTGGAGTAACACGCAGGTACAGGCTGCACTTTGGTGAAAAGGAGTAGGTCGAGTCCCTTCTTCAAACTCCAGCTTTTTGTGTCTACACCCATTCCTTCTCTCCAGAGATGCTGCCAGTCCCGCTGAATTACTCCAGCATTTTTCTGTCTACCTTGGATTTAAACCGGCATCTGCAGTTCCGTCCTACACATGATAAAGGGAATAACGTTTAGTGCAAGGTAAAGCCAGTAAAATCCGATTAAAGACAGTCCGAGGCAGGCACGGAAATCGCTATCAAAACATTGGGGGGGGGACACAATTTCTTGGCGGCCGCGCGCGCGTGCGCACACACTCACACGCTCTACGCGCACACACGCGAGGCTTCGGCCGTGGGGCTTGCGGACGGTAACATCGGGAGCTGACCTGGTTGGTGACCGACTCCAGCAACAGCAGCTTCGTCCGCCCCGAATCGTTGGGCCCGTTCACGGGGCCTTTCATCGCCCGGCGGGGGATTCAACATCGGGAACCCTGATCGCCTCGACGCAGCATTTTGATATTAAGCCGTGCCGGGCGCTGAAATGCCTCGCGAACGGGCAGATTCAGCCCTTAGAAAGCGTCTGATATTTTTCCGGATTACAAAACATGGGGGGGATTGCCCCCACCACCTCTCAAAGGGGGGGGTGGATGCCCCCCCCCCCCCAGGATTTCCACCCATGGTCCGAGGGTCACCAATGAGGTAGATAGTAGTTACATAGAAACATAGAAAATAGGTGCAGGAGTAGGCCATTCGGCCCTTCGAGCCTGCACCGCCATTCAATATGATCATGGCTGATCATCCAACTCAGTATCCTGTACCTGCCTTCTCTCCATATCCCCTGATCCCTTTAGCCACAAGGGCCACATCTAACTCCCTCTTAAATATAGCCAACGAACTGGCCTCAACTACCTTCTGTGGCAGAGAATTCCAGAGACTCACCACTCTTTGTGTGAAAAATGTTTTTCTCATCTCGGTCCTAAAGGAATTCCCCCTTATCCTTAGACTGTGAACCCTTGTTCTGGACCTCCCCAACATCGGGACAAATCTTCCTGCATCTAGCCTGTCCAACCCCTTAAGAATTTTGTAAGTTTCTATAAGATCCCCCCTCAATCTTCTAAATTCTAGTGAGTATAAGTCAAGTCTATCCAGTCTTTCCTCATATGAAAGTCCTGACATCCCAGGAATCAGTCCTGACATCCCAGGAATAGTTGAGGTCCACTCTCTAGCTGTGTTCAGTTGCCTGAGAGCAGCTTTTTGTGTTTACCCTGGAACTATTTCTCAGCATCACCTTCACGTGCAGAGAGAACGGACAGAGAAAAATTGTACTGAGGGCCGGAAGGAAACACAGACCAGTTGGAAAAATATGATCACATTGAAACCTTTCAAACTTCACGAAACAGTAATCTACGTTTATTTAACTGAGTGTTCCATAGGCCGTTTGCAATCGCCATCTCTGTAGCTTTTGGAATAAATTGGTTCTGGAACAAATTGTAAAATAACTTTTTTGTTCTCTGGCTGTTTTCTCAGCTGCGTCCAGCCCGTGTCGGACGGAACTGCAGATGCTGTAGTTCCGCCAAAGAGAGACGCAAATTGCTGGCGTAACTCAGCGGGACGGGCAGCGTCTCTGGTGAGAAGGAATGGGTGACGTCTCGGGTCCAGACTTCATCAGACGAAGGGACACGACCCGAAACGTCACCCATTCCTTCTCTCCAGAGATGCTGCCTGTCCCGCTGTGTTACTCCAGCATTTTGTACGAATACAGAGGGTGAACTAATTTGGGAGTGATCTTTATTCCTCCGCTATATATGATACTCACGACATTATTTTATTGTTCCTGTGTTATTATTTTTAACCTAAACTTATGCAGAATATTTTAAAATGTAAAACTATGTCGGCATGGTGACGCAGCGGTAGAGTTGCTGCCTCGCAGCGCCGGAGACCCGGGCTCCATCCTGACTACGGGCGCTGTCTGTACGGAGTTTGCACGTTCTCTCCGTGCATGTTATGTTGCCGCAACGAAGAATTTCATTGTTCCATTTCAGTAGATATGAGAATCATGACCCTCTGTAAGAATAAATTCTTTGGAGCGCAGAAGGTTAAGGGGGGACTTGATTGAGGTCTTTAAAATGATGAAAGGGATAGACAGAGTTGACGTGGATACGTTTTTCCCATTGAGGGTAGGGAAGATTCAAACAAGAGGGCATGACATGAGAATTAAGGGACAGAAGTTTAGGGGTAACGTGAGGGGGAACTTCTTTACTCAGAGGGTGGTGTCTGTGTGGAATGAGCTTCCAGCAGAAGTGGTGGAGGCAGGATCGATTTTAACATTTAAGAGTAAAGTGGATAGGTATATGGACGTGAAGGGAATGGAGGGGTATGGTCTGAGTGCAGGTAGATGGGACTAGGGGAAAACAAATGGTCGGCACGGACTGGAAGGGCCGAGAGGGCCTGTTTCCGTGCTGTAATTGTTATATGGTTATATGGTTATAACACATTCTCCCCGAGACCGCGTGGGTTTTCTCCGAGATCTTCGGTTTCCTCCCACACTCCAAATACATACAGGTTTGTAGGTTAATTGGCTTGGCATGAATGTAAAGCTGTCCCATTAAGAGTGTGCGTTATGGGCCTGACCCACTTACGCAAGGTTTTTCGGCGACCGCCGGCGCCCGTCATAAGTCGCTGAAAATGTTCAACATGTTGAAACCTCAGCGGCGATCAGAAAGACGCTACGACTCTTTGGGCGAACGAGGAGACGGCTCACGACCGTACGGGCGACACGTCGCGGGGTGAAGCCTGTACGGTCGTGAGTAGTGGCCCAAAGAGTCGCACCTTGTTCTGGTCGCCGCTGGATTTTCAACATGTTGAGAATTTCCGCCGACCTGCTGTGACTATGACGGGCGCCGGCAGTCGCTGACAAAAATGACATAAGGGGTGCAGGCCCATTTGTGTGCAGGTCGGACGTGACCGCGTGGGTTTTCTCCGGGTGCTCCGGTTTCCTCCCACACTCCAAAGACGTGCAGGTTAGTAGGTTGATTGCCTTTTACAAATTGTCCCAAGTGTGTAATAAAAAAAACTAGTATACGGGGTGATAGATGGTCGGCACTGACCCGATAGGCCAAAGGTTCCCACGCTGTATCTTTAAAGTCAACTAAATTACCACACAAACTGTAAAATCTCACAAACTAAGGTACTAGCTCACAGTAAATCGGACTTGGAAGTCGGCTGAGTTTAGTTTCAGTGTACCGAGGTACAGTGAAAATAGTTTATGTTGCGTGCTCTCCAGTCAGCAGAAAGACAATACATGATCACAGTCTACAGATACATGATAAGGGAATAATGTTTAGTGCAAGGGAAAGTCCGATCAAAGATAGTCCGAGGGTCACCAATGAGGTAGATAGTAGTTCAGGACCGCTCTCTGGTTGCGGTGGGGTGGTTCAGTTGCCTGATAACAGCTGGGAAGAAACTGTCCCTGAATCTGGAGGTGTGCGTTTTCACTCCCTCTTTTGCCCGAGGGGAGAAGAGGAAGTGGCCGGGGTGAGACCGGTCCTTGATGATGCTGCTGGCCTTGCCGAGGCAGCGTGAGGTGTAGATGGAGTCGATGGAAGGGAGGTTGGTGTGGGCTGCGTCCACATAGTATGGAAACAGGCCCTTCGGCCCACCATGCCCATGCCAATCAACATTCACAAGTTATAGGAACAGAATTAAGCCATTGGGCCCATCGAGTCTACCCCGCCATTCAATCTTGGCTGATCTCTGCCTCCTAACCCCATTCTCCTGCCTTCTCCCCATATCCCCTGACACCCGTGCCAATCTATCTATGTCTGCCTTAAAAATTATCCATTGACTTGACCTCTACAGCCTTCTCATCGTATGTAATCCCACTCATTCCTGGGATCATTCTTGTAAACCAGATGGCAGCATCTCTGGAGAGAAGGAATGGGTGACGTTTCGGGTTGAGATCCTTGTTCTGTATCATCACCGTCTATCTCTCTCGTTTCCCTCTCCCCTGACTCTCGGTCTGAAGAAGGGTCTCGAGCCGAGACGTCACCCATTCCTTCTCTCCAGAGATGCGGCCTGTCCTGCTGAGTTACTCCAGCATTTGTAACTGCGCTTCAAGCTTCTGTGCTCCTTGGTTAACTATTTAAGAAACCGCAGTTTCATGCAGAAGCCCCCTGGCAGTAATATAATCACATGTCGATGTTTACTTTCTCACGCACTTCACAGTATTCCAGATGGATTGTGTATATCCACTGAACTCAGGTTGATGCAGCTACCAGCCTAGTGTGAGATCAGATGCTTCATTACATGCTGACACTGGGTAATCCTGGTCTACAGAACACGGAGGGGGGGGGGGGGGGGGGAGAGAGACAGAAGGGGGGGGGGAGAGAGGCAGGGGGTGGGAGGGAGGGGGGGAGGGAGACGGAGGGGAGGCAGGGAGACGGAGGGAAGGGGGGACAGACAGAGGGAAGGGGGGACACACAGGGGGAGAGACAGAGGGGGACATGGGTGGGGAGACAGAGAGGGGGAGCAGGGGAGGTGGACAGAGGAAGGAGGTGGGGGGGGGAGGGAGAGACGGAGGGGGGGGAGGGAGTGGGGAGAGAGAGGGTCCACAATTTGCTACAATTTCTTGCAGGTCCTCTGGTCTCGGTGTGAATAAGGAATGTTTATCGCATCGTCTCTCCTATAATGTCAGGTTGCAAGGGCCAGGCACCTCTGGATTAATGCCTCATCCGTCAGGAATTGAAAACGTTATTCCTTGCACTTTCTCGCATTCTGCCAACTCGGTGCTAAAAGAATGATCACAGCCCAGACCATCGCACAAACCAACCTCCCTTCCACTGACTCCATCTACACCTCACGCTGCCTCGGCAAGGCCAGCAGCATCATCAAGGACCAGTCGCACTCCGGCCACTCCCTCTTCTCCCCTCTCCCATCGGGCAAGAGGTACAGAAGTGTGAAAACGCACACCTCCAGATTCAGGGACAGTTTCTTCCCAGCTGTGGTCAGCCAACTGAACCGTCCTATCACAACTGGAGAGCGGTCCTGAACTACTATCTACCACATTGGTGACCCTCGGTCTATCCTATAGACAATAGACAATAGGTGCAGGAGTAGGTCATCCGGCCCTTTGAGCCAGCATTGCCATTCAATGTGATCATGGCTGATCATCCCCAATCAGTACCCCGTTCCTGCCTTCTCCCCATATCCCCTGACTCCGCTATTTTTAAGAGCCCTATCCAGCTCGCTCTTGAAAGCATCCAGAGAACCTTGATCGGACTTTGCTGGCTTTACCTTGCACTAAACGTTATTCTCCTATCATGAGGTTAGAAAAAACGTTCTCACCCAGAGAGTTGTGAATTTGTGGAATTCCCTGCCACTGAGGGCAGTGGAGGCCAAATCACTGGATGGATTTAAGAAAGAGTTAGATAGAGCTCTTTGGGCTGGTGGAGTCAAAGGATATGGGGAGAAGGCAGGCACGGATTATTGATTCGGGACGATTGGAGTAACTCAGCGGGTCAGGCAGCATCTGTGGAGAACATGGATAGGTGACGTCTTCTGCCCTCGATTCACCTACTCTGGGCGTCTACCCGATCTATTCCTCTCGTGATTTTGTACACCTCTATAAGATCACCCCTCATCCTTCTGTGCTCCATGGAATAAAGCCCCAGCCTACTCAGCCTCTCCCTATAGCTCACACCCTCTAGACCTGGCAACATCCTCGTACATCTTCTCTGACCCATTTCCAGCTTGCCAATATCTTTCCTATAACATGGTGCCCAGACCTGAACACAATACTCTAAATGTGGTCTCACCATATAACCATATAACAATTACAGCACGGAAACAGGCCCTCTCGGCCCTTCCAGTCCGTGCCGACCATTTATTTTCCCCTTGTCCCCATCTACCTGCACTCAGACCATACCCTCCATTCCCTTCACGTCCATATACCTATCCACTTTACTTTAAATGTTAAATCGATCCTGCCTCCACCACTTCTGCTGGAAGCTCATTCCACACAGCCACCACCCTCTGAGTAAAGAAGTTCCCCCTCACGTTACCCTAAACTTCTGTCCTTAATTCTCATGTCATGCCCTCTTGTTTGAATCTTCCCTACCCTCAATGGGGAAAACGTATCCACGTCAACTCTGTCTATCCCTTTCATCATTTTAAATACCTCAATCAAGTCCCCCTTACTGCGCTCCAAAGAATAAAGACCTAACTTGTTTCAACTTTCTCTGTAACATAGTTGCTGGAACCCTGGCAACATTCTAGTAAATCCCGGTTTTGTATCTCTCTCTATTTTGTTGACATCCTTCCTATAATTAGGCGACCAAAATTGTTTACACCATACTCCAGAATTGGTCTTACCAATGCCTTGTACAATTTTAAACTATTACTTCCCTACTCCTATATTCAATGCTCTGATTTATAAAGGCCAGCACACCAAAGGCTTTCTTTACCACCCTATCTACATGCGATTCCACCTTCAGGGAACTATGCACAGTTATTCTAGATCTCTCTGTTCCACAGCATTCCTCAATTCCGTACCATTTACCATGTATGTCCTATTTTGATTTGTCCTGCCAAGATGTAGCACTTCACACTTAACAGCATTAAACTCCATCTGCCATCTTTCAGCCCACTTTTCCAAATGGCCCAAATCTCTCTGTAGACTTTGAAAATCTACTTCATTATTCACTAACACCACCTATCTTAGTATCATCTGCATACTTACTTATCCAATTTTTCCACACCATCATCCAGATCAATTGATGTACATGACAAACAAACAGTGGACCCAGCACAGATCCCTGAGGCAACCCCCTGGTCACCGGCTTCCAACCTGACAAACAGCCATCCACCATTACTCTCTGACATCTCCCATTCAGCCACTGTTGAATCCATCTTGCTACTCCGCCATTAACACCCAAAGATTGAACCTTCTTAACCAACCTTCCATGGGGAACCTTGTCAAAGGCCAGTGTCACAAGTTATACAACTGCAACATGACCTCCCGACATCTATACTCAATACTCTGACTGATGAAGGCCAATGTTCCAAAAGCCTCTTTGACCACATTCAATTATTATAGGAAATTACCATTTCCGACTCTTAGTGTAGTTTAGAGATACAGCATAGAAACAGGCCCTTCGGCCCACCGAGTCCATCGATCACCCTGTACACTGGTTCTATCCCACACACTGGGGACAATTCACAGAAGCCAATTAACCGACAAACCTGCACGTCTTTGGAGTGTAGGAGAAAACCGGAGCGCCCGGAGAAAACCCACGCAGTCACGGGGAGAACGTGCAAACTCCGTACAGACAATGAGACTCAACAAGGCGACTTTGAAACTGGTAGGACTTGGGTGGGAGAGGGGCAGAGTGAGAGTGATAGCAAGGGTTGCTTATAGTTAGAGAAATCAGATGGCGGGACTGTCATATGCTGAGAGAATGGAGCGGCTGGGCTTGTACACTCTGGAGTTTAGAAGGATTAGAGGGGTTGCTGTGGGTGTCTTATTGAATCATATAAGATTATTAAGGGTTTGGACACGCTTGTGGCAGGAAACGTGTTCCCGATGTTGGGGGAGTCCAGAACCAGGGGCCACAGTTTAAGAATAAGGAGTAAGCTATTTAGAACGGAGATGAGGAAACGCTTTTTCACACAGAGAGTTGTGAGTCTGTGGAATTCTCTGCCTCAGAGGGCGGTGGAGGCCGTTTCTCTGGATGCTTTCAAGAGAGAGCTAGATAGGGCTCTTAAAGATAGCGGAGTCAGGGGATATGGGGAGAAGGCAGGAACGGGGTACTGATTGGGGATGATCAGCCATGATCACATTGAATGGCGGTGCTGGCTAGAAGGGCCGAATGGCCTCCTCCTGCACCTATTGTCTATAATATGCATGCCCGCTGGGTTGTAAGCTGCCAAACTACTGACTTCTTCCACTGACCTTGGACGCACTTGAATCGTATCACACTACCTGATGTATATTATGGTTTGCAGCTCAATCAACATAATAAAATGTTTAAGAGCTGACTGAACAAAAGGGGCAGCTGAGGGGAAGATTTATTCAGGTTTGGAGCAATCTTCCTTGAATGACTCCGTTAAGATGCTTCCAGCATCGCAGATCAAGGTCTTCAAGTGAGTGAGCCTTCAACGATGTTCGGGGTCTTGCCGTCACAATCTCACAAGTCCATAAATTCTGGGAGCAGAATTAGGCCATTCGGCCCATCACGTGTCCTCCAGCATTCAATCGTGGCTGATCTATCTCTCCCTCTCAACTCCATTCTCCTGCCTTCTCCCCATAACCCCTGACACCCGTTGCAATCTCTGCGTGTTAATTGCATGTGAACGTGCGTTTAGCCTTGCGTTCATCCCGTACCACCAGACTGATTCCTGGGATGGCACGACTTCCATATGAAGAAAGACTGGATAGACTCGGCTTGTACTCGCTGGAATTTAGGAGATTGAGGGGGGATCGTATAGGGACTTACAAAATTCTTAAGGGGTTGGACAGGCTAGATGCAGGAAGATTGTTCCCGATGTTGGGGAAGTCCAGGACAAGGGGTCACAGTTTAAGGATAAGGGGGAAGTCTTTTAGGACCACGATGAGAAGATCATTTTTCACACCGAGAGTGGTGAGTCTGTGGAATTCTCTGCCACAGAAGGTAGTTGAGGCCAGTTAATTTTCTATGATTCTAGGTATCTATGATTCTAGGTGTCGAACGCTTTGCCTGAGAAACAGAGGACATGGGTTTAAGGGGAGAGAGGGGAGGTTTGACAGGAACCCGATTGCCCACTTTCTTCATACAAAGTCTGGTTGATATGTGGAGGAGGTGTTGGCTGGGGCAAATACTGTAACAACATTCAAACTGCTCTCTTTACGGGACTTTATACCCTTGAATATGAATAGTTTAGTGTGAGAGTGCAGCGTAGGTTCACGAGGCTAATTCCCGGGATGGCGGGACTGTCACATGTTGAGAGAATGGAGCGACTGGAATTTAGAAGGATGAGAGGGAATCTTATTGAAACATGTAAGATTATTAAGGGTTTGGACACGCTAGAGGCTGGAAACATGTTCCCAATGTTGGGGGAGTCCAGAACCAGGGGCCACAGTTTAAGAATATTGGGTGTGGACAAAAATGCTGGAGAAACTCAGCGGGTGAGGAAGCAGCTGTGGAGGGAAGGAATAGATGACGTTTCGGGCCGAGACCCTGCTTTAGATTCAATATTGGGGCACTGATCGGGAATGATCAGCCATGATTGCATTGAATGGCGGTGCTGGCTCGAAGGGCCGAATGGCCTACTCCTGCACCTATTGTCTAGAATAAGGGGTAGGCCATTTAGAATGGAGATGAGAAAAAACTTTTTCACCCAGAGAGTTGTGATTGTGTGGAATTTTCTGCCACAGAAGGCAGTGGAGGCCAATTCACTGGATGCTTTCAAGAGAGAGTTAGATAGAGCTCTGAAAGGTAACGTAGTCAAGGGATGTGGGGAGAAGGCAGGAACGGGGACTGATTGGGGATGATCAGCCTTGATCACATTGAACGGCGATGCTGGCTCGAAGGGCCGAATGGCCTCCTCCTGCACCTATTGTCAATTGACCCACCGAAGGCACGCAAACCAGCGACCCCCGCACACTAACACCATCCTACACGCACTAGGGACAATTTAGATATATATACCAAGCCAATTAACCTACAAAATTGTGCATCTTTGGAGTGCAGGAGGAAATCGAAGATCTCGGAGAAAACCCAGGTTACGGGGAGAACATGGAGCAGTCAATGTCTGACCTTCCTGTCCTGGGCCTCCTCCATGGCCAGAGTGAGTCCCACCGCAAATTGGAGGAGCAGCACCTCATATTTCGCTTGGGTAGTTTACACCCCGGCGGTATGAACATTGACCTCCAATTTCAGGTAGTCCCTGCTTTCTCCCTCCTTCCCCCTCCCCTTTACCCCACTCTCCCCGCAGCCCGACTGTCTCCGCCTCTTCCTTTCTTCGTCCCCCACCCACGCCGCACATCAGTCTGAAGAAGGGTCTCGACCCGAAACGTCACCCATTCCTTCGCTCCGTAGACGCTGCCTCACCCGCTGAGTGTCTCCAGCATTTTTGTCTACCGTTGATTTTTCCAGCATCTGCAGTCCCTTCTTAAACATAAAATATAATTGAATCATTGAACCATTGACCAAGAAATGATGACAATCCGTCAAGTGGCATTATCTGCAAACTTTAGATATCGGAAGTAATTTCTCTAAATTGGATGTTTTATTGTTCAGTATTCTGCAATAAATGTAACAAACTGGCCACAGAGTTCAAGTTCCGAGATACAGTTCAGTTTATTGTCACGTGTACCCAGGTACAGTAAAAGCTTTTGTTGCGTACTATCCAGTCAGCGGAAAGACAATACATGATTACAATCGAGCCATTTACGCACAGATACATGATAAGGGAATAACGTTCAGTGCAAGGTAAAGCCAGCAAAGTCCGATCAAGGATAGTCCGAGGGTCACCAATGAGGTCGATAGTAGTTCAGCACCGCCCTCTGGTTGTGGTAGGACGGTTCAGTTGCCTGATAACAGCTGGGAAGAAACTGTCCCTGAATCTGGAGGTGTGCGTTTTCATACTTCTGTACCTGTTGCCTGATGGGAGAGGGGAGAAGAGGGAGTGGCCAGGGTGCGACTGGTCCTTGATGATGCTGCTGGCCTTGCCGAGGCAGCGTGAGGTGTAGATGGAGTCAGTGGAAGGGAGGTTGGTTTGTGTGATGGTCTGGGCTGCGTCCGCAATTCGCTGCAATTATTTGCGGTCTTGGATGGAGCTGTTCCCAAACCAAGCTGTGATGCATCCCGACAAAACCACGGAATTTTACGGATTCACGGGAGGTTGTCTTGGAGGGGAGGATGCTCCTCAAACTGCGGAGCATCCTGGACAATACAGATCACCCCCTCCATGACACACTGGTCAACCTGAGGAGCACCTTCAGCAACAGACTGGTTCCACCAAGATGCAGCACAGAACGCCACAGGAGATCCTTCCTCCCTGTGGCTATCAAACTGTACAACTCCTCCCCCATCTGTCGTGGGGTAGACTGAGACTAACTTTACCTCCCCCCCCCCCCCCCCCCCCCCCCAAACCTTACACATCCCCAATCCCTTCCACTCGTCACTTTAATTTCATGTATCTTGTGTTTTATGACTGTTGGCCGATCATTTTCCCCTCCTGGGATCAATAAAGTTCTATCGTACCGTAGAAAAGGTTTTAGTTCTGAACTCTGGATCTCTCTGCTCCAGGTGCAATGTGGACAGCTGAACCTTTGAGACATTTACGAGAATAATTTAATATTCTACTCCTTCCCCCCCCACCCCTTCCAGCGGGAATGGGCTGTTACACTCGTCCGGAAACATTAGTATACATCTGGCAGTACTATATGTTTTATTTAGAACATGTAAAACAATCAAAGTTAAAAACAATAAAATAAAATGAACAGTAAACCTATCCCCAACTCATCGAATAACTTCTCAAACATCACAAATTAAATCGTACATGTTCGAAAAGGAGAAGGAGGAACATTCATTCCAACCCCTTCTGCGCTACTTATCAATGAATTCACAAACTTTATATTGTTTACATAAATATACACACACGCACACAAACATCCATACATAGTCAATAGGTGCAGGAGTAGGCCATTCGGCCCTTCGAGCCAGCACCGCCATTCAATGTGATCATGGCTGATCATCCACAATCAGTACCCCGTTCCTGCCTTCTCCCCATATCCCCTGACTCCGCTATCTTTAAGAGCCCTATCCAGCTCTCTCTTGAAAGTATTCAGAGAACCGGCCTCCACTGATCTCTGAGGCAGAGAGTTCCACAGACTCACAACTCTCTGTGAGAAAAAGTGTTTCCTCGTCTCCGTTCTATCTGGCTTACTCCTTATTCTTAAACTGTGGCCCCTGGTTCTGGATTCCCCCAACATCGGGAACATGTTTCCTGCCTCTAGCATGTCTAAACCCTTAATAATCTTACATATTTCAATAAGATCCCCTCTCATCCTTCTAAACTCCAGAGTGTACAAGCCCAGCCGCTCCATTCTCTCAGCATATGACAGTCCCGGCATCCCGGGAATTAACCTTGTAAACCTACGCTGCACTCCCTCTACAGTAAGAATGTCCGTCCTCAAGTTAGGGGACCAAAACTGCACACAGTACTCCAGGTGTGGTCTCACTAGGGCTCTGTACAACTGCAGAAGGACCTCGTCTGGCAGAATACCGCAGGCCAGGTCCACAGCAAGAAGGTCCAGTGAACAAACATCAAACTGAACAATGAAGAGACCCTATGAAGACGGAGGGATAAACCGTGTGTGTGAAAGGAGATGGGCGGAATAACTCAACACTGGGGCAGCGTGAATGCAGCAAAACCAAGGAGTTGTGAAAAAAAATAGAATAGGAAAGCAGAACGAGGGCATTGAATTTTTGGGGAAATATAAAAAAATCTTGCATTCCAGTCATAACAATTGTTTAGTTTAGAGATACTGCTCGGAAACAGGCCCTTCGGCCTACGGAGTCCGTGCTGACCAGCGATCCCTGCACATTAGAGAGAGTTCGATTTAGCTCTTGGGGCGAAGGGAATCGAGGGATATGGGGATAAAGCAGGAACGGGGTACTGATTTTGGATGATTGGCCATTATCATATTGAATGGCGGTGCTGGCTTGAAGGGCCGAATGGCCTACTCCTGCACCTATTTTCTGTTTCTATGGACACCATCCTACACATACTAGGGGCAATTTCCAATTTTTACCGAAACCAATTAACGTACAAACCTGTACGTCTTTGTAATGTGGGAGGAAACCGGAGCACCCGGAGAAAACCCATGCGGACACAGGGAGAACGTACAAACTCTCTTTAATAGAAACATAAAAAAATAGGTGCCGGAGTAGGCCATTCGGCCCTTAGAGCCAGCACCGCCATTCAATATGATCATGGCTGATCATCCAAAATCAGTATCCTGTTCCTGCATTTTCCCCATATGCCCCGATTCCTTTAGCTTTAAGAGCTAAATCTAACTCACTCACTCTTGAAAACATCCAGTGAATTGGCCTCCACTGCCTTCTGTGGCAGAGAATTCCACAGATTCACAACTCTGGATGAAAACATTTTTCCTCATCTCAGTCCTAAATGGACGACCCCTACATCGGGAACATTTTTCCTGCATCCAATCCTTTAAGAATTTTATATGTTTCTATAAGATATCCTCTCATCCTTCTAAATTCCAATGAATACAAGCCCAGTAGACCCATTCTTTCATCATATGTCAGTCCTGCCATCCCTGGAATTAACCTGGTGAACATACGCTGCACTCCCTCAATAGCAAGAATGTCCTTCCTCAAATTAGGAGACCAAAATTACACACAATACTGCAGGTGCGGTCTCACTAACGCACTGTCAACTGCAGTAGGACCTCCTTGCTCCTAAACTCAAATCCCCTCGCGATGAAGGCCAACATAACATTTGCTTTCTTCTCTGCCTGCTGTACCTGCATGCTTACTTTCAGTGACTGATGTACAAGGACACCCAGGTCTCGTTGCACCTCCCCTTTTCCTAATCTGACACCATTCATTCCCGCTGAGTTACTCCAGTTTTTTGTGTCTACCATTCAGATAATAATCCGTCTTCTTGTTCTTGCCACCTCACATTTCTCCACATTATACTGCATCTGCCATGCATCTGCCCACTCACCCAACCTGTCCACCAGCTACCCTGCAGCCTCATAGCATCCTTGCAGATCACACTGCCACCCAGCTTTGTGTCATCCGCACATGATCAGTAACTGAAGACAATTACAAAGCTCTTTTGAGCGGTAGAAGGTTGAAAATGGTTCACTATAATGATCAGTGCTGGGCTCACGGCTGTTCAGAATCTATATTAATAATTCAGTCTTCAGAATCAAAAAATCTTTTTCGAAATTTGGCCTGTTGGGAGAAAAGTTGGTACAGAGGAGAATCAAAGCAAATTTTCAGAAGAGCTGAGAAGCAATGAAAATATAAATTGAGCTTCAGCGAGTGCTGGAGTAACTCAGCGGGTCAGGCAGCATCTGTGGAGAACATGGATAGATGACGTTTCACAGATTGCTGGAGTAACTAAGCGGGTCAGGCAACATCTGTGGGGAACATGGATAGGTGACGTTTCACAGAGTGCTGGAGTAACTCAGCGGGTCAGGCAGCATCTGTGGAGAACATGGATAGGTGACGTTTCACAGAGTGCTGGAGTAACTCAGCGGGTCAGGCAGCATCTGTGGAGAACATGGATAGGTGACGTTTCACAGAGTGCTGGAGTAACTCAGCGGGTCAGGCAGCATCTGTGGAGAACATGGATAGGTGACGTTTCACAGAGTGCTGGAGTACCTCAGCGGGTCAGGCAGCATCTCTGGAGGGAAGGGATGGGCGACGTTTCGCGTAGAGCCTTTTTCAGACTGGGAGTCAGGGGAGAGGGAGGGACATAGATAAAGAATGCAAGGTGTGAAAACGAGACATCAAAGGGGAGGATGTTCGCAAATGTATTATAGATCATTGGTTACACAAAAAGCTGGAGAAACTCAGCGGGTGCAGCAGCATCTAAGGAGCGAAGGGGATAGGCGACGTTTCGGGTCGAGACCCTTCTTCAGACTGGTCAGGGATCAGGGAAACGAGAGATATAGACGGTGATGTGGAGAGATAAAGAACAATGAATGAAAGATATGCAAAAACGTATCGATGATAATGGGAACAAGCCATTGTAAGCTGTTTGTGGTGTGAAAATGAGAAGCAAGTGCAACTAGCTTCTATCATAGATCATTGTTAGCTCGTGGAAGGTGACAGCGAAACACACAAAGATATAAGATAACAATTATATCTCGAGGACACTCAGACTGGTCGGAGAACTAGTGTTAAAGAAGTAACTGCAGATGCTGGAGAATCGAGGGAACACAAAATGCTGGAGAAACTCAGCGGGTGCGGCAGCATCTAAGGAGCGAAGGAGATAGGCAACGTTTCGGGCCGAAACCCTTCCACCCGAAACGTCGCCTATCTCCTTCGCTCCTTAGATGCTGCTGCACCCGCTGAGTTTCTCCAGCTTTTTGTGCACCCCCTTCTTCAGACTGATGGGAGGTGGGGGGGGGGGGGGGGAGAAGAAAGGAAAAAGGAGGATGAGGAGCCCGAGGGCTGAGGGAGAGGTGGGACGGGGAGGAGACAGCAAGGGTTAACAGAATTGAGAAAATTCAACGTTCAAGCCCAAAGGATGCAGACTCCCCAAGCGGAATATGAGGTGCTGTTCCTCCAACGTGGTGTTGCTCACTCTGGCCATGGAGGAGGCCCAGGACCGAGAGGTCGGATACGGAATGGGAGGGGGAGTTGAAGTACTGAGCCACCGGGAGGTCGGGTTGGTTTTTGCGGACCAAGCAGAGGTGTTAGGTGAAACGATCGCTAAGCCTCCGCTTGGTCTCACCGATATAGATCATCTGGCATCTGGAGCAGCGGATGCAGTAGATGAGGTTGGAGGAGGTGCAGGTGAACCTCTGTCGGACCTGGAAGGACTGCTTGGGTCCCTGAAAGGAGTGGAGGGGGGAGGTGAAGGGACAAGTGTAGCATCTCTTGCGGTTGCAAGGGAAAGTGCCCGGGGAAGGGGTAGAGCGGGAGGGAAGGGAAGAATTGACAGGGAATTGCGGAGGGAGTGGTCTTTGCGGAAGGCAGACAGGGAGGGAGGGATGGGAAGATGTGGCGAGTGGAGGGGTCACGTTGGAGGTGGCGAAACTGGCGGAGGACCATGTGTTGTATGTGCCGGCTGGTGGGGTGAAAGGTGAGGACCAGGGGGACTCTGCCCTTGATGGGAGTGGGGGAATGGGGAGAGAGGGCAGTGTTGCGGGGTATGGAGGAGACCCTGGTGCGAGCCTCATCTATAATGGGGGAGGGGGATCCCCGTTCTCTGAAGAATGAGGCCATTTGTGATGACCTGGTGTGGAACACCTCATCCTGGGAGCAGAGGCGGTGTAGACGGAGGAATTGGGAATAGGGATAGAGTCCTTACAGGAAGCAGGGTGGGAGGAAGAGTAGTCCAGGTAGCTGTGGGAGTCTGTTGGTTTGTAGTGGATGTCGGTCAGGAGTGTATCACCTGCAATAGAGATGGTGAGGTCAAGGAATGGTAGGGAAGTGTCGGAAATGGTCCAAGTGTATTTGAGTGCCGGATGGAAGTTGCTGGTGAAATGGATGAAGTCAGTCAGTTGACGACGGAGAGTGTCTGAGGTGTCCTGAACATAGGTGGGGAGGGATTTAACAAAGGGGGATAGGACGGAGTCAAGGTATGTGGAAATGTGTTCGGTGGGGCACGAACAGGCAGAGACAAGGTCGGAGAACTAGGATGGGGGAGGGATGGAAAGAGAGGGAAAGCAAGGGTTACTTGAAGTTAGGGAAGTCAATGTTCATACCGCTGGGGTATAAGCTGCCCAAGCGAGGTGCTGTTCCTCAAATTTGCGCTGGGCCTCACTCAGACAATGGAGGAGGCCCAGGACAGAAAATACTTAATACACATGTAATCTTGCTCCTAGTGCAGGCTCTGTGGGCCAAAGGGCCTGTTTCCTCGCTGTATCTCTATACTAAGCTAAAACTAAACTTCTAACTCGAGTAATTATCCACAAAGCCTGTGGATACAGTGCAATCTCCTTGTAAACTGCTGCTTGCGGCCTTGAATATCTGGCTTTGTTTGATAGCGCTGTCTCTGTTTGTAGCCACTTGGCCAGAGTCTTTGAGACATAAACTGTCCTCAACTCACACCTTCAGAGCAGCAGTCAGCTTACACTCATCCACTGGTCTGCATGTTCTATCATAGAGACATATACAGCATGGAAACAGGCCATTCAGCCCAAACAGCCCATGCTGACCAAAATGCTCCATCTGAGCTGGTTCCATTGCTGCATTTGAATCTCAATGGGATCTCATTGAAACATATAAGATTGTTAAGGGATTGGACACGCCAGAGCGAGAACACATGTTCCCGATGTTGGGGGAAGTCCAGAACCAGAGGCCACAGTTTAAGATTAAGGAGGAAGCCATTCAGAACGGAGACGAGGAAACACTTCTTCTCACAGAGAGTGGTGAGTCTGTGGAATTCTCTGCCTCAGAGGGCGGTGGAGGCCGGTTCTCTGGATGCTTTCAAGAGAGAGCTAGATAGGGCTCTTAAAGATAGCGGAGTCAGGGGATATGGGGAGAAGGCAGGAACGGGGTACTGATTGGGGATGATCAGCCATGATCACATTGAATTGCGGTGCTGGCTCGAAGGGCCGAATGGCCTACTCCTGCACCTATTGTCTATTGTCTATTTGGCCCACGTCCCTCGAAACCTTTCAGTTCAGTTTAGTTTATTGTCACGTGTACCGAGGTACAGTGAATCACTTTTGTTGCGTGCTAACCAGTCAGCGGAAAGACAGGATTACAATCGAGCCGTTCACAGTGTATAAGATCCATGAGGGAATACTGTTTTGTGCCAGGTAAAGCCAACAAAGTCTGATGATGTTTATTGGTCAAGTATTCACATACAAGAAATTTGCCTTGGTGCTCCACCCGCAAGTGCCAACATAGAAACATGGGATGATTCAGTTGCCTGATAAAAGAAACTGTCCCTGAATCTGGAGGTGTGCATTTTCACACTCGATCGTTTTCACACTTTATCCATGAATCTATCCAAATGTCATTAAAATGTTCTAATTGTACCAGTCTCAACCACCTCCTCTGGCAGCTCGTTGCATACACCCACCACCCTCTGTGTGCAAAAGGTGCTTCTCAGGTTCCTATATTTTCAAATATAGAACAGTACAGTAGAGGAAAAGGCCATTCGGCCCACAATGTCTGTGCTGATCATAATGCCGGAATGAACTGATCTGCCTGCTTGTGATCCCTGTCCCTCCATTCCCTGCGTATCCGTGAGTCTATCCATAAGCCTCTTAAACACCAGTTCACGCAGGGCCTTCAGGTGGGCAGCAGGAGGCGCCCCCGGGTCGCAAAGATGGCCAGCAGAGGAGAGGAACGTCGGTTTACGGGAACTGCTCCAGTACATCGAGCGTGTTTAAGGAACAAACATTTCCCACGATGTTTCCACTGGTGGGAGAGTCTAGGACTAGAGAGCACAGCCTAAGAATTAAAGGACACACCATTAGAAAGGTGATGATGGCGTGTGAATCTGTGGAGTTTATTGTGGACTCATTGGGTATTTTTAAGGCAGAGATAGATAGATACTTGATTAGTGCAGGTTTCGGGAGTTATGGGGAGAAGGCAGGAGAATGGGGTTAGGAGGGAGAGATAGATCAGCCATGATTGAATGGCAAAGTAGACATAATGGTCTGAATAGACAATAGATAATAGGTGCAGGAGTAGGCCAGCACCGCCATTCACTGTGATCATGGCTGATCATCCACAATCAATACCCCGTTCCTGCCTTCTTCCCATATCCCCTGAGTACGCTATCTTTAAGAGCCCTATCTAGCTCTCTCTTGAAAGTATCCAGAGAACCGGCATCCAGGTTACAAGATTAATTCCCGGGATGGCGGGACTGTCACATGTTGAGAGAATGGAGTCACTGGGCTTGTACACTCTGGAGTTTAGAAGGATGAGAGGGGATCTTATTGAAACATATAAGATTATTATGGGTTTGGACACACTAGAGGCAAGAAGCATGTTCCCGATGTTGGGGGAGTCCAGAACCAGGGGCCACACACAGTTTAAGAATATGAGGCAAGCCATTTAGAACGGAGACGAGGAAACACTTTTTCACACAGAGAGTTGTGAATCTGTGGAATTCTCTGCCTCAGAGGGCGGTGGAGGCCGGTTCTCTGGATACTTTCTAAGAGAGAGCTAGATAGGACTCTGAAAGATAGCGGAGTCAGGGGATATGGGGAGAAGGCAGGAACGGGGTACTGATTGGGGATGATCAGCCATGATCACATTGAATGGCGGTGCTGGCTCAAAGGGCCGAATGGCCTACTCCTGCACCTATTGTCTGTTGCTTTAAAATGTGTTTCCTTCCTCTAGTGTTTTTGAACTAGATTGAGCCGCTGGAGCAGAGCGTATCCGTCAGCCACTGGGCTGGCTGCCGTGTGATTGAATCAGGCGTGTGTAATGGAGTATCATTGTCCTCCCTCATCCCTTCCAGGCGCCGCTTGATGTCGCAACGATCTTCGTTGGAAACTCTGGAAGACATCGAGGAAAATGCTCCACTGCGGAGGTAGGAACACGACTGGCGTTCACACGCAAGCGTTTACCCTTCTCTTCCTTATGCCCCACCCGCATAGCGCAGCACGATGGCGCAGCGGGTAGAGCTGCTGCCTCACCGCGCCAGTGACCCGGGTTCCGTCCCGACTGCGGGTGCTGTCTGTACAGAGTTTGCACGTTCTCCCCGTGACCTGCGTGGGTTTTCTCCGAGTTCTTCGGTTTCCTCCCGCGCTCCGAAGACGTGCAGGTTTGTGGGTTAATCGGCATTGGAATACATGTAAATTGTCCCCAGTGTGTGTAGGATAGTGTTAGCGTGCGGGGATCGCTAGTCGGCGCGGACTCAGTGGGCCGAAGGGCCTGTTTCTGCACTGTATCTCTACACTAACCTAAACTGGTTGTGCCCCCATATCTCCTCCACCCACATCTCTTCCACTGACCTCCCATTTCACACTTTCATCCTCGAGTTCATAAGTCATAGGAGCAGCATTAGGCCATTTGGCCCATCAAGTCTACTCCGCCATTCGATCAAGGCTGATCTATCTCTAACCCTCAACCCCATTATCCTGCCTAAGATAGACACATAAAACTGGAGCAACTCAGCGGGACGGGCAACATCTCTGGAGAAAGGGAGTAGGTGACGTTTCAGGTTGGAACCCTTCTTCAGACTGAGAGTCAGGGGAGTCCAGAACCAGGAGCCACAGTTTAAGAATAAGGGGCAAGTCATTTAGAACGGAGACGAGGAAACACATTTTCACACAGAGAGTTGTGAGTGTGGAATTCTCTGCCTCAGAGGACGGTGGAGGCCGGTTCTCTGGATACTTTCAAGAGAGAGCTAGATAGGGCTCTTAAAGATAGCGGAGTCAGGGGATATGGGGAGAAGGCAGGAACGGGGTACTGATTGGGGATGATCAGCCATGATCACATTGAATGGCGGTGCTGGCTTGAAGGGCCGAATAGCCTACTCCTGCACCTATTGCCTTTTGTCTGATGTCTATTGAGAGGGAGGCACAGAGATGAGGAAGGGCAAGGTGTGAAAACGAGATATCAAAGGGGATGAAGGTCAAGACAGATGTAGAATAAGACTAAGACTTTTGCCTTCCATCACAGTGAGGAGGTGTTTGGTGAACTCACTGTGGTGGATGTTAAATTTGTGTTTATTATGTGTTTTTGTTACTTTTATTATATGTATGACTGCAGGCACGAAAATTTCGTTCAGACCGAAAGGTCTGAATGACAATAAAGGTAATCTAATTAATCAAATAGATCAATGTTAGCTAGGGGAAGGTGATAACAAGGCGTACAAAGGTAATAAAACAGACCTGCAGGTGTCTGAAGAAGGGTTTTGGCCCAAAACGTTGCTTATTTCCTTCGCTCCATAGATGCTTCTCCCCCAGCACTTTTGTCTACCTTCGATTTTCCAGCATCTGCCGTTCCTTCTTAAACAAATAATAAAACAGACTGAAAGGTAGAGAAGGCCAGAACATAAAAGGGCGCAGCCCACAATGACCCATTCTGCCAGGTGATGTTGTGAGTCGGGAGCCTTCTACGGACTTCACCCGCTGAGTTACTCCAGCATTTGGAGTTTTCCTTCTTGGTCTGAGAAGAGTTGATTCAAGCTCGACAATCTCAAGGATGAATGACTGAAGCATTTTCGGATAACTTTGCTAAAGCCTCCTTTCATCATAAAGATATATATTCCTCTTCATCCTGACTGCAACTCGCCTGTAATCATTCTTCCCGCATGGGGCCGCAGCGATGGGAATTCATTTCCCTCACCTAAAATGGGGTCGATTCTGCACAAGAGAACAGTGCTGCCTGTTAAATAAATATACAGGGTATTCAGAAAGTATTCACACCACTTATTAATAATGTTTAATGTTTTATGTATCATTCCTAACTGTCACTATGCCTGGTTGTCACTTGCGGGCGGAGCACCAAGGCAAATTTCTTGTATATGAATACTTGGCCAATAAACTTATTCAATTCAAATTCACTTTTTCCACATTTTGTTGGCCTACTCCTGCACCTATTGTCTATTGATCAACATGTCCCTTCTACACTAGTCCCACCTGCCTGCGTTTGGCCCATATCACGCTGAACCCTGTCCTACCCACGTACCTGCCTAAATGTCTTTTAAACATTATGATAGTCCCAGCCTCAACTACCTCCTCTGGCAGCTTGTTTCATACACGCACCATGGTGAAAAAGGAGCCCCCCCCCCCTCAGATTCCTATTAAATCTTTCCGCCCTCACCTTAAGCCTGCGCCCTCTGGCTCCTGATTCCCCCACTCAGTGCAGGGAGTGGGTGAGAAAGTGTAAGAACATGAAACTAGTTTGTACGGGGTGATGGATGGTCAGCAGGGACTCGATGGGCAGAAGGGCCTGTCTCCACGCTGTGTCTTCCAAGCAATTCAATTGATCAAGATTGCAGTGCTGGAACAGGCCCTTCGGCCCACACCATCCATGCTGAACATAACGTCGCTAAACTAATTTGTGAACTATACTCCCTCATTTCATGCGTATCTATGTGATACAGAGTGGAAACAGGCCCTTCGGCTCAACACGTCCCATCTATACTAGTCTCACCTGTCTACGTTTGGCCCGTATCCTTCTAAACCCTGTCCTATCAATGTACCTGTCTAAATATTTCTTAAATATTGTGATAGTCCCAGCCTCAACTACCTCCTCTGGCAGCTCGTTCCCTGCACCCACCACCCTTTGTGTGAAAACGTTGCCCCTTGAGTTCCTATTAAATCTTTCATAGAATTGTGGACGCAGCCCAGACCAGCGCACAAACCAACCTCCCTTCCATTGACTCCATCTACACCTCACGCTGCCTCGGCAAGGCCAGCAGCATCATCAAGGACCAGTCTCACCCCGGCCACTCCCTCTTCTCCCCTCTCCCATCGGGCAAGAGGTACAGAAGTGTGAAAACAAACGCACACCTCCAGATTCAGGGACAGTTTCTTCCCAGCTGTGATCAGGCAACTGAACCGTCCTACCACAACCAGAGAGCGGTCCTGAACTACTATCTACCTCATTGGTGACCCTCGGACTATCTTTAATCGGACTTTGCTGGCTTTACCTTGCACTAAACATTGTTCCCTTTATTATATGTAGGAAGGAACTGCAGATGCCGGTTTAAACCGAAGATTGACACAAAAAGCTGGAGTAAAAGCGGTGCTGGCTCGAAGGGCCGAATGGCCTCCTCCTGCTCCTATTTTCTATGTAACTCAGCGGGTCAGACAGCATCTCCGGAGAAAAGGAACAGATGTCGACACAGCTGGAGTCTGAAGCGGGGGTCACCCATTCCTTGTCTCCAGAGATACTGCCAGTCCCGCTGAGTTACTCCAGATTTTCGTGTCGATCTTTGGTTTAAAGTAGCATTTGCAGTTCCTTCCTCCACACAACAATTCAGATCTTTGCAACGAGGGAATTCCTGGCACTTGGGTTAAATTGGGTACCGGTGGCACAGCGGTAGAGACGCTACCTCACAGCGCCAGAGACCCTGGTTCGATCCTGACCACGAGTGCTGGCTGTGTGGAGTTTGCACGTTCTCTCTCTGTGTGACCGCGTAGGCCATTCTCTTGGTGCTCAGGATTCCAAATACCTGCAGGCTTGTCGGCCACTCCAGCCTTTTGTGTCCACCTGCTCCCTTTATCGAGTTCGTTTTACCTGATCGATTCCTCTCCTGATTCGGGACACATTTGGGGCCTTTCGAAAAGCCTCTAAAGTGCCGGCTGCGGCAGTTTGAACGAATGAATAAGTGTATTGGCCCAGGTATTCACATACAAGGAATTTGCCTTGGTGCTCCGCCCGCAAGTGACAACATGACACGCAGTGACAGTTAAGACTAATACATAAAACATTAAACATTAATAATAAAACATGTGGTTCAGTTTGCCTTTCATTACCGAGAGGGGGAACTTGCAGTGATTCCGATCAATGGTTGATGTTCTAACAGGCCTTTTGTTTGGCAGGTGCAGAACGCTGTCTGGTTCTCCTCAACCAAAGAGCTTTAAGAAGATTCACTTCATCAAAAGCATGCGTCAATATGACACCAGAAACGGCAGGTATGTGGCAGTCTGCTAAAAGCAATAGAATTCTGAACTGTTACCAATGAGTCAGAGAGAGAGAGAGCGAGAGGATTTTATTTGATGGCATTATAGTTTGGTTACCTTGGATTTCTGTGAATAAACCTTTGTGGGTGAGGTCGCCAGGCAACTAGCGATTTACAGATCAAAGGTAGAACCGACTGCTGTCAGAGCTAAGGTGGGCCTTGGTCACAGTGTAGGCATGAAACGGAGGATGGACACAAAATGCTGGAGTAACTCAGCGGGACATTCTGGAGGGAAGGAACGGGCGACGTTTCGGGCCGAGACCCTTCTTCAGACTAGTTCGGGACAAGGGAAAGGAGAGATATGATACCAGTTTATTCATCCGCGGAGGGAAAGCGGTCTGGCGACAGTCACGACACACAACTTGAATCGTGTACGAAAACTTGAAATGAAAAGTGAAAACAAAACGGAAAGGACAAGCGAGCGTTGGCTGGCTGCCGGGCGTGTGAACGGCGCCTAAACTGGAACGATCGAACGCACGCACGCAGACTTATCCCCTGGGCAGAGGATTCTAAACGAGAGTGTCCCCCACATCCGGTCTCCCTTTGTTCTCGCAACTTCCCTCACGCCGGTCCCCCAACGCCAGGTCGCCATTGTTCTTCATGATATGGACGGTGATGTAGAGAGATAAAGAACAATGAAGCAAAGATATGCATGATAAAGGAAACGGGCCATTGTTGGCTGTTTGTTGGGTGAAAACAAGAAGCTGGTGCCGCATGGGTGGGGAGGGATGGAGAGAGAGAGAGAGAGAGAGGGAGGGAATGCCGGGGCTACCTGAAGTGGGAGAAATCAATGCTCATACCACTGGGCTGTATGGTGCCCAAGTGAAATATGTCTACTGTATCCGTTCTTCCAGGTGTCAACTTCTCTACAGCGATCGCTTTGCTGACCACCTCCGCTTAATCCGTCTTAACCAACCTGATCTCCCGGTGGCTCAGCACTTCAACTCCCCTCCCATTCCCAATCTGACCTCTCTGCCTTGGGCCTCCTCCATTGCCAGAGTGCGGCCCAGCGCAAATTGGAGAAAGAGCACCTCATATTTCACTTGGGTAGCTTACACCACAGCGGTATGAACATTGACTTCTCTAACTTCCGATAGTCCTTAGACAATAGGTGCAGGCCTTTGGCCTTTCGAGCCAGCACCGCCATTCAATGTGATCATGGCTGATCATCCACAATCAGACCCCGTTCCTGCCTTCTCCCCATATCCCCCCACTCCTCTATTTTTAAGAGCTCGATCTAGCTCTCTCTTGAAAATATCCAGAGAACTGGCCCTCTGAGGCAGAGAATTCCACAGACTCACAACTCTCTGGTGTGAAAAAGTGTTTCCTCGTCTCCGTTCTAAATGGCTTACCCCTTATTCTTAAACTGTGGCCCCTAGTTCTGGACCCCCCAACATCGGGAACATGTTCCTGCCTCTAGCGTGTCCAAACCCTTAACAATCTTATATGTTTCAATGAGATTCCCTCTCATCCTTCTAAATTCCAGAGTATACAAGCCCAGCCGCTCCATTCTCTCAGCATATTCTCTTGTTTTCTCATTCCTTCCCCTCCTCCTTCCCAGCTCTCCCACGTCCTACTGTCTCCGCCTCTTCCTTTCTTCCCCCCCCCCCCCCCCGACATCAGTCTGAGGAAGGGTCTCGACCCGAAACGTCACCTGTTCCTTCGCTCCATAGATGCTGCCTCACCGCTGAGTTCCTCCAGCATTTTTGTCTAAGCGAAATATGATGTATGTACAATATATGTACGAAATATGCTGTTCCTCCAAGTTGTGTTTAACCATATAACCATATAACAATTACAGCACGGAAATAGGCCCTCTCGGCCCTTCCAGTCCGTGCCGACCATTTGTTTTCCCCTAGTCCCATCTACCTGCACTCAGACCATACCCCTCCATTCCCTTCACGTCCATATACCTATCCACTTTACTTTTAAATGTTAAAATCGATCCTGCCTCCACCACTTCTGCTGGAAGCTCATTCCACACAGCCACCACCCTCTGAGTAAAGAAGTTCCCCCTCACGTTACCCCTAAACTTCTGTCCCTTAATTCTCATGTCATGCCCTCTTGTTTGAATCTTCCCTACCCTCAATGGGAAAAACGTATCCACGTCAACTCTGTCTATCCCTTTCATCATTTTAAAGACCTCAATCAAGTCCCCCCTTAACCTTCTGCGCTCCAAAGAATAAAGACCTAACTTGTTCAACCTTTCTCTGTAACATAGTTGCTGGAACCCTGGCAACATTCTAGTAAATCTCCTCTGTACTCTCTCTATTTTGTTGACATCCTTCCTATAACTAGGCGACCAAAATTGTACACCATACTCCAGAATTGGTCTTACCAATGCCTTGTACAATTTTAACATTACTTTCCTAACATTAACAAATTTAACATTACTTCCCTACTCCTATATTCAATGCTCTGATTTATAAAGGCCAGCACACCAAAGGCTTTCTTTACCACCCTATCTACATGCGATTCCACCTTCAGGGAACTATGCACAGTTATTCCTAGATCCCTCTGTTCAGAGTGTTTAGCCTCACTCTGACCATGGAGGGCAGTCACGGTGGCGCAGGGTAGAGTTGCTGCCTTACAGCGAGCGCAGCGCCAGAGACCCTGGTTCGATCCCGACTACGGGCGCTGTCTGCACGTTCTCCCCGTGACCTGCGTGGGTTTTCTCCGAGATCTTCGGTTTCCTCCCACACTCCAAAGACGTACAGGTTTGTAGGTTAATTGGCTTGATTTTTTTAAAAAAACAATTTTTTTAAATGTAAAATTGTCCAAGTTGGCGATATGCAGACTACTGCCCTGCCAACTGCAAAATTCAGAAGGTTCAGAAGGAGGAGGCCCAGGACAGAAAGGTCAGTGTGGGAATGGGAAGGAGAATAGGAAGGAAGACATAGCATGTGCGGGATAGAGTAGGAAGGAACTGTGGATACTGAAGATAAACACAAAATACTGGTGTTGGGAACGGTCTCTGTAGAAAGCGGCAAGCTTCCACCCCATCAGCCGTCGCGTACAACACTTAATCCTCTGACCTTGCCGCCACCTCCAACGGGATCCCACACCTAGCCACATCCGCAGAGACCGTTCCCTCTCTGGGCAACTCCTCCCTTCCCACCCAAACCACCCCCTCCCCAGGTACCTTCCCCTGCAACCGCAGGAGATGCAACACCTGTCCCCGTACCTCCCCCCTCGCCTCCAGGGACCCCGACAGTATCTAGTCTATGATGGGGTTCTCTAGCTCTGGGTGATACACTGTGGGGTAGCAGCCCAGGGACGTTGAAGGCTGAAGGCAATGTCAACGAGGGTGGTTAAGAAGGCTTGAGACGTATAACTTTAGACATACAGCGCAGAAACAGGCCCTTTGATCCACCAAGTGCGCGCTAACCAACGATCGCCCTGCACACTAGTTCTATCCTACACACTAGGGTCAATTTACCGAACCCAATTAACCTACAAAACCTGTATGTGTTCGGAGAGCGAGGAGAAACCCGAGCACCCGGAGAAAACCCACGCAGGTCACAGGGAGAACGTACGAACTCCGTACAGACAGCACCCGTAGCCAGGATTGAACCTGGGTCTCCGGCGCTGTTGGGCGTTAATTCTATCTGTCGTGGAAAGGCTGCAAGTGAACTGGCTGACAAGGTAATCCTCCTCTTATAATGTGTAAAGAAGGGCTCACCCCCTCCATGACACACTGGTCAACCTGAGGAGCACCTTCAGCAACAGACTGGTTCCACCAAGATGCAGCACAGAACGCCACAGGAGATCCTTCCTCCCTGTGGCTATCAAACTGTACACCCCTCCCCATTCTGTCGTGGGGTAGACTGAGACTGACTCCCCCCCCCCCCCCCCCCCCCCCACCCCCTCTCCAATCTTTGCTCATCCCCAATCCTTTCCACTCGTCACTTTAGTTTCATTTATTTTGTGTTTTATGACTGTTGGCCGATCAATTTCCCTCCTGGGATCAATAAAGCTCTGTCGTATCGAAACGTCACCTATTCCCTCCAGAGATGCTGCCTGACCCGCTGAGTTACTCCAGCACTCTGTGAAACGTCACCTATCCATGTTCTCCACAGATGCTGCCTGACCCGCTGAGTTACTCCAGCACTCTGTGAAACGTCACCTATCCATGTTCTCCACAGATGCTGCCTGACCCAATAACCTTTCTTCCCAATAACCCTCTCTGGCTAAACCCCTCCCTTCACCACCTCCAGTTTAAATTCCAGTTGGAATATTTTGGAGAACCAAGAACCAAGAACCAAGACCCGCTGAGTTACTCCAGCACTCTGGGCCTGCTTGGTATTGTTAACTTTATTCTCATCACTTGTACCATTATTTTTTGCGTGCTATCCAGTCAAAGGAAAGATCATACGTAATTAGAAGTAGCTGCAGGTGCTGGTTTACCCTGAAGATGGCCACAAAATGCTGGAGTAAGTCAGCGGGACAGGCAGCATCTCTGGAGAACAAGAAGAAAATGAATACTTAATGTTTCGGGTTGGAAGGGTACAACATTTAGTGCACGATAAACTCCATTTAGAGATAGTTGAATGGTCTCCAATGAGGTAGATTGGAAGTGTGGACCGCACTCGAGCTGGTGAGAGGACGCTCCAGTTGCCTGCTAACAGCTGGGAAGAAATTGTGGAAGAAGGAACTGCAGACGCTGGTATAATTGAAGCAGACACAAAATGCTGGAGTAACTCAGCGGGTGAGGCAGCGTCTCTGGAGAGAAGGAATGACCCTTCAGTCTCGACCCGAAACGTCACCCATTCCTTCTCTCCAGAGATGCTGCCTGTCCCGCTCAGTTACTCCGGCACATAGTGTTTTACTGAGCTTGCATGTTTGATCTTCCATAACCAGAACTCTCTCAAGTCTGAAGAAGGGTCCTGATGGAACATTGACATTCTTACTTGCTGCAGCTCAACAGAATATGTAAACATAGTACACTGTAAACCATATAATAAACGAGAGAAAAAATGATACATAGGTACACCTAAAAATAAACAAACAATAATAGCGCAAAAAGACAAAAACCAAATCCCCTGTGTCAATGTAGTTCAGAGGTTATTTGGAGGTTGTAGTGTTTAATAGACAATAGACAATAGATGCTGGAGTTGGCCATTCGGCCCTTCGAGCCAGCACCGCCATTCATTGTGATCATGGCTGATCATCCCCAATCAGTACCCCGTTCCTGCCTTCTCCCCATTTCCCTTGACTCCGCTCTCTTTAAGAGCCCTATCTAGCTCTCTCTTGAAAGTATCCAGAGAACCGGCCTCCACCGCCCTCTGAGGCAGAGAATTCCACAGACTCACCACTCTCTGTGAGAAAAAGTGTTTCCTCGTCTCTGTTGTAACTGGCCTTACCCCTTATTCTAAAACTGTGGCCCCTGGTTCTGGACTGCTTGACGGTTGTAGGGACGAAGTTGTTCCTGAACCTGGTCGTGAATGTAATGGTGCAGGCGGTCTGAGCAACGGAGCAACCATCACTCATGTCCGTCTGAGGCAGCGACTGATCAAATCGTGACTACCCCTTTACTTACTTCAGTTTATTTGACCCAGGTACAGTGAAAATCTTTTGTTGCGTGCTGAGAGACAGTACATGATTACAATCGAGCCACTTGCAGTGGACAGATACATCGACAGATACTCAGAGGGTGGTGTATTTGTGGAATTCATTGCCACAGAAGGCTGTGGAGGCCAAGTCAATGGATATTTGTAAGGCAGAGGTAGACAGATTCTTGATCAGTACGGGTGTCAGAGGTTTTGGGGAGAAGGCAGGAGAATGGGGTTAGGAGGGAGAGATAGATCAGCCATGACTGAATGGTGTAGACCTGATGGGCCGCATGGCCTAATTCTGCTCCCATCACTGAACAGACATAAAAACATAGAAAATAGGTGCAGGAGTAGGCCATTCGGCCCTTCGAGCCTGCACCGCCATTCAATATGATCATGGCTGATCATCCAACTCAGTATCCTGTACCTGCCTTCTCTCCATACCCCCTGATCCCTTTAGCCACAAGGGCCACATCTAACTCCCTCTTAAATATAGCCAATGAACTGGCCTCAACTACCTTCTGTGGCAGAGAATTCCAGAGACTCACCACTCCCTGTGTGAAAACTGTTTTCCTCATCTCGGTCCTAAAGGAATTCCCCCTTATCCTTAAACTGTGACTGGACTATGGACCTTATCCTTGTTCTGGACTATGAACCTATGAACCTATATAGGGAATAATGTTCAGTGCAAGATAAAGTTGAGTAAAGTTTGATTAAAGATAGTCCGCAGGTCCCCGATGAGGTAGATGGGATGTCAGGACCGCTCTCCAGTTGGTGAGAGGACAGTTCAGTTGCCTGATCACAGCTGGGAAGAAACGGTCCCTGAATCTGGAGGTGCGTGTTCTCACACTTCTGTACTACTTGCCCGATGGGAGAGGGGAGTCAAACAATTGATTTCAATATTCTGAAGAAGGGTCTCGAACCAGAATCGTCACCTATTCCTTTTTCTCCAGAGATGCTGCCTGGCCCGCTGAGTTACTCCAGCTTTTTATGTCTATCTTTTTTCAATATATTTTTTTTCAGTATTGTTGGCAGAGATCAGCCATCAATGTGAGTGATCAGTTTAATTTAGTTACAGCGCGGACACAGGCCGTTCATCCCAACGAGTCGGCAACCAGCGATCCCCGCACATTAACGCTATCCTACACACATACACTAGGGAGAGTTTTTACACTTATACCAAGCCCATTAACCTACAAACCTGTACTACTTTGGAGTGTGGGAGGAAACCAGGCAGTGAAGAAAGCGAATGGCATGTTGGCCTTTATAACAAGAGGAATCAAATATAGGAGCAAAGAGATCCTTCTGCAGTTGTATAGGGCCCAAGTTAGACCACATCTTGAGTATTGTGTGCAGTTTTGGTCTCCTAATTTGAGGAAGGACATTCTTGCTATTGAGGGAGTGCAGCGTAGGTTTACAAGGTTAATTCCTGGGATGGCGGGACTGTCATATGCTGAGAGAATGGAGCGGCTGGGCTATCTATGCCTTTCATTATTCTGTAAGCGATGGATAGATGCTGTATCTCTAAAGTGAACTTTACCCTAAGAGTCAGGAAGTCATGTTACAGTTTTTTTGTTCATAAATCTCCTAATTTGAGGAAGGACATTCTTGCTATTGAGGGAGTGCAGCGTAGGTTTACAAGGTTAATTCCTGGGATGGCGGGACAGTCATATGCTGAGAGAATGGGGCGGCTGGGCTTGGACACTCTGGAGTTTAGAAGGATGAGAGGCTACCTTATTGAAACATATAAGATTATTAAGGGTTTGGACACGCTAGAGGCAGGAAACATGTTCCCGATGTTGGGGGAGTCCAGAACCAGGGGCCACAGTTTAAGAATAAGGGGTAAGCCATTTAGAACGGAGACGAGGGAACACTTTTTCACACAGAGAGCTGTGAGTCTGTGGAATTCTCTGCCTCAGAGGGCGGTGGAGGCCGGTTCTCTGGCTACTTTCAAGAGAGAGCTAGGTAGGGCTCTTAAAGTTAGCGGAGTCAGGGGATATGGGGAGAAGGCAGGAACGGGGTACTGATTGTGGATGATCAGCCATGATCACATTGTATGGCCGAATGGCCTACTCCTGCACCTATTGTCTATCTCGTTCATGGGGAGAACGTGCAAACTCCGTACAGACAGCACCCGTAGTCTGGATTGATCCCGGGTCTCTGGCGCTGACACTCTGTAAGGCAGCGACTCTACTGGGCTACGCCACCGAGCTGCCCTAAGATTAAAGAAAAATCAATAGCAGGCGCATGGTGAAGTAGGAGGCTGTGAATATAGTGTTCCATCACTAGGCCGGGTTAGTTTACACCGTCTCAGTGCCTCTGGCAGCAGGGATATTTATCATTGGTATCAGCGGGATGTTCAAACAAATAGGCACTTTGCGAAGGACATCTGTACATGGCCTTGAACACGCTGAGGTCAGGTCAGACCACTTCCTATTGTGGAATGAGCTTCTGTACAGTTCTCATTCCCTCCGAGCACAGCCAATTCCACACGGTGACCGTGACAATCTGCTGCTGCCCGACAGAAGTGTCGAGGGCCTGTCCCACTAACGGGACGTTTCAGCGGGTACACAAAAAGCTGGAGAAAACTCAGCGGGTGCAGCAGCATCTAAGGAGCGAAGGAGATAGGCGACGTTTCGGGTCGAGACTTCTCAGCGACTGTCTTCGACCTTCAAGCTCGAGTGCACTTGCCTGAAAAACCTCCAGCTGGATCGTCCGTCAGCGATGAAACCGCGAGCCGTATCGATCATCTGTGCGCGCCCACACACACGCACGCACGCGCGCACACACACACATTGCAAAGGCGGGGGCCAGGGAAAGCGGGGGAGCGCGGTCTGAAATTCACACCCACGACGAACAGGAAGGTAAAAGACGGCTGGCACTGTTTAGAGAGGGGGGGGAGGGGGGGAGAGAAGGGGGGAGAAGGAGTGGAGACACGTTTACAATACAATACAATGCAATACGGTTTTATTCGTCACATTGCATATAAAGTGCAAGTGAAATGAATTTGCCATCAGCGGTACAATGATAAAGAACACACAATACACAATACAAATTTAACACAAACATCCACCACAGCATTCATCACTGTGGTGGAAGGCACGGAAATTGGCCAGGCCTCCTCCATTGTGGTCGGGACCTCAACCCTCCGCAGTCGTCGCTGCGGGCGTCCAGATGTACAGACAAGGTAAGTCCAGTTAGGTCCAGAGTCGGCGCTTCCCCACCGGAGACCGCGGCTTTAGGTTGGTGTAGGCCGCAGGCCGGCGGTCGTAGATTTAAAGTTCCCGCCGCAGCCAGAAGCACCGCA